>CM056051.1:389049621-389414621 GCA_029574335.1 Rana kukunoris
AAAGATAGAAAAAAAGAAGAGAAGGAAGGAAGATATAGGTAGATAGATAAAGATAGATAGATAGATAGATAGATAGATAGATAGATAGATAGATAGATAGATAGATAGATAGAAAGATAGATAAAGATAGAAAGCAAGAAGGGAAGATAGATAGATAGATAGATAGATAGATAGATAGATAGATAGATAGATAGATAGATAGATAGATAGATAGATAGGAAGATATATAAAGAAAGAAATATAAAGATAGAAAGAAAGAAGGGAAGGAAGGAAGATAGATACAGAAAGAAAAATAAAGATGGAAAGAAAGAAGGGAAGGAAAGAAGATAGATACAGAAAGAAAGGTAGATAAAGAAAGGTAGATAGATAGATAGATAGATAGATAGATAGATAGATAGATAGATAGATAGATAGATAGATAGATAGATAGATAGATAAGATAGTAAGAAAGGAAGATAGATAAAGATAGAAAAAAAGAAGAGAAGGAAGGAAGATATAGGTAGATAGATAAAGATAGATAGATAGATAGATAGATAGATAGATAGATAGATAGATAGATAGATAGATAGATAGAAAGGAAGGAAGATAGATAAAGATAGAAAGAAAGAAGATAGATAGATAGACAGTGGCAGTGCATCTATAGAGGGTGCCGGAGCGCCGCTCCCTCTGGCTCAGCCGCCCCTTCTGGCTCAGCCGCGACAATGGGCACAGTGGCGACAATGGGCACACTGGCATCAATGGACACACTGGCATCAATGGGCACAGTGGCGACAATGGGCACAGTGGCGACAATGGGCACAGTGGCAACAATTAAAGGGCACAGTGGCATCAATTGGCACAGTGGCGACAATTAAAGGGCACAGTGGCTGCGTTTGATGGCATAGCACAGTGGCTGCGTTTGATGGCATGGCACAGTGGCTGTGTTTGATGGCATGGCACAGTGGTGACAATTGATGGCACAGTGGCTGTGTTTGATGGCATGGCACAGTGGTGACAATTGATGGCACAGTGGCTGCGTTTGATGGCATGGCACAGTGGCTGCATTTGATGGCATGGCACAGTGGTGACAATTGATGGCACAGTGGCTGCGTTTGATGGCATGGCACAGTGGTGACAATTGATGGCACAGTGGCTGCGTTTGTTGGCATGGCACAGTGGTGACAAGTGATGGCACTGTGGCTGTGTTTGATGGCAAGGCACAGTGGTGACAATTGGTGGCACATTGGCTGTGTTTGATTGCATGGCACAGTGGTGACAATTGATGGCACAGTGGCTGCGTTTGATGGCATGGCACAGTGGCTGCGTTTTATGGCATGGCACGGCACAGTGATGACAATTAATGGCCCCGTAGCAGCATTTGATGGGCCCAGTGGCTGCATTTGATGGGCACAGTGAGGCTCAATAGCCGCCGGGGGCCATTCGTGGGCCGCGAGGACCGCTCGCGGGCCGCAATCGGCCCCTGGGCCGCGAGGGTCGTTCGCATTTGCCCGGTATGCCCTATGGCCAGTCCAGGCCTGGCTGTGTGTATGCTCCCCCGCAGTTTTTCCGACAGGAAAATAGAGAACCTGCTATCTATTTTCCCACCAGGATTCCCGGCGGTTTAAAAACCCTGCAATTTTCCTACAGGGAAACATTGCGAGGGAGCATACACACGGCCGGGATTCCCGGCCAAAGCTCTCCCCGCAGTTTTCCTGACAGGGGACCCGGCCGTGTGTACACGGGGAAACTTTACCGAGCAGATTCTCGGTTTTCCTGTCGGGATTCCTGGCATACTTTATACCGTCGGGAATTCCGGTTGTGTGCACAGGGCTTCACAGGAGTGAATTTACCTTCCTAGGGGAAGATTTCCTCTCACTTCTTGTTGTCATCCTAATTTTGTGAGTAGGAATCTTTTGTAAGTCAGATAAAATACAGGCTGTCCCCTCGTTACAAACATCTGAGTTTGTAGTTGATTTTCTGGAGATTAGCTTTAAAAAAAATAGTTGGTAAGTAGGCAATTATGCAAAAAAAAGGTTTTGTTGCTTGCTTCTTCAGTCTCACCCACCATCCCATTGTGGCTTCTCTGGATTGCTGATTCTGATAAAAGTGTTATCCCAAAGCTTCAGATCTGCTGTTTGGTATTCATCTCTCTTTGGTAACCTTCATTGTTAGTTAACTCATCAGGGAACTCTACTTGGAAATGTGCATTATTCAAAACAGAAAACACTTTGCTTTTTCAACAAAAGATTTTTTTAATTCCTGTGAGCACAGCAGGTTTTTTTTTATTTATTTTTTTCTCTTTTATTTTTTTATTTTTTTTATAATGAGCAATTGTCAATTTGCTTTAATATTACATAAAGCAAAGAGCATTAAGAATGTTTGAAGTGCAGTAATGTACAGTGACTAATCAGACTAATCAGTTTCACACCAGAACCCGGTGCAATAAAACCTGCATTCTGTAAATGTTTGCGACTCCCCATTCAAAACGCATTGCACTAGCGTTTGCCTGCACTGGATCGCATGGAACAGTAGTACTCTGCAACTTGGTCGATGTGCATTTTTTTATAGTAATGCATGGTCTACTTTTAATACGGTCCAGCATTTAAGTGAATGAGATGAAATTGCACTGCACCCTGATCACATGTAAATTGCACAGAAACACACAGTGGGTTCCTGTGCGATTCATAGTGTGAACTAGGCCTTAAACAAACTTAACATATTAGAACCTTGAACTTAGTTAGGTGCCTTCTATTTATGTATTTATTTATTTCTATGGCTCCTTCCCTTTTCTTTTTCTTTCTTCCTTCCAACTTTCCTTCCTTTTTCCTACTTGTTAAAATCTCATATAAGTTTTAAAGTACCGTTGTTTTATATTTTTAAATCTGTAGCTTTCATTCAAATAATACACAGTGGGGCTGATTTACCAAGCCTGTGCGCCATGACTCATGGTGCACAAGCAGGAGTAAAACTGTTTTTGACATTTACAAAAGAGATACACTGCCAGTGCAGTGTATTTGCTCATTTACTAAACTGCCTAATGCGCCCAGGAGAGGGCAAACGGCACGCCAGTACAGAGCTGGCGTACGGCATTTAGTAATGTAAACATCGGGGATTTGGGTGGGAGTTTATGAGGGGAGGGAGGGGGGTGATGCAGGGTAAGTGTAGTGACATGTGTTTGAACGTGTGTGGCAGGCCGAATTGAAAGCGAAAGTGACTTTTGAGAAGCGATCCCCGTGCGCTTGCAAAGTACGCCAGAACCTCGGAAGGTTCATTTGCATAATGGGCATGCGCAGAGGGAAATTTCGGGGAATGCCGTGCGCCGCGTCAGTACGCCGAGAAATTCTTGGTAAATTCCTTGCGGCGTAGCAGTGTTTGCGCTGCCTGAAGCGGCGCACAGCAATCTCCGAGCTGTTCTTGGGCTGCGCTGACACTGAAGGGGAACTCCGCGCCAAATTTCAAACTTCGGCTCTTCGGCTTGGTCCGGAACGTGAGGGGTTAACCCAAGTCAAAAACGGCATGGGGTTCCCCCCCAGATCCGTACCAAGCCTCATCCCAGGCATGCAATCTGGCCGGACAGGAATGGGTGGTGGGGACGAGCGAGCGCCCCCCCCCTCCTGAGCCGTACCAGACCGCATGCCCTCGACATGGGGAAGTGTGCGCTTTGGGGGAGGGGGGCACTGCCCCCCCACCCCAAAGCACTCTTGTCCACATGTCAATAGGGACAAGAGCCTCTTCCCGACAACCCTGGCCATTGGTTGTCGGGGTATGCGGGCGGGAGCCAATCAGAATCTGGGAGCCCCTTTAATAAGGCGGCCCCCCAGATTCCGGCCCCCCACCCTATGTGAATGAGTATGGGGTACATCGTACCCCTACCCATTCACCTGGTGGAAATGTGTAAACACAAATAAACCACACAGAATAAAATAATTTATTAGTCAGCTCCGGGGGTCTTCCACCAACCCACCCCGGTCTTCGCCGCCGCAGTCTTCCGCCGCCCCCTTCACCACGAAGCTGCCGTGCTTGTGGGGGAGGGCAGCGGGCTTCGAAGTTTTCGGCCATGGTGAGGGTCGCACATCCCACCCCGGTCTTCTAGTCGTCTTCCGCCGCGGCCCCCTTCACCACGAAGCTTCCTGCTTATGGGGAGGGCCACGGGCTTCGTAGTTTTCTGCCGGGGGGGGCTCTCGATAGCCTCTTCTGCCTGGCTCTTCCGCGGGGGCCAGGGCTTCTCGTCGCTGTGTCGCCGTCTTCCGCCGCCGCCCCCTTCACCACGAAGCTGCCGTGCTTGTGGGGGAGGGCAGCGGGCTTCGAAGTTTTCGGGCAGGGTGAGGGTCGCACATCCCACTACGGTCTTCTAGTCGTTTTCGCCGCCGCCCCCTTCACCACGAAGCTTCCTGCTTATGGGCTTCTCGTCACTGTCTTCCGCCGCGGGGTGACACTCGCGGGCTTCTTCGGCGACCTCCGCTTTTGCCTGGCTCCGCCGCTGGGGCCAGGGCTTCTTCTTCCATTCGATGTTGACACGGCGAGGTCCGGCGCTGAAATGCCGACAGAGCGGTGGGCACCGACTTATATTGGCATAGGGTGTGGGCGTGGTTATGCCACCATGTGACCTTAACCCATGTGACATCACAGGGCATGATGGGAATGTGGCATCGGTGGGTGTCGTCCCCCCCTGGCAGAAAATGGCGAAGCCCGGGGCCCAATGGGCTGGTGGTGGGGGGTCCTGGCAGAAGACCCCCAGAGCTGACTAATAAATTATTTTTTTCTGTGTGGTTTATTTGTGTTTACACTTTTCCACCCGGGGAATGGGTAGGTGTACGATGTACCCCATACTCATTCACATAGGGTGGGGGGCCAGAATCTGGGGGCCCCCTTATTAGAGGGGGCTCTCAAATTCTGATAAGCTCCCCGCCCGCATACCCCGACAACCAACAGCCAGGGTTGTCGGGAAGAGGCTCTTGTCCCTATCGACATGGGGACAAGAGTGCTTTGGGGGAGGGGGGGGCAGTGCCCCCCTCCCCCAAAGCACACACTCCCCCATGTCGAGGGCATGCGGTCTGGTACGGCTCAGGAGGGGGGGGCGCTCGCTCGTCCCCACCCCTATTCCTGTCCGGCCAGACTGCGTGCCTGGGATAAGGGTTTGGTCTGGATCTGAGGGGGAACCCCACGCCGTTTTTGGCGTGGGTTTAACCCCTTATGTTCCAGACCAAATCTAAGAGCCTGCTGTGCACCTGGAGGGGGACCCCCACGCCGTTTTTTTTTTTATTTGGTGTAGAGTTCCCCTTTATCCCGGTCCTGTCAGGGGGGGAATGCCTGCTCATCTGTCCATACAATGTATGAACAGCGATCTGTCATTTTCCCTAGTCAGTCCCACCCCCTTTACAGTTAGATCACACCCAGGTAACATAATCAACCCCTTCCTCGCCCCTAGTGTTAACCCCTTCCCTGCCAGTGACATTTTTATAGTAAGCAATGCATTTGTATACCATTGGTCGCTAGAAAAATGCCAAAGCTCACAAAAATGTGTCTGCCACAATGTCGCTGTAGCCATAAAAATCAATGATCGCCACCATTACTAGTAAAACAAAAATTTATTCCTAAAAAACCCATAAAACCAACCCCTATTTATAACTTTTGCCCAAACCAATCAAACGCTTATTGCGATTTTTTAGAACCAAAAATATGTCGAAGAATACGTATCGGCCTAAACTGAGGGCAACATTTTTTTTTATATATATTTTGGGGGAGATTTATTATAGCAAACAGTAAAAATGTTGGGGCAGATTCACAAAACAATTACGCCTGTCTAACTGGGGTTAGACAGGAGTAATTTCAAATTTCGCGCGGCGTATCACTAGTTTGAATCCTCAAACCATGATACGCCGGCTTCGGGCTTCGATCCGAGAGGCTTACGTCTTCGTAAGCCTTCGGATCTACGCTGCCATCTATTTGCGGCCGCTGGGAGGAGTTCGCGTCGTTTTGGTGCGTCAGGATATGCAAATGTGTTTTTACGGGGATTCACGAACATACGAGCGGGCGTCGCAATCGTTTTCGTCTATTTTTTACTACGTAATGTTAGAGCAGCTTTTTGCTGCTCTAACTTTACGTAGCCCATGTTAAGTATGGCCGTCGTTCCCGCTTCGAATTTATTTAAATTTTTATTTTGTTTACGTAACTCGTCGGGACGTGGATCGGCCGTAAAGTACGCTACATAAACAACGAATGACGTCACGACGTGATTTCGCGCAATGCACGGCGGGAAATTTGCGAACGGAGCATGCGCAGATCGATCGCCGCGGGAACGCGCCTAATTTAAATGTTTCACGCCCCCTACTCGCGCAGATGGATTGCGACGGGAGAAATACACTACGCCGCCGTCGTTTACCGGAGAAAATCTACCTGAATTCCACGTAGAGCAAGGTAAAAAACGGCGGCGTAGTGTATTTCTGATACGCTACGCTAAGCAAAATGTCTGTGAATCTGCCCCGTTGTCTTTTTATTTACAAAATTGTCGCTATATTTTTGGTTCGAGTAAAAATAAGAAAAAACGCAGAGGTGATCAAATACCACCAAAAAAAATACAATTTTGTTGGGGGAAAAAAGAGGACGCCAATTTTGTTTGGGGGCCACGTCGCACAACCGCGCAATTGTCAGTTAAAATGACGCAGTGTTGAAATGCAAAAACTGGCCCGGTCAGTAACCAGTAATATGGTCTGGGGCTCAAGTGGTTACAAATTAAGAAAACACTAAAGTTAGCCCAATTTATGGCCATAATGTGAAAGATGATGTTACACCGAGTAAATAGATACCCAACATGTCACGCTTTAATATTGCACACACTCATGGAATGGCCCAAAAATTCAGTACTTGAAAATACCCATAGGCAACACTTTTTTATTTATTTTCAGGTTACCAGTTTAGATTTACAGAGTAGGTCTAGTGCCAAAAGTATTGCTCTCGCTCTAACGTACGCTATGATACCTCACATGTGGGGTTTGAACGGGGGTTAAATATGTGGGCGGGACTTACACATTTAAGGCCCGCCCACATATGTAAACATCCTTCAAACCACACATGTGAGGTAGCATAGCGTGCGTAAGAGCGAAAGGAATACTTTTAGCACTAGACCTCATCTGTAAATCTAAACTGGTAACCGGAAAAAAAATGGTGCGTGTTCGCTTCTGACTGCGAGCTACTAGGGACAGGGGCGTTTTAATTATTATTATTTATGTTTGTTACGTAAAAATTTAATAAGACCTCCCCTTCAGGTTGTAAAGCATCAGTTCAGGGGGGAAAAAATAAATAAACACCTCTAATGCTTTCATCCACCATTGCAGATTTGATTCTGGTAATGCATCTCGAGTGAACTGGGCATGCTCGAAAACTTAGAAAATTAAGCTGGGTGTTTGTGCCTGAAAATGACATGCATCTTTCTGAGCATGCTCAGAAAGCTTGTTTTTTGGCTTAGTAATTTAAGAACATCCTTAACAGGTGTAAGCAGTTACAAGTGCACACAAACTAGAGGCTGACATTTCTTCATGTGTTTCCAATTGGTTCATTAGCACACATGTTATAAAAAGCGTGGATAGAGCACATGTCAGCTGCCCGAGACAGGGGGCAAACTTGCTGGCTGGAAGGAATGGCGGAGCGAAACAGAGATGTTTTGGAGCAAGTTTTGTTTTTTTGATGTTTTGTCTGCTGCATAATTTTGCAAAATGTTTCTCAAGTTTGTTAATGACTAATGTTTTAATCCTGTGGGTCTATCCTGTTATTTCAAAAGCATGATTTCTTTTCCAATGACTGTGTGAAATAAACCTTGATCTATTTTTTGTTTTTATGTATTTTTTTTGTGTGTTTATTTTTAATATTTTGTTTTGCTTTCCTTGTTTTGTGGACCAATAAAATTACTTTCAAATTTTGAAGTTTTGTTTTGTAATATTTTTTTCATGCTATGGATTTCAACAGCTGCAGCTGAAATAGTTTGGGCCTAAACCATCAAGTGTGATTTTTCTTTAAGCTCTTTCCTGGTGTGTATGCATGAAATGTTTGAAATGTTTAGTCACCAGAAAAGGAAGGACAAAGCGGTAAGTATTGTTTCCTAGAATTGATGTCCAGACTGACTTTTTAACCACTTCCCTACTGGGCATGTAAACCCCCTTCCTGACCAGGTGAAATTTCAGCTTGCGGCACTGCGTCGCTTTAACTGACAATTGCGCGGTCGTGCGATATGGCTCCCAAACAAAATTGGCGTCCTTTTTTCTCCACAAGTGGAGCTTTCTTTTGGTGGTATTTGGTCACCTCTGCGATTTTTATTTTTTGCGCTATAAACAAAAAAGGACGACAATTTTGAAAAAAAATACAATATTTTTTACTTGTTGCTATAAAAAATAGCCCAATTTAAAAAAAAAATTCAGTTTAGGGCGATACGTATTCTTCTACATATTTTTGTTTAAAAAAAAAAAATCGCAATAAGCGACTGGTTTGCGCAAAAGTTATAGCGCCTACAAAATAAGGGACAGAATTGTTATTTTTTATTATTTTTTTTTTTTTTACTAGTAATGGCGGCGATCTGCGATTTTTATTGCGACTGCGACGTTATGGTGGACACATCGGACACTTTTGACACATTTTTGGCACCATTCACATTTATACTGCAATCAGTGCTATAAATATGCACTAATTACTGTATAAATGTGACTGGCAGGGAAGGGGTTAACACTAGGGGGTGAGGAAGGGGTTAATGTGTTTCCTGCATTGTGTTCTAACTGTAGGGGGAGGGGGGGGGTGACCGATCTGTGTCCCTATGTACTAGGAACACAGATCGGTATGCTCTCTCTATGACAGGACGCTGTCATTGTGAGAGCCGGCAATGAGAAATGATCTCATATGTTTACATTTGAGATCATCTCTCATTGGCCCATCAGATCGCATCGCAAACGGCCACTCTGATTGGCCGTTCGCGGCGATCTGTGATTGGCTGTGTCCAAGGGACACGGCCAGTACACAAGTTCCCCGCTGCGCGCTCTGGAGCGCGCGCTGGGAACGAGGAAAGGGGCTGCCGTGAAAACACGGCAGCCCGGAGATTTAGAGCCACCCTGCGGCCGTATATACTCGTACGGCCGTAGGGAAGTGGTTAAAGCACATGTGCAAGATGAAGGAAAACCTGCAAACAAGGCCTGTTGGGGGGGGGGGGGTGGTGTATTGGTGGACAGGCTTGAAGTGCTGATTTACAGCGCTGTGCTTGAAACTAGCACAAGACAATCCTATTCTAATTGTGGGTTGTTTGAGGGAAGCCAATTGAGTGTTAGAACCCCTGCTAGTGTTTTTAGGTTGGGCTTTGTGTCCCTTTTCTTAAAATTGGCTTCACTTCCTGTCACACAGCTGAACAGGAAGTGAGGTTAAAACCCTACCAATGGTCTTTTCTTCGGGACACAGGTCAATCTAACTAGTGTCCCCATTAAGCAAATTGCACTGCTGTGTACACCCCAAATGTTTAGTTACTTTGGGTTTAGTAAAGGCAAAGCCGCTCTGCAGTTGAAGCGTAGTCAATGAAAATCAGAAGGGAAGCACTGATGGTTTTAACTTCCAATCCCGCCAAGTTTTTATTTTTCTTCCTTGCTTGTCCACTTGTAGTGCAAAGTGGATTTGCCTTTAGTAAATGGACCCCAAAGTCCAAGATCCCTTCTAATTTGGGGTGTTCACAGCAAAATGCAATTTCCAAAATGGGAAACTATTTAGATTGATCTGTGTGTCCCCAACAAAACATTACTCAGGTTTTTCCCTCACTTCCTGTTTGGCTATGTGGCAGGAAGTGAATGAATTAAGTAGAAAGTGACAACATTTGTGAGGTGTCTTTACCCTATCAGGGGTGCAGGCATCCCCAAAACAAACAAGAAAATTGTTGATTTAACATTGGGTGGTGTTTGTGGGGGTCCCTAACACACATTCATACATATTAGCAACGCTGGATCCTGGCCTATTGGCATGGTTATATTTTCTTAAGCCTCTCAATAAAATGATCTGAAATTTGGGGTTAAACTGGAACTATAATCAACACTTTTTTTTTGTTTTCTTTCATTTTGGATAGAGTTGGGGGGAGGGTTAGAAGCTCTGTCAGTTTATTTTGTATTATCCCTGTCCATTTGGGGAGATTGGCTATGGGGCAGGAAGTGAAGGCCAAACAGGAAGTGATAGAAAAACTAGGCAAATTAAGGGACTCCTGTGCCCCCCCCCCCACAGAACTTGTGTGTGTCCCCTGAAAATTCCTGGGTGGGTCATAAAAAAACAGGGTGTGGCCTTGACAGGAAGGGTGGGTCATTTTTCTATTAGGGGGTGGCGAAATTTGGTCAGGCCTAGGGCAGCACAAAACCTAAATATCCTATTGCATATTAGGGCTTATTTAGACAGGATCCAATTACAGCATGTTTTTAGATTGTGGGAGGAAACCCACACAGGCACAGGGAGAACATGCAAACTCCAGGCAGATGGTGTCACGGGCGGGATTCGAACCAGCAACCCTTTTGCTGCTAGGTGAACATGCTACACACTACACCACTGTGCTGAACGAACATGATCGCAGAATACATAAAAATATCTATATATATATAAAATAAAATAAAAAAGGGTGTTGCCTTGGGAGCTCTGGGCCCTTTAATAAAAAATAACTTAAAAAATATCTAAACAAATATAACATGGGGTGGGAGCTGTGGTGGCTCAACGTGATTGGTACTGCGCTGACAAGCCGTTCACCTCTGCAGCCAAGGGTTCAGATTCTGGTCTCGGCTACATGTGAATTGAGTTTGGTGGTCTCAGCCCGGCTCCCGGTGGGTGTGCTATGCAAGGTACACCTGTGCTTAGTATGCCCACCCCCCCCCCCAAAAAAAACATCACACTTGCACGCACACAAAATTGGTTTAACACACACACACTTTGGCCATGAGGTCTCCTAAAATAAAGAGAGGCAAAGGACCTACAGGGCTGGCTGGGTGGGCTAGACCGGGGTGAGGGTCTGCCTACTCCCAACTCCTGCAGTCCAGCTCCTCTCTCTCGACTTCACGCACAAAATACACTTTAAAAAATAAATAAAATAAAAAAAAACAACCTGGGGACCTCTGAGCCTTTTACTAAAAATATATCTATATCTACAAAAAAATCAAGAAAATATAAAATGTTTAAAACATACGCAAAAAGGTTGTCATCTGGGGCCCTCTGGGCCCTTTCATAATAATATTATATATAAATATATATATATATATATGTTAAAAAAATAACTAAAAAAATATATAAAAATATATCATTTTTTGTATTTGTTTTTAAAAAAGGGGGGTTTGTCATCTGGAGCCCTGGGGATCTCCGGGCCACTGGGGACCTCCAGACCCCTAAAAAAAAACATTGGCCCTTTAATAACAAAAAATATGGGGGGTTGCCACCCGGGTCCCTGGGGGACCCTGGGGACCTCCGGACTGCTAAAAAAATAAATACAAAAAATTGGCCCTTTAATAAAAAATAATAAAAATAAAAAAATAAAAAATATATATAAAAAAAAAGAGGGGGGGGTTACCGTCTGGGGCCCTGGGGGCCTCCAGGCATCTGGGCACCTCCGGACCCCCGGGCCCCTTACAGATGTACTGCCTGTACCCCCCTGATGGCGGCCCTGGGTGTAATGTCAGCATGTGAAAAGTGACATTCTGAAGGAAAAAAGCCGTTTAAAACTGACTGAGGAGGAGGAAGAAGAAACCCGAAGGAAAGAAGAAAAGAAGAAGAAAGAAGATAATAAAGGACTTGTCAAAAACCGGCTCTTGTCGTTTTTAACCCTTTACATTTTTTTTTCTCGTGAAATGGTAGAGGTACAGTGTACCCCATTACCATTTCACACAGGGGGGGGGCGGGATCTGGGGGGCCCCTTTGTTAAAGGGGTCTTCCAGATTTCGATAAGCCTCCTGCCCGCAGACCCCCACAACCACCGGGCAAGGGTTGTGGGGAAGAGACCCTTGTCCTCATCAACATGGGGACAAGGTGTTTTGGGGGGTACCCCAAAACACCTTCCCAATGTTGAGGGCATGTGGCCTGGAGCGGTTTAGGAGAGGGGGGGCGCGCTCTGTCCCCCCCTCTTTTCTGCGGCCGGCCAGGTCAACGTGCTCGGATAAGGGGTCTGGTGTGGATTTTAGGGGGGACTCCACGCCATTTTTTTAAAAAATTTGGGGTGGAGTTCCCCTTAAATTCCACACCAGACTTTCAGGTCTGGTTATGGATATTTGGGGGAACCCCACGTAATTTTTTAAAAAAATTGACGGCGGGGTTCCCATTAATATCCATACCAGACCTAAAGGGTCTGGTTATTGAATTAGGGGGGACCCCACGCTTTTTTTTTTGGTGTTTTTTATGAATGAATTCTCCTGCCAGGAGCCGACAATTCATTATAGCCGCGAGTCTGTTTTAAATGGCTTTTTTTCTTTTCAGAATGTCATTTTGTGCAGAGACATTTCTAACCACGGGAAAAATGCGCTTTTTCACATGCTGACAATAGAGCCCCCCATGGTACGAAATTTAAAGAAAAATTACAATTTTATTATTGCACTTTTAGCATTATTAAAATCACTGCTCCCGAAAAAATGGCCGTTTAAAAAAAAAAAAAAAACATTGGTACACGTCCCCTGGGGCAGGACTGAGGTCCCCAAACACTTTTTAGGACAAAACTTGCAGATTAGCCTTTAAAATGAACAATTAAGATTTCCCCCATAGACTTATACAGGGAGTTCGGCGGTGGCTTTACTTATCAATTGCATTGCGCTGCTGCTGTGGCCGGTTCATGCGCCTAATTAAGGCTTCATCCAGCGCACTAATTAAGGCATGTACCGGCGCAGCGCAGCTTCAATAGTAAATCAGCCCCAGTGATCCTCTGATGAGACTCTGGGCTCTATTCATGAAGTGGTATGGAGCACCTTAAAACATGCAGTCAAATTCTACTTAGTACTTTTTAAAAAGCTTTTTGGCATTCACCAAAAAATTGCTACTAAAATACCACATGAGTTGTTTTATGACACCGCCGGCACCCTTAACAACCAGTAACTGCCATAGTTGTTAAGGAGCGAGCGGCTTCCTCATCCTAAAAGGGGTTGTAAAGGTATGTGTTTTTTCACCTTAATGCATCCTATGCAAAAAACACCTGGCAATCACGGGCACCCCAGCCCCCCGTTTTACTTGCCTGAGCCAGTTCATCGTCCTCTTCTCCATGGAGTCCTGGCGTTGATTGGATCGATTGATAGCAGTGCAGCCATTAGCTCCTGCTGTTGTCAATCTAATCCAATGACACAGGCTTATCAGGTCTGGTATGGATTTTAAGGGGGAACCTTCACCCGAAATGTGACGTGGGGTCCCCCCCAAAATGCAGCTAGATCCTTATGCGAGCATGCAGGGAGTTGACAAGTGAGCGCTCCCTCCCTTGAACCATACTAGGCCACATGCACTCTTCCCCCTCCCTCAAAGCACCCTCTCCCCATGTTGATGGGGACAAACACCTCTTCCCCAAAACCCTGGGGTGCATATCCTTACTCATTCCATAAAAAAAGTGTAGTGGAAAAAAAGAGGCAGTTTTTGACAACACAAAAAGTCCTCCGATGTAGATCCATCATCAATCACAATGCCCGCCGCCACCGCCTTCCCTAAAAAAAAAGCTACACTCCCAACAAAGGCTCCACCGCCCGACAGTTCTTAAATAACTAAGGCACGGTGCCGCCCGAAAACGTCACCAGGTGGCCCTTACCCCATGTGATGTCAACGGGAACATGCTGGGTCAGTGATGTCACATGGGGCAGGGCCACATGGTGACATCACTGGCTGGCACAGACCCTCAGTTATCTAAGAACTGTCAGACGACGGAGCTGACAGACGATGGGAGCCTTCGTCAGGAAGGGAGCTTTTTTTTTATTCCCTGCTGACAGCTGATGACTGCCATGTTGTTTACTGGTTGTTAAGGAGCAGGCGGCCACCCACTCCTTCACAGCATTACATAAATACTGCATGCCCCGTTTACTACTTAACCTTCCTGGCGGTATTCCCAAGTCTGGCTCGGGGTGGAAATCCTGTACCATTAGCAGTATCCCCGAGCCAGACTCGGGATCACATCGCAGTATCCACAGGCAGAGTTTATTTACCTTGTCCCTTAATCCTGCGATGCCTCCCCGCTGTGTGATCGAGCTGCCTCCTCGCTCGATTCACACAGTGCCCATGTGCCGCCGAGCTCCATTCCCTGCGACGTTATGACGCATGGGGCCGGAGATCGGCGCCAAATAAAAAAAAAAGGAAATACACAGTACACATACAGTATACTGTAATCTTATAGATTACAGTACTGTATGAAGTAAATACACACCCCTTTTGTCCCCAGTGGTCTGTCCAGTGTCCCACGTGTTTTATATTTTACTGAATTGTCAGTTTCAGTATTGCATGCAATATTTAGGGAAAATTTGTCTGGACACCTACATACCGCATGCAAGATGCTTTTGTGAATAGAGCCCTTTTCCTATTTTAGGGTGGCAACACTTTGGGCTTTTCTTCCAAATATGCATCTACATTGCTACCGTGTCACACAAGCTTGCCATGCAAAGTAGACTTTGAAGGGATTGTAAACCCTCCTGTTTTTTCACCTTAATGCATCCATTCTGTCAGTCAACGACCCCCCAGCCCCCCGTTTTACTTACTCGAGCCCTGGAATGTCCCACAGTGAGGAAGCGCAGTCTCTCTTCCTGGAATTCTCCCCGTTTTACTTACTAGAGCCCTGGAATGTCCAACAGTGAGGACGCGCAGTCTGTCTGCCTGGGATTCTTTGCTCTTGATTGGATAGATTAACCACTTGCACCTACACCCCCTTCCTGCCCAGACAAAATTTTAGCTTCCGGCACTGCGTCGCTTTAACTGACAATTGCGCGGTCGTGTGAAGTTGCTCCCAAACAAAATTGGCGTCCTTTTTTTCCCACAAATAGAGCTTTCTATTGGTGCTATTTGATCGCCCGTGCGGTTTTTATTTTTTGGGCTATAAAAAAAAAAAGAGCGACAATTTTGAAAAAAGACACAGTGGCCCAGATTCACAGAGCGATTACGCCTGCGCAACAGGAGATGCGCGTGCGTAAGTCGAAATGTGCGCGTGCGTTTCGATGCACGGCATCCCCAGAACGAGATACGCAAAAAATCAACTTTTTTTTGTTACGCGTAATTTCGTTAGACTGGCGCATCTGTCCGCGCAAAAGTGCGCTAGACAGACCATTGATTTGCTAGTCAAATATGCTAATGAGGGACTTACGGGGATCCACAAAAGAACGTTGGGGCAGCACAGGCGACGCAGTGTGCGCAACAGCAAAATGTCCTGTCTAAAATTAGACCATATAAAAGCTGGTCTAAAAAGAGAAAAAAAGTCTACTTGTTAGATAAAGCAACACTGTTAGTGAGGAGCTGAGCAGTCACACGTGTTGCACAACAATCTGTATGCCAACATGCCAGGGGCATCGTCGCACATAGCTATACTACTGACTTTAGATGAACAAAGAAGGATGAGGGCACGGAGGATGGCACGGAGGATGGCACGGGAGAGGATATAACGCACCCGCATAGACCTGTTTGGCATGAGTGATTCTGAGGTGTTTCGCATCTTCAGATTCACCCCTCATGTCATCCTGGAATTAACCACAACCCTGCAGGAGGACATCACCAGCCCAACACAACGCTCACATGCAGTGCAGCCACTGGTCAAGGTCATGGCAACACTCCATTTCCTTGCCAGTGGGTCTTTTCAGCGTACAAGTGGAGTGGTGGCTGGGATGTCACAATCCTCCATGAGCAGATGTGTGCACCAGGTTGTCCCTGCAATCCTCAGACGCATGGCCAACCAAATCATCAAACCCACCACTGAGGAGCTGCGACAGAAGGCAATGACAGATTTCTACAGAATTGCCAGATTCCCACGCACTGTGGGGGCCATTGATTGCACACATGTGGCACTCCAGCCCCCCCAGGAGACAGAGCACATGTACCGAATCGGAAGCATTGGCATTCCATCAACGTACAGGTGATAGTCGATGCCCAAGGCCTCATATGGCACGTCCGTGCCAAACACCCAGGGTCCAGCCATGACAGCTACATATACAATCAATGCCACATCCGAATGGAATTCGATCAGAACGTGTATGGGGACACCTGGCTGGTTGGTGAGTGAAATGGGAGTCAGGCATGACTATCCCCTCCCATGATGCACACATCACAAGGGGCACATGCATGACTAACATCCTCCTGTCTTTTCCCTTACAGGTGACTCTGCATATCCACTGAGACCCCATCTCATGACTCCTATCCGGAACCCCCAAACCCCAGGAGAGAAAAGATACAATCAAGCACATGCCCAAACACGAGCAGTGGTGGAGCGCACCTTTGGCCTACTAAAGTCACGTTTCCGATGCCTGGATAAGTCTGGGGGAACCCTCTTGTATTCCCCAAACTTTGTGTGCCAGATCATCGGTGCATGTTGCATGCTGCACAACTTCGCAGAAAGAAAGGGCCTGCAGATTGGCCTACGTGATGACCTGACCCCTGAACCAGACAATCCCCCCCTAACCGAGGCTACCCCGTCTTCTGAGGGTAGAGCAGCCAGGAGACAGCTCACATTGGGCATCTTTGCACGTTAAACACACACATTAATCATGGCACAATGAGAATGCATGCATGCACACCACTGTGGTCCCTAGCACACACACCCCACATCCACATCAAATTGGATTGGCACCAGTCCACCATGCAGGACTTGTGAGCAGCAAGGCCACACCAAGGCTCCAATTATGTCACTGTACATTCATACACCATTCATACACCATTCACACGGACCTGGGGATCACTTCTCCCTGGTCCTGGGGAACCCTTCTCCACCAAAATTGAGGGTGACACCCCCACATTCAAACAGCATTCACAACCCAAAAAAAAATTACCTGCAAAAGCAAAAAATTTCCAGCAAAAAAAAAGGGGAAAAAAATGAATGCCCTTTACGTGCGCCACGCCTGGGGCGCCCCCGGCCACGGCCCCGGCTTCTCAGGGGAGACTCATGGGGGAGGGGTAAAACCGGGGAAGGAGGAGCAGCCCCTGATCTCTGCCCACCTGGCGGCCTGCCCTCCTAGGCCACGGCTATTCTGTCCAGGGCAGCACCAAGTGTTGCCGTGTTGGCCTGGATAGCCTGGGTAAGGGCCCTCACATCCTGCCCAACGCCTGCTGATGTAGTCTGCAGGTCGTTTAGGCAGGTTGTGAAAGCCCAGGAGTGGGAGTCCAGGTTCCCCAGCGTATCCTTGATGGAGGACAGGCTCTCCTCCATCCGCACCAATGTCTGGCTGACCTGTCCCAGGTGGCGGGTCTGGAGGAACTGGTCCCTTCTCAGAGTGGCGGGCAGGAGATCGGCCAACTCCCTGGTGTTCTGGGATGAAATCCTGCCTCCAGCTGATGCTTGTGGCCGGGGAGAAGGGGAGGCCCTTGTGAGGGGAGCCATGTTGGGGGAGGAGGGGGGGGGCTCCCCCTTAGGGAGGGCTGCCTGCTGCCAGCCAGAGGGGAAGAGTCCTCAAAAACCAAACGTCCAGTGCCTGACATGGACTCCTCCTCCTCATGATTCTCCTCCTCCTCATGATTCTCCTCCTCCTCTTGAACCTCCTCCGCGGACTCCGGCCTTGTTGGGGGGGCCTCATTAGGCTGCTGTCCTGGGGTTGGTGCGGTCAGGCCAGATGGCCCTGCACCCTCCTGCACATATGTGGATGACACAAAACATTCACAGGTTGGAGGATCCACACACTTGCCACATATTCCCTTTCACCCCCTCCCCCACACATGCTACACACCTGATATTAAAAAAAATACTTACCTGGCACCATGGGCTCCGGACTTGAGTCAAAGCCGGGCAGGCCCTCAACTTCATGCCGATGAAAGGTCAGGGCCACCGCACGCTCCTCCGCTGTCAGCCTAATACGGCATGGTGGGCCCCCTCCTGTGCCCCTGGCATGGGCATGCATTCTGGCCAGCTTCTGTTTGACCAGACGCCGGAGGTCATTGATTTTTTGTGTCTCCCCCTGCCCCGCTGAATTGACCTGCTCAGTGATCCTATCCAAAATCTCCCTCCTCCTGGCTGGGGTGGTGTTGGCACTGTCCGGGTCGTGGAGGAAACGCCCATACTCGCTAATGGCCCGGGCAAGAATTTGTTTTTCCCCAACTGTAAAATTGAGCTTTCGTTTTCTCTCTGTCATACTTTCAAAAAAACTCACTCCCAGTCAACAAAATTCACTCACAAAAACAAGCACAACCAATCAAGCAAGAACACACACAAAGAGAAAACTACTCAGCAAGAAACAGTCACAAAAACAAACAGCAAAAAAACAGCAGGAAAACAAACGAACAGAAAAATATCAATCAAACAAACAGTCTCTCAAACACTTATCAAAAAACACTTTCAAAGATCTACTAACAAACACTTGATCACACAGAACACTAATCTGACAACTACAAAACACACCGCAACGAACAACAGGACAAAAGCACTTGGTTAAATGGGAAGGGACAAAGGGATGTACTTTTGCAATGCAAGTGCGTTTGTGTGTGTCTATTTATGCTGTTTGCGTAGTTCACAACGTTGCCCTAGTCCATTTCCAATTTCACTGATTGCGCCGCTCCCGAGTTGTGAGCATGCGCACAGCGGAGCTGACCATGGTCTCCTTCAAGCGCGCATGCGCGAGCCGGCCGGCCCTTCATTTGCATGGGGTCACGGGTCATTTCAATGTAACCCGCCCACGTCCTTCCCAATTTGTATTACTCCGCCTTACGCCTCTGAAAAAAACGTTACGCATGCGCAATTTCCTGCGCAAAAGCTACGAGAATAGGGTGATTACGCGGCAAAATTGCGCAAGTCTAACGTAAAGGCGGTGCGCTACGCCGGTCCAATAATGCGCAGATGTACCTGAATCTGGGCCAATATTTTTTGCTTTTTGCTATAATAAATATCCCATTAAAAAAAAAAAAAAATTGATCTCAGTTTAGGCCGATACGTATTCTTCTACATATTTTTGGTAAAAATAAAATTAAAAATAAAATCGCAATAACCGTATAGTGACTGGTTTGCGCAAAAGTTATATTGCCTACAAAATAGGGGACATAATTATGATTTGTTTATTTTTATTTTTTTACTAGGAATGGCGGCGATCTGCATTTTTTTTCGGGATTGCGACATTATAGCGGACACATCAGACACTTTTGACACATTTTTGGGACCATTCACATTTATACAGTGAACAATGCTATAAATATGCATTGATTACTGTATACATGTGACAGGCAGGGAAGGGGTTAACCACTAGGGGGCAGGGAAGGGGTTAAATGTGTAGCCTAGTTTGTGTTCTAACTGTAGAGGGAGGGGGTGACTGGGGGAGGTGACCGATTGTGTCCCTATGTACAAGGGACACAGCATCAGTCTCCTCTCTCCCTAAAGGACGTGGAGCTCTGTGTTTACACACAGAGCTCCACGTCCCCGCTCAGCTACACGACAATCGCGGGTGCCCGGCGGCCATCGCGGCCGCCGGGCACGCGTACGGTGTTGTTAGTAACCCGATGGGTGCGCGGGCACGGCGCGCGCGCGCCACCTAGCGGCTTAAATTGACATCACGTCATATGACGTGATGTCAGGTTAATGGAGTATCCAGCCCGCCGTCATTTCACGGTGGGCGGGTATGAAGTGGTTAATAGCAGTGAACCCATTGGCCCCCACTGATGTCAATCAAATCTAATGACACAGGCTCCGGGTGCGGGGGCTGAGTTCTGCATTTGCCGGCTATGGAAGCCAAATGCTGGACACGGGAGCACGCAAGCAAGGTAACCCCCAAGGGGAATGCTTCTCCTAGGGGGTTATCTGATGTGGGGAGTAGCCACGAGAGCTGCCAGGGGACCTCAGAAGATGGTGTTCGGGGCCACTCTGTGCAAAAACAAACTGCACAGTGGAGATAATTATGACATGTTTGTTATTTAAAAAATAACGATCCTTTAGTATCACTTTATCTTTTATTTTATATATCATCCCTTTTTGTCCATCTTAAGCATATATGCATATACAAATAATCTTACATGATATCTTTATTATATATTCGCTTTTTTTAGTTGCTGAGTAAGAATGAGGTTCTGATTTGAGGCAAACCCAACCTGCTCATAGTTTGTGCTGCCAGAGATTTAATACAGCAAGCTGCCCGCCATAATTCATTCCACTTACAATGCATTTACTGCAAGGGCCAAAGTGGCATATTTATAAAGCATTGAATTTGACATTCAGCAAACATTCTGGGCAGGAGACTCCTCCAGATCCCAGTGTCTTAACCACTTCAGCTCTGGAAGATTTTTCCCCCGTCTTGACCAGACAATTTGTTTCGTGATACGGCACTGTGTTACTTTGATTGACACTTGTGCGGTCGTACATTATACCCAAATAAAATATATGTCCCCTTTTCCCACAAATAGAGCTTTCTTTTGGTAGTATTTGATCACATGTGCATTTTTTTATTTTTTTGCGCCATAAACAAAAAAGACCATCAATCTTCAACTAACAAAAAATTACTTTCTGCTCTAAAACACATCCAATAAAAATATGTTGGCAAATTTTCTTTTATTCTGCGGCAAGGCTCCCTTTGCTTTTGTGTTTAAGAATTGTGGGGTCTAATTTATTTTAGGGATATATTATATTAAATTACATTGTAGGGTCTTTATTTTAGGGTACACTGTTTTTTTGTTTTGTTTTTTTGCAGCAGCAGCAAGGATTTATTTTCATCAGATATTATTTTGGGGTTTTAACTTATTTTGTGGTTATATTGATTTTTACTGTATGTTGATAGGGTTTTTTTTTTTTTTTTTTTAGATCAAAGTTTTATTTTATTCAATATTAAATAATGTGGCACTGGCACTCGGTCTTATCAGCTTTGAGAATTTAAATCTGTGATCCTTGCATGAATGTGATATGACTTATGGTTGCCTAAGGAGTAAATCAGGATGTGTGGTTTTAAGACTTGGATGCCAGATAAAAGGATTGTGGAGCTTTTTCACATCCAAATATTGGGGGGGGGGGGGGGGTGTAAGTGAAAGAGGATTGATTCTGTGAGTTCAAACTGGGTGCTTCAGTGACAGCCGGTTTAGCAGGATACTAAGAGTATTGCTACACAGAAGCTCAGTGTGATAGCTGTGTGTGCTGAGGGGTCTGTTCTGGGGGGTTATCAGTCTGTACTAAGGAGTCTTTTCTGGGGGAGTAGATCTGTGCTAAGAGGTCTGTGCTGGGTGGGGGGTCTGTACTGAGGGGTATGTGCTGCATGGTTGCTCTGTCCTAAGGGCTCTGTGCTGAGAAGGGGTTGGTCTATACTGGGGTGTCTGTATGCCAATGGAGTCTGTACTGAGGGTTTTGTGCTGGGGGGGTCTCTCTGTACTGGGGGTCTGTGCTGGTCTGTTGTGTAGAGTATGTGCTGGGGGGGTGGGGCAGTATGTACTGAAGGGTTTGTGCTAGAGGGGGGGTCCATCTGTGTTGTGGAGGGTCAATCTGTTCTTGGAGAGCTGTGTTTGGGTGGGGTAGGGGGCAGTCTGTACTGAGGGTGCTGTGCTGGGGAGGGGAGTCTGTACTGAGGGATTTGTGCTGGGGAGGAATCTGTACTGAGAGTACAGGCTGAAATGGGGATTAAAGGGGTTGTAAAGTTATTTTTTTTTTCTAAATAGGTTCCTTTAACCACTTAACCCCTGGACAATATTGCTGGACAAAGACCTTGCCACTCTTTGCGATTCGGCACTGCGTCGCTTTAACTGACATTTGCACGGTTGTGCGACGTGGCTCTCAAACAAAATTGGCATTCTTTATTTCCCACAAATAGAGCTTTCTTTTGGTGTTATTTGATCACCTATGTGGTTTTTAGTTTTTGCGCTATAAACAAAAATAGAGCGACAATTTTGAAAACATTTATATTTTTTACTTTTTGCTATAATAAATATCCCCCAAAAATATATAAAAAAAATATTTATTTTTCTCAGTTTGGGCCACAATCGCAAATCGCCAAAAAATCGCAATAAGCGTGTATTGATTGATTTGCGCAAAGGTTATAGCGTTTACAAAATAGGGGATAGTTTTATGGCATTTTTCTTAATATTTTTTTTTACTAGTAATGGCGGCGATCAGCGTTTTTTTTCGGTACTGCGACATTATGGCGGACACTTCGGACACTTTTGACACATTTTTGGGACCATTGGCATTTTTATAGCGATCAGTGCTATAAAAATGCATTGATTACTATAAAAATGCCACTGGCAGGAAAGGGGTTAAAACTAGGGGGGCGAGGAAAGGGGTTAAGTATGTTCCCTGGGTGTGTTCTAACTGAGGGGGGGTGGACTTACTGGGGGAAATGACTGATCGCTGTTCATACATTGTATGAACAGACGGTCAGGCATTTCTCCCCTGATAGGACCGGGAGCTGTGTGTTTACACACACAGCTTCTCGCTCTGTAACGAGTGATCGCTGGTGCCTGGCGGCATTCGCTCCTGCTGGGCACATGGGCCGGGATCAGGGACGAGCGGGGGGCGCACACGTGCCTCTATTGGCTGCTGGGAGAGATGAGGTAAAGCTATGTGATCTCGCCCAGCAGAGCCGCAAGCAGTCAAGCTAATGCCTTGTTGGTTCACTTATCTTTTTCTTCGAATTTCCCTTCTGAACCAACAATGCAATAGCTTAACCTCCCTGGCGGTATGATTCTGTCTGGAATTACGTACCAAAAGCGGTACAATTATTTGCATGGAAATTTGGCGTTTTATACTGTAAGCCTGCAATTCTTAGGAATAACTTGCTTAAATCTGTCCAAACAAGACATCCCGGGGTTTGATAAAGTTTGAAAAACAAAATCATAATTTTTTATATAATAAAAAACTATAAATAATTATAACAAATTATAATGTAATTATGATAAAAAATATTCAATAATGTAATCAACTCAAAAACACTGAAATTTGCTCAGTTGCAGAATTGTCGCTGTCATTATTTTTTTTTTTATGACGAATTTCCCCACAAATCGATATCGCTCAATTCTGCAAGTGATTATAATTTATTATCGCTGTTTTCTAGCTGATCTAAAACCATTTTTGACATAAAGGGACACTTTTGGTTGCTATGGACAATGTACAGTTTCCCGGCAGAAAGAACACTTTTTATTATATAAAAGGACATGTAGGGCACAGGACAGACCACTAGGGACAAGGGGGGTGTGTATTTTTTACATACAGTACTGTAATCTATAAGATTACATTGTACTGTATGTAAAGTGTTTGTTTACTTTTTTTAATTTGGCGCCGTTCTCCGCTCCCGTGCGTCGTAGCGTCGCAGGGAACGGAGAACGGCGGCACACGGGGACGCTGTGTGAATCGAGCGAGCACCCGCTCGCTCACACAGCGTGGATGCATTGCTGGATCCAGGAAGAAGGTAGGACAGCGTGCGCTGCAGGCTCTGCATGGCTACCCCGAGCGTGACTCGGGGATACCGATCTCTGCAAAAAAAAAACACCCCGAGTCACGCTCGGGGATACCGCCAGGAAGGTTAAAGGAACCTATTTAGAAAATAAAAAACAAACCTTTACAACCCCTTGAAGGGGTGTTAGGGGAGATCTGTACTGTGGGGAATGATGATTTGTACTGGGAAGAAGTCATAATTGTGGTTGCCCTGTGCATTACACACTCCTGATCTTTGTGCTATAGACTTATTCAGATAGGCACTGATACCATCCGCACAGGCAGCCCATAGAAGTGGATGCAGATGCAGCAGCTGGATGAATGATCAAAATCAAAAATGTGGGAAGAAGTGGGTGCATGGATTCGAACACACAAGGGTTGATTTACTAAAGTCAAACAGACTGTGCGCTTTGAAAAGTACAGTTGCACTCTGCAAGTGGCAGTTGCTCCAGAGTTTAGTAAATGCAGCGAAGCTTTGCAAAGAATACCCAATCACGTCCAAAAAAACAACTGAATTTTTGACCGCACATGATTGGGTGGTAAAAGTCAGCAGAGCTTCTGCTCATTTACTAAGCTCTGGAGCAACTACTCTTGCAGCGTGCAACTGCACTTTACAAAGTGCATAGCCTATTTGCCTTTAGTACATCAACCCCACAGTGTCTGTTCAGATCTGTGCAAATGTTCCTGCCTGCATATAACCGGGTGTTTTGCCTGCCTATGAATTTCAATTTCTGCCCACTCAGTTCTGAGATTTTCCCAACTCTGCCACACAGCACAGTCCTTTCTGGTAGGGAAATGCTTTAACTGGACTGTGAATGAAGAATCAGCAGACTGCAGAATGAGTTCATCTTCCTGCCAATTCGCTCTCTCCTTATATCAGCATGTCCCTTGTACTGCAGCACAACTCATTTATTCTTTGTCCTGCTTCTTCTCCCTTCCCCAGTCTTAGCTCTACGGTACATGAGCTGCAAGAGATTTATACCAAGTGTAATTCGGGTACTTACACTGCTTATATTTTGAAAAAATGCATTCATGAATACAGAGCTGCATTAATTTGTCTTTTATATTTGCCTAGAATTCAGCTGTAAGTAATAAGTAACAAAAACTGTTCTATAAGATTCATATAGAGAAAACTGTTGTT
Organism: Rana kukunoris; assembly: GCA_029574335.1. NCBI lineage: Eukaryota > Metazoa > Chordata > Amphibia > Anura > Ranidae > Rana > Rana kukunoris. The sequence goes on from CM056051.1 coordinate 389,074,260, forward strand.
GAGTCATAAAATATTCAATTCTGCTTTGAGTCACTTCAAATCAACAATCTGGTTATGCCAGAAAAAAATATATACCGATACATAATTTTCAGTATGCTTTATGCTAAAACCATATATCAATAAAAATGCCACAATCCAGTGCACCATAAATTGTTTCAATGACTAATATACATATTCATGAGCCATTAACCTCTGCTCAGACATAGTACATTGAACCTTCTAAAAAAGATGTCCCTATAACGTGTATGCCTAACTAAATGTCAATTGTGGTGTGATTCTACATAACAAGACCATAATGTAAAAAAAATCTAAACAAGAAATCATATAGGGCCTAAGCGTTGGCCGACCAGCCGCCGTCATTATACTTGAGTGATGCTGAATGCCATTCCCCCAGAAGAGGATCAGCGCTGGATCACAGAATAGTGAGTTTACAGGGGACATCACCAGGAAGAAGGTGAGTATTGAAAGAAAAGCTGCATGTTTTTTTTTTTTTTTTTGCAACATCTGAACTATTCACTTTTTCTAAAAATAAAATAAAAACTGGAAATGGACTGTAACCGCTTGCCGACCAGCGCACAAAAATATACGTTGGCACAATGGCATGGCTGCGCAAATGGGCATACAGGTACCTCCACTTTAAATCGTGGCTTAGTGGGTGCGCCGCATACTCCATGACTGTGCCTGCGGGTCATTTAGGCTTGATGTCCACCGGTGTCCCGCGATTGTGACATGAAGCTGTAGAATGGGGAGCTGCCTATGTAAACAAGGCATTTCCCTGTTCTGCCTAGAGACATGTCAGGGATCTACTGCTCCCTGTCAGTGGTAGGCCACCCCCCCCCACAGTTGGAATTACACCCTAGAACACACTTATCCCCTTGATCGCCCCCTAGTGTCTAACCCCATCCCTGCCAGTGTCATTTACACAGTAATCAGGGCATTTTTATAGCACTGATCACTGTATAAATGACAATGGTCCCAAAATAGTGTCAAAAGTATCCAATGTGTCCACCATAGTGTCACAGTCATGATAAAAATCGCAGATCGCCGCCATTTCTAATAAAACAAAATTATAAAAAAAAAATGCCATAAATCTATTCCCTATTTTGTAGACGTTATAACTTTTTGCGGAAACCAACCAATATACGCTCATTGGTATTTTTTTACCAAAAATATGTAGAAGAATACATATCGGCAGAAACTGAGAGATTTTTTTATATATATATATATATATATTTTTTTAAGGATATTTATTATAGCAAAAAGTTAAAAATATACTTTTTTTTTCAAAATTGTCGCTCTTTTTTTGTTTATAGCGCAAAAAATTAAAACCAAAGAGGTGATCAAATACCACCACACGCTCTACTTGTGGGGAAAAAAGGAGGTCAATTTTGTTTGGGTGAAATGTCACACAACCGCGCAATTGTCGGTTAAAACGACACTGAATCGCAAAAGTGCTCTGGTCAGAAAGGGGGTAAATTCTTCCAGGGCTGAAGTGGTTATGATGTTTTAAATCAAATATTAGTGAGGATCATTGGATAGTATTATTCAATACAGAAAACACAAGGTTATACTTTAAAGCAAAAAGATGAAGACAAACACTTTTCATGAGTTAAATGTGGCTTAAAAAAAAGGATTATTAAGTGGAACGTTAGCAGCAGAAGTTCAGTGTTCCATGCCACCGGAGTATAGAAATGTTGCTACTTATAATGTCATAAAGCTCCACTTTTCAACAGGCAAAAAATGTCATAGGAGGTAAAACCTGTAATGTTTCGGGGCTCTTTATAAATTTATGCAAATAAATACGTTTCCTTTTTGCAATCTTGCAGTGATTTTTTTTCTTTTATATTTTATTATCTTTCTTTCTATTACCTATTTTTTTCTTGATGGGTTTTTATTGCTTTATCGTGCATCCATCCAACACTATACCCTTTTTGTTTCCTTAGTTGAAAGTGCGCAGCTAATGATGACACCATCATTGACTATTTGAAGCTAGAAGTCAACTGGCTTTCTCTTCAAAAGCTTTTTTATTGCCATCAGTATATCCACTGGGGAGGTTGATCATCTCCATGTGTCCTGGTAACTACTGTCACCGGGACTGAAAGTAAGGGAAGATAAAAAGAAACATTTTAGTTGCCGCTAAAACAGGTAAGCAAGTGAAATGTTTTAGTGGGCGAACCTGTTTTGATGACAAATGCCTAAAATTCATTTAGAGAGCTTTCCTTTTACTTCCTGTTGTGTCTACAGCATAGAACGTGAAGGAAATACCCCAATTGGTCACAGATGACAAAAAAGGAAAAGGAAAGGGGGCTGTTTTAAAGGAGAGTAGGTAGGGGGACTTTGAGTACTAGGAAAGTTGTGTTGGTCATATGCCCATTTTTTGCCTGCATATTGTTACAATTGCCTATTTGTGCCTGCATATTGTTACAATTGCAAATGTGTTGGCTGCATTTTGTTACAATTGCCCATTGTTGTCTACATTTTGTAAAAATGTAATGTTTGTTGCCATCATATAATATATGATTGCCTATTTGTTTCACCTTATATCCGGACTCCCAGTTCTTTAAACCACCTGCTTATTATCCACATTTTAATACTGAAAATAATTTGTACCTGTAGAAAGGGTATTGTTAAAAAAGATTATTTTTTAATCACTGATACTGGTGCAATCACTTCTGCAATTAGTGGAAACCCCTTTACTGCATGACATTAAATCCTCATACACACGATCGGATTTCCGCCAGACAAAGCCGTGGAATTTTGTCCGAAGGGAGGTTAGCCGTGAACTTGTTCTGCATACGAACGGCAAAACTTTTTTCAGCTATCAAACAGAAACATTGGGCCAGATTCAGGTAGATGGGAGCATCTTTGCTCCAGAGTAACGCTTCTCATTTACGTTACTCTGCCGAAATTTTAGCAGCAAGTGCTGTCATTCACGAAGCACTTGCTTTTAAAGTTGCGGCAGCGTAACGAAAATGAGCCGGCGGAATTCAAATTGGGCGGGTACGGGGCGTGTAGTATTTAAACTAAGCGCGATCCCGCCGCGAACGTACTGCGCATGCGTCGAGTGTCAAAGCATCCCCGTGCGCATGCTCCAAATTCTGTGAATGAACGTCAATGACGTCACATTCCCATTCATGATCTTTTTACGCAAGCGACGTGATTTTTTTTTTCCCCGACGCGATGACGACGCCTATACCTAACATAGGATACTCCAACCCCATGTAGGTATATCTTCGCGCCGCGTATCGCTTCCGGAAACGTCGTACCGTCATTGCGTCGCGCCGGAATTCGCTCATTAACATATTTTTTGAGCGGAAATCGGCGGGAACGCCCCCGGCGCCATTTTTAAGTTGAAGTAACGATGCGATGGCGAAACTCAGTTACGCTGATCGCATCGGAGCTTCAACCCGGCGTTTCTTGTTTTCTGGTTACAGAAAACAAAAACGCCGGCTCAAAGTGACAGTTAGGCTGGCGGATCACTGGATCCGCCAGCCTAACTGTTCCTGAATCTGGCCCTATATGTTTTTTTTCTGCTCTTTAGCACCACCCTTTGGGCAACTTCTTCCAATGTTGTGCTATGGTTAGCATTGCTTCTGAGCATGCGTGTTTGTACTTTTGATTTTTTTTTTCGACGGACTTGTGTACACACACGATTGGATAATCCGACATCACACATTTGTTGTCGAAATTTTTTAAAGCATGCTATCCAACATTTATTGTCGTAAAATCTGACAACAATTGTCCGACGGAGCATAGAAATTTAGACAAATCCCTGCCGTCACACAATTCCCGTCGGAAAATCAGATCGTGTGTACGGGCCTTTACAACGCCTTGAAAAAGTATTCATTTCCCTTGAAATATTACACATTTTGTCATGTTACAACCAAAAATGTAAATGTATTTTTATGGGATTTTATGTGATAGACCAACACAAAGTGGCACATAATTATGAAGTGGAAGTAAAATGATAAATGGTTTTCAAAATGTTTTACAAATAAATATCTCAAAAGTGTGCCGTGTATTTGTATTCAGCCCCCTTTACTCTGATAACCCTACATAAAATCTAGTGGAACCAATTGCTTTCAAAAGTCACCTAATTAGCAAATAGAGTCCACCTGTGTGTAATTTAACCTCATTAATTTTAAAGGCTGAGGCTGGGTTCACACTTGTTCCGACATCGCTCCTACATTGGGAGCTCATGTAGCATGACGTGTGAAAATCAATGTTTCCCTATGAGAGCTGTCTTAACTGGTCCTACACAAGTCGGTCCGACTTTGAAACTACTCCCTGTACTACTTTGGTCCTACATTGATCCTACTTCAGCCCATTGAATATCATTGAAGTAGGACCAAAGTAGGAGCCTTGTCCTAACCATCCGACTTTTGCCATCTGACAAGTGATTACAGCACCAGTAAAAGGAATTTATCTCACTCTGGGATTGTTTTGATTGGTCAAAGAACAAGTCAGTCTATCCCATGTAGGACCAAAGTAGTATCCTGTTCATGAAAGTAGGATGGATGTAGGACCAATGTAGGATCAATGTAGGACAAATGTCGCAGAGCAAAGTAGGATGAAAGTAGTACTGCTGTCGTGTAGTATACTGTGAACCCAGCCTAAGGCTGGGTTCACACTACACTACACGACTTTCATCCTACTTTGCTCTGCGACATTTGTCCTACATTGATCCTACATTGGTCCTACATCCATCCTACTTTCATGAACAGGATACTACTTTGGTCCTACTTTGTGATAGACTGACTTGTTCTTTGACCAATCAAAATAATCCCAGAGTGAGATAAATTCCTTTTACTGATGCTGTAATCACATGTCAGATGGCAAAAGTCAGATGGTTAGGACAAGGCTCCTACTTTGGTCCTACTTCAATGATATTCAATGGGCTGAAGTAGGATCAATGTAGGACCAAAGTAGTACAGGGAGTGGTTTCAAAGTCGGACCGACTTGTGTAGGACCAGTTAAGACAGCTCTCATAGGGAAACATTGATTTTCACATGTCATGCTACATGAGCTCCCAATGTAGGAGCGTTGTCGGAACAAGTGTGAACCTAGCCTTATATGCATGGTATTGTCATAAAAAGTGTTGTAATCTTCCACATATTTTTGGTAAAAAAAAATCACAATAAGAGTATATTGATTTGTTTCAGCAACAGTTATAGGCCCGGATTCACAGAGCACTTACGCCGACATATAAGTTACGCCGACATATAAGTTACGCCGACGTAAGTGCAAATGTGCGCCGTCGTATCTGTGCGCCAGACCCACAAACAGAGATGCACCTAAAACCAGGCTACACCCCACCGACGTAACTTGCTTACGCCGGCGTAGGGTGGGCGTACATTTAGGCTGGGTGCATGGTGCAGCTCCCATTGATTACCCATTCAAACATGCAAATGAGGTAAATACGGCTATTCACGAACGTACGTGCACCCGACGCAGGCTACACGCAGTGCCCATAAAGGAGGTGTAACTCCGCAACAGACATGCTCCGGTTTGCACCACGGAACACAAGCCGGCGTATTTTACGTTGGACGTGTGTCTGGCTGGGCGTAGGTTATGTTAACGGCGTACACAGTGATCTGGCGTATCTTAGGCAGTTGTTCCGACGTGGTTGTGAGCATGTGCAGGGAGATGTGTTCACGTCACAGCGCATGCACAGTTCGTTATACGTACTTGTCTGGCGCTCGGCCCAACATTTGCATAGGGTCAGGCCTCATTTGCATGGATCACACCCACTTCCACCTACGCCGGCCTGTGCCTTTGAAACCCACGCCACGCTGGTGCAACGTTGGGAGCACTGGCTTTATGAATTCCATGCTTGCCTCTCTGCGCTGCGTTGGCGTAGTGGATACGCTACGGCGGCGTGATGTGCACCTGCTGTGTGTGAATCCGGGCCAATGCGTCTACAAAATAGGGGAGATATTTATGTCATTTGTATGAAAAAACATTTTTTTTACTAGTAATGGTGGTGATCTGCGATTTTAAGCGAGACTGCAATATTGCGGCAGACAGACACTTTTGACATGATTTTGGGACCGTTGATATTTAAACAGCGATTCTGAGCTCTACCAGAAAATCCTAAAGGGGAATGTCCGGCCATCAGTTTGTGATCTCAAGCGCACTTGGCTTATGCAGCAGGACAATAATTCAAAACACAACAGCAAGTCCACCTCTAAATGGTTCAAAAGCAAAATTTAGGTTTTTGAATTGGCCTAGTCAAAGCCCGGACTTAAATCCAAATCCAATTGAGATGCTGCATCATGACCTTACACAAGCCGTTCATGCTGGAAACCCCTCCAATGTGGCTGAATTAAAACAATTCTGCAAGGAAGAGTGGGCCAAAATTGCTCCACAGCAATGTGAAAGACTCATTGCCAGTTATCGCAGTTGCAGTTGTTGCTGCCAAGGGTGGCGCAAACAGTTATTATGTTTAGGGGGCAATTACTTTTTCTAATAAATCCAGGCAGGTTTGGACAGCTTTTTTGCTTTAATAAACTAAACCATTAAAAACTGCATTTTGTTACGCCCTGTAATGTTCTAAATTCGGCGAACGGGCAAACACCCGATGTTCAACGTTCAACTCGAACATCGGGCTCATCCCTAAAAACTAGTTATGTTCTAACCTAATACATACATATGCCCTCTCATTGGTTTCACTTATGTGATGCAGTTTTATTCATTAGTAGTGATGAGCGGAATACGCCATATTCGAGTTCGCAATATTTCACGAATATATAGAAGAATATTCGCGAAATATTCGTTAATATCGAATATTCGTGATATTTTATAATAAAAAAAAATTTGCGAAATTTCGCTAATGCGAATGCGAAATTCGTGAGCAACACTATTCATTAGTATACTAGACATATAAATCTTTGTGTGGTTATGCTTAGGTTGCTTTGTGTTGTGTTGTGTTGCCAACCTCACTCTCTTTTTTCCATTTTGGCCTGTGCTCTCTCCTCTTCCTCTGTCTTTGAACAATGCACATTATTGCCTTTCATATGTGTATGCCTGTTTCTGCAACGTGTAAGTAATGTAGTTAGCAATAGTAGGATAAGCATACCTCCCAACTTTTCTGAGATGAGAATGAGGGACACCTGTTAGCAAAAGTATGTAGGTATAGGACACCTCCTGCCACATCCCCCCTAAAGGAGAACTAGACAAAAAATGATTTGTTAAACACACAAGTGTTTTTTTTGTTTACCACTACTATATACTGGCTTTTGGAATTTACAGATGTAACAATTAATTAACCCTGAAAGGTTAAAGGGGTTGTAAACCCTTGTGTTTTTTCACCTTAATGCATCCTATGCCAAGCCCCCCCCCCCTCGTTTTACTTACCTGAGCCCCGAATTTCCACGGGCGTGATTCCACCTCGCTCTCCCCATGGCTTCTCCACTCTTTATTGGATAGATTGATAGCAGCGCAGCCATTGGTTCACGCTGCTGTCAATCAAATCCAATGACGCGGCCGCCGGGGTCAAGGCCAAGTCATACACTCGGCGTCTATGGACGCCGAGTGTATGACACGGAATCACTCCAGCAAGGTAACTCCCACGGTATAGAGCTTCCCAGATGGGGTTATCTATTGCGGGGAGGAGCCACGAGAGTTGCTGTGGGACCCCAGAACAGGAGGATCGGGGCCACTCTGTGCAAAACGAACTGCACAGTGGAGGTAAGTATGACATGTTTGTTATTTTAAAAAAAATTAACCCATGGTATCACTTTAAGCATTGTAAAACACTTTTGCATAGACAAGTAGTGCATTTTATCCAAAAATGTGGGACAAAAGAGGATGAAAGAGGGACAGAGGGAGATAGAGACATTTGGGGTTATTTACGAAAGGCAAATCCACTTTGCACAACAAGTGCACTGCAAGTGCACTTGGAAGTGTAGGTGCTGTAAATCCGAGGAGTAGATCTGAAATGAGGGGAAGCTCTGCTGATTTTATCCTCCAATCACGTGCAAGCTAAAAAAAAATGTTTTATCTTTCTTGCATGTCCCCTTCGGATCTACAGCAACTTCACCTCCAAGTGCACTTTCAGTGCAAAGTGGATTTGCCTTTTGTAAATAACCCCCATTGTTCCAAATCAGGGACAATCCCTTGAAATAAGGGACAGTTGAGAGCTACGGCATAAGTAATGTATCATTTACACAGCATCATAATCTATGTATGTTCCCTTGCATCCTGAGATCTCCTTATATATTAATATATATATATATATATATTTTTTTTTATTATTTTTTTTCTCTGAGTTGTATATGTGATTCTGGCCTGATGTACCGGTAGTTGTAATATTGGGATCTCTTTTCTAATTGGGGTGATAAATTACCTTTGACTGATGGATTCAAAAAAAATTTTTTTTTATTTGTTTGTACAATAAAATATGAATTTAAAATTAAATATAATATAGTTGTGCTCTCCTTCCTGAGAAATTGACACCAATAAAGTCCCATTACTCTTTCTCTTTTTTATAATTGTTGTTAATAAGGGATGTGGTGCATGTCATACCTAACTACAACTCTCCTATTTTGATCCATGCTGTGCTACTGATAGGGGCTGGTCCTATATCATACTATCATTGGTAAAGCATATCAGGAACCTATTTGAAAAAAAAAAAAAACATTTTTTATTTACTAAACCATAGTAGCGCCCATGTACATCAAAGTACAGGTGCTAGTGAAATTTAGGGGAACGATCAGAGTGTAATGTTGCTCTGATCTTAATTTTGATTATGTTAGGGCTCTCTGTTTCAGCTTGGCTGTGCTGTGGGCTCATTATGCTGTGCTTGGGGTGTTGTTCAACCCCAGGACAGCAGGTGGAAGCTGAGGTTGGGGTGCACTCTTCAAGCAGCCAATCGGGAGGCCTGGGCATGCTGGGAGGGGGTACTTATGAGGCAGACGCCATTTTTGTGGGTTCTTCATCTTCCTTCCTGGAGTGTGATCACCATCACCACGCCCCATGCGTTATGGCCTACCTGGCCGGGGGGTGGATGCTACGCAGATTTCCTGGTTCCAAAGCCAAGCTGGTCGGAACACTTTGAGCACAACAGGGACCCAGTGACTGACTGGGTTCCCACCCTCGGAGGTCCCAGGTGAGTTTAGTCGTTCGATGGGGAATCCAGTTGAGGAGCACCAAGGAGAGGCTGGTGGTCCAACAGCATTGGAACGAACCATCGGGGATCGAGGTACTGGACACTGAGGGATTGATTCCTCTCTCAGTCAGTATTTTGGCAACATTTAAAGGAGGATTCAGGCGAACCTTTATTCAGGAGGAGTTCCTCCATATTCACACTCGGGCAAGGCCTGTGGCAGAGGCGCTTGTCTGACGGTCATTCAGAAGAGCCTGTGGCAGAGGCATCCTTCTCAAGTTCGAGTGATACTCTGGCTGCCAGGTTTGTGAGGGGGACCTGTCCAGGTAAGCTATATGCACTCAAGTTGGAGTGGCGCAGAAAGACTGATTGTTGTCGGAAGCAGGATTGCTTCATTATCCAAGGCCTGAGTCTGCTGTTCTCCTTCAAAACCCTTTCTTCTGTCCTTCTCTCACCTGTTGACTGTTTTTTCCCGGCTGGGTAATAAAGAGCACCTATAAAAGAGACTTCCTATTCATCGTTCACCCTAGACACTTCACCAGAGCCATGAGGTAACATGCCATCCCTATTCTAATCAGCAGCTTCTGCGGGGTGACAACTACACCATTAAAAAACGCATCTGCCTAATGCAATTAACACCTAATAGCTTACCAACAATTATTCCTCAATCCTATTTGCATACTATAGCATATCCATGCAAGGGTTGTATTTGTTTTCATGAGGATGCACAGGTGTTCTATCCATCCCCATGCAGGCAGTGGCACTCCCATTTATGTCAAGTCGGAGACAGCCGCTACTCCCAAATTGACATCCATGCAGGTGCACAGCCCCAGAACGCAGACAGATATCAAATTAAGAGCAGCGGCTGTGTCTGTGAATCCCAGTCTGGGCAAACACAGCCCTTGGCAAGGGCATATGCTGTGTAAACAAGGCCTTATATTTAATTTTTTATGAAATCTTGAAAAATTGATGGCTTTCAAAGAACGTAATTTACTAATAAATCCACCTGTCCGATTGCAAAAGCGGCATTTAAATTGTTTTGTTATGACTTTATCCCAACTTGCGTTTCTATGGATGTTCTAACTGCTGTCGTTTACCGAGCTATTATGTGTTACAACTGGATATTTAATTATTAGCCTGTCTAATGTCTGGGATGTCTTCACCTTTAATAAGAAAAAAAATCTGAATCACAGAAGGTGCTAATGATTTAATGGTGACTCTCATTTATATTGACACGGATTTGAAACAGCGTAGGATTATTTGGCTCAAATGAGGCTTGAGGAACTCTGTGAAATATCTATCAATTCCAAATGACATTTAAATAACCTCTGAGATTCTGTTTTCCTAGCAGTTATAAAGGTACGTATCACTTCTGTAAGGCCGCGTACACACGATGAGACGTGTCCGCTCAAACATGTCCGACGGACCGTTTCCAGCGGACTTGTCTCATCAGATTTTGGTCCGATGGCGTGTACACCGCCACGTCACCACTCCAGGAAGTAAAATACTTCCACGCATGCGTCAAATCCATTCGACACATGCACAGAGATTTCTGTCCGCTGGTTAGTGTACTAACCAGCGGACATATCCGACGGACATGTCTCCGGCGGACAAATTTCAAAGCATGCTCTGAAATTTGTCCGCTGGGAAAACATGTCCGCTAGCCCGTACACACGATCGGAGATGTCTGCTGAAACGGTCCGTCGGACCAGTTTCAGCAGATATATTCGATCGTGTGTACGCGGCCTAAAACTAGCTATTATTTTGTATTATTTGTATTATTATTAGACATGGGCCAAACACCTCTGGTTCTGTTCGCTGCACAACTTTCGAACATCGCAAACGTTCGGAACTAAATAGCGAACCCGAACTGGAAAAATCAAAAGGGCCCATTTTGAATGCAAGTAATTGGGAGTACAATGGTTGTGCAGGTCTGCCCGGGGGATTAATAAAAAAATGTTTGTAAAAAACATAATTTTAAAATGAGCAGAAATGTACTGATGCTTAAAGCGGAGCTCCAGACACAATTTTTTTTTTTTTAAAGTCAGCAGCTACTAACAGTGTAGCTGCTGACTTTAAATAAGGACACTTACCTTGTCCTACTTGCCCGTGCTGATGGGCCCCCCGATGCCGGTCCCACGATCGCTCCTTGTCCCGCGCCGCCATTCACACTATGGGAAACAGGCAGTGAAGCCGTACGGCTTCACTGCCCATTTCCTACTGCGCGAGTCTCACGCTGGCTTGTGAATGGGCGCGCTGCTCTCTGAGAACACACACAGTTCCCAGAAAGCAGCGCGCCCCATTCACAAGGAGAAGGACAAGAAGAAAAGGCACCGCGGAGTGGAAGAGGCAGATTACGGACTTCCGCATAGCAACAGCTATTTCTGGTGAGTATTTTTTTTTCGTTTTCAGGTTTTTTTTATTTAATTTTTTTAAACAACATGGCAAAATGTTGTTTTCCTGGGTGGAGCTCCGCTTTAAAGTGAAACAATAAAAATCAGAACTAACAATAAAAATTAAAAAATGACTTTAAATATAGTGCCTGGGGGGGGTCCCCACTTAATCTGCTTGTAAAATCTGTACCGTGTATAGAACCTGCTGCAGCAAGAATTACATTTATAAAGCAAAAAAAAGTAATTTTCTCTGCAAGCTTTCTTTATTTAATAAACAACGGCTTGGAGAGCCAGTTTGTACCTTGTAGATGAGCCTGATAGTGCAGAGGAAGGCCTCTCTTACGTATCTGACTTGTGGTCCCAAATTGAGCGAACAGGAGGCTCGGGCGTGCAGAGTGTTGGAGTGCCTGGCGGGTTTGCTATCAGAGGACTTGCTTCGGGGTTCCTGATGCCACAGAGACAAATAACAGCGAGATGAGAGATCAGGCAGCGAGCAGGCTGGAAACTGGATCAGCTGATATCCTTGCCTGGATGCAGGGATTGGCAGGCAGCAGATCGACCTAGAGGCTCCATGCACACTGGACTTAAAAAAACGTTGATTCTACAGGCGTTTGACGTTTTTTTCTCCTGCCACTAGAAGCACTTCTATTGTGCTTTATGTGTCTTTGCACATTATTGACTGCTACAACGTTTTCTGTCAGGGACGTTCAGAGGCAGGAAAAAAAAAACCTTCTCTATCACGTTTCCTGGAGGAGTTTAGGAGCTGTAAAAACGTCAGTCTCTCCTAAACTCCTCTTATCTCTTCTGAACGTCAAGTGCCAACGTTTTTTTAGGTGTGTTGTGGGAGTAAAAAACTTTTGCAGAGGGGAGTGTAGTGCAAAAAACGCCTATAAACTAAACTCTCATAGACTCGCCTAAACTTTATACAATATGCTTTCATTTTGCGTCTTTTATGACACGTTTTTCAAGCTAAAAACGTTGATGTTTTTTCTGCTCCTAGTATGCATGAAGCCTAATGCCGCGTACACACGATCATTTTTTGTGATGAAAAAAAACGACGTTTTCTGTGAAGTAAAAAACAACGTTTTTGAAACGTCACTTTTCAAAGACGATGTTGCATACACACCATCGTTTTTTTTTCACAAAAAGCGAGGTTATGTTCACCACTCTTTTCCATTGAAGCTCGCTTCATAACTAGCTTCTGGGCATGCGCGGGTTGAAAAACGTCGTTTTAAACGACGTTTTTGCTACACACGGTGACTTTTTGTGAAACAAAAAACGACGTTTTGAAAAAAACGACAAAAAATTCAAGCATGTTGGAATTTTTTTTTGGTTTTGCTCACACACGATCAATTTAAATGACGTTTTAAAAAACAACGTTTTTTTTCATCGCAAAAAACGACCGTGTGTACGCGGCATAAGGGATATGGAGCACAGGCAGGTAAATGCTGACTAGGTCATACACAGGCAGGGGTAACTGGAGCAGATGCCAAAGCTTGAGGCAGGTCAGTAACAGACCAGATGGGTAACAGGCCATGTCGGTAACAGGCGGGCAGCGTGATAATTAAAGGAGCAGCAGGAAAAATAGTTTCATCAGAAATTCCTACCGTGTGTGGGTCCATAGGAATAGAACATGTTTTACATTTTTCTGATAAATAAAATCGTATGGGAAATTCCGATCGTCTGTGTGGAACTCCGTCGGGGAAAATTCCTACGCATGCTCAGAATCAAGTCAACGCATGCAAGAAAGCATTGAACTTCATTTTTCTCGGCTCGTCGTAATGTTTTACGTCACCGAGTTTTGTACGGTTGGAATTTTGTCTGACAGTGTGTATGCAAGACTGTTGGAAGACAGCTTAGTAGGAATTCTGACGAAAAATTCCACAAGATTTTAGTCCATCAGAAATTACTATCATGTGTACAAGGCAGAGCTGTAAGGCTGGATGGATAGAAACACTACATTTTTTGGCAGGTAAAATCATTCTCAAATGTGTATTTTAACTTTGTATCTAGCTGATTACCGGTATTTAAAGTGATTGTAAAGGAAAAAAAAATTGTAGTGGCTTTGCACAGAACATCCCTAAACCTCCTCTTCTCAGGTCCCTTGCTGGTGCTCTGGGTCCCTCCCCCTTGTCGAGTGCCCCCTATTGTGGAAGCACTCATGCATGCTCACTTCCGAGCTGACTCTTTACACCCATATTACACAGAGAGCAGAGCTTAGCCCTGCCTCCCTACTCCCATCTCACTGGCTGTGATTGACAGCAGTGGGAGCCAAGGGCTCATCTCAGCCAATCAGGTGGAAGAGACCCGGGAGAGCCTCGCTGGATTGAGATTGGGCTTATAAATATTGGGGGGAGGTAAACAGGGAGCTGAACACTGAAGGTTTTTTACCTTTGTGCATATGCATGAAGGTAGAAAACTTTCAGCCAATACAACGACTTTAAGGTTTAGATTTAGCATGGTATAATTGAATAATGTTTCACCAATGTTTAAGTATCTGCATATGCAGATTCACCTGTAGCTCCCTCCTGGCTGGAAATCCAAGGTCGTGAACCACAAGGTGAAGGAGTTAATCATAATCCCCCGAACAAACACCTGCTGGAATTGCTATGGCTGTTTGCAAAAATTAGAGTCATTTGGAACTGCTGATTGCTCCCATTCCTGAACAATCAAAGCTAATGAGAGGAAGCTTTGGGCTGTATGCACAGCGGAGGACAATATACAACTGCTTGGCAGAGCTCATTCAATCTGCAGAGCATGTACCGGGGAAGAAAAATAAATTCAGATACAAATTATGTGACAATGACAGTAAAAGCATCAGTCAGATTTCTAGAGTCGTGAAAGAATAGCATCAGTTATTTTCTAAACAGAGCATTTTCTTGTTACAATGTTTAAAGGCAAAGTTCACCCAAAGATTCTAGTCTAGGTATGCCATTGGGTAAACCAGGGGGCTTTAAAGTTGAACTGAACTCAAAAACTGAAGTCTTTATAAGGAAAATCTAGATGTTAAGGTGGTTCTAAAGGATTTCTTTCCTCTAATCTAACAAACGTGTTAGGCCACTTTCACACTGAGGTGCTTCTAAACTGCCAGTAAAAAACACTGGGCCAGATTCACAGAGCGATTACGCCAGGGTAACAGGAGATGCGCGGCGTAAGTCTAAATTTGCGCATGCGTTTCGATACTCCGCATCCCCAAAACGAGATACGCAAGAAATCTACTTTTTTTTGTCCAGCGTAATTTCGATAGACAGGCGCATCCGTCCGCGCAAAACTGCGCTACACACACCATTGATTTGCTATTCAAATATGCTAATGAGGGAGTTACGGGGATCCACAAAAGAACGTTGGTGCAGCACAGGCTACGCGCTGTGCGCAACAGCTGACCGGCCTGTCTAAAATTAGACCATAGAAAAGGTGGTCTAAAATTAGACAATTTGTCTACATGTCAGAGAAAGCAACACCGTTAGTGAGGAGCAGAGCAGTCACACGTGTTGCACATCAATCTGTATGCCAACATGCCAGGGACATCCTCGCTCATAGCTATACTACTGACTTTAGATGAACAAAGAAGGAGGAGGGCACGGAGGAGGGCACGGGAGAGGATATACCGCACCCGCATAGACCTCTTTGGCATGAGTGATTCTGAGGTGTATCGCATCTTCAGATTCACCCCTCATGCCATCCTGGAATTAACCATAACCCTGCAGGAGGACATCACCAGCTCAACACTCCGCTCACATGCAGTGCAGCCACTGGTCAAGGTCATGGCAACACTCCATTTCCTTGCCAGTGGCTCTTTTCAAAGAACAAGTGGAGTGGTGGCTGGGATGTCACAATCCTCCGTGAGCAGATGTGTGCACCAGGTTGTCCCTGCAATCCTCAGACGCATAGCCAACCAAATCATCAAACCCACCACTGAGGACCTTTGGCTGAAGGCAATGACAGATTTCTACAGAATTGCCAGATTCCCACGCACCGTGGGGGCCATTGATTGCACACATGTGGCACTCCAGCCCCCCCATGAAACAGAGCACATATACCGCAATCGGAAGCATTGGCATTCGATCAACGTACAGGTGATAGTCGATGCCCAAGGCCTCATATGGCACGTCCGTGCCAAACACCCAGGGTCCAGCCATGACAGCTACATATACAATCAATGCCACATCCGAATGGAATTCGATCAGAACGTGTATGGGGACACCTGGCTGGTTGGTGAGTGACATGGGAGTCAGGCATGACTATCCCCTCCCATGATGCACACATCACAAGGGGCACATGCATGACTAACATCCTCCTGTCTTTTCCCTTACAGGTGACTCTGCATATCCACTGGGACCCCATCTCATGACTCCTATCCGGAAACCCCAAACCCCAGGAGAGAAAAGATACAATCAAGCACATGCCCAAACACGAGCAGTGGTGGAGCGCACCTTTGGCCTAATAAAGTCACGTTTCCGATGCCTGGATAAGTCTGGGGGAACCCTCTTGTATTCTCCAAACTTCGTGTGCCAGATCATCGGTGCATGTTGCATTCTGCACAACTTCGCAGTCTACAATTCAGTGTGTAGTCAGACATCGAGAGAGCTGGACGCTCTCCCACGAGTCACTCTCTCAGGGATAGTGCAGGGTCCTCCCACTGTGCGGCTCCGGCCTCACAGACAGGCAGGCAGGGTTTCCATCTCCCTGTCATCCACCCGCCATCCATCTGCCACCACTCGGACTAGCTGCTCTCCCCCCCTCCTGGATTTCCACCTGACCTGGTAAGCCACTTCTTGGGAGCTGCAGGCGGCCGTCCTTCTCAGGACAAGCCACAGCAGCCTCCCCCAATCCCCACGGCTTCTTCCCTGCTCCTCGCTCCCATACCTCTACCCCTGCTCGGGCGTCCTTTCCGCCAGCCATCCCCACAAGCCACCGCTACCCACCGCTACCCTCGGGCGTTTTTTCTTGGGGTTCCCTCCGCGCCGATCAGTGCCGATTCGCGGCAGCCGCGACTTAGGAAAGGCCGCGGCTTCACCCGCGGCCTAGCGGCGCGCCGCTCCTCACTCCCCAATTAGTCGGCTTCCCCCAATCCCCACGGCTCCTCCCCGCTCCTCACCCCCATACCTCTACCCCCGCTCGGGTGTCCTTTCCGCCAGCCATCCCCACAAGCCACCGCTACCCTCGGGCGCGGTGTTTTTGTTCCCTCCGCGCCGATCAGTGCAGATTCGCGGCAGCCGCTACTCAGGAAAGGCCGCGGCTTCACCCGCGGCCTAGCGGCGCGCCGCTCTCCACCCCCCCAATCAGCCGGCACCACCTAATCAATCGGGCCATAAAGCCCCCCCCACCCCAGTAGAGCCCCTTTGCCCTCTGATCATCTCCCTTAGCCCACCAGGCACCATTCAGCCTGATACCCCCCAGCCTGGATCCTGCTGCCAGGTCGGCGGCCATCTTCCTCCACCCAGCCCTATTCACTATTACTTGATCCAGGGCTAATACCCGATCGCCTCTTCAGGGGTCAGGAAGGAATTTTTTTCCCCTACCGCAGCATATTGGCTCAGCGTGGTGAGGGTTTTTTTGCCTTCCTCTGGACCAAGCACTGGATCTGAGGATTCAGTTATCCTTGTGAATCCACCCCACCCCCCCCCCGCCCTTGATTCCACGGCGGACATGGTTAATCGGCAATACTCGGCGGAGATCATTTGGGATCTGGGTCGATTTGCCGCCATTCTGCCGGCCGCCACCAAAAAAGCCCTAAGAAATCTGCGACTTTTGAGGATCGATCGACGATCGACTGCCAGAAATCGCAGCCATTTACCCCAGCCCAAGCACATATCATGTGCATTGATCAACACTAGATCGGCAGTAAAACACCGATTAGAAATCCATGATTTCTTATTACAACATGACTTAGACTGCCTCTTTATTACAGAGAGCTGGCTCACAGCCGACTGTAACTCCATTCTAGGAGAATTGGTGCCAGAAAACTACCGTATTATAACGGAAAACAGAATAGGGCAAAGAGGAGGAGGACTGGCGGTGATCCATAAGACGCGTCTTGCGATCACAAAACCAAGCCTCCAAAATCCTCTTCCATTTATGGAAACCCTTACTCTTCAACTGCAAGTAAATGGCCAGGAGACCGTCCGGATTCTACTCTGCTATAGGCCACCCGGCCCCAAGTCGCAGCTGCTCCCATCTTTGACGGACTTTGCCTCCACCTATACCCTGAACAGCAAACACCTTTTGCTGCTCGGGGATTTCAACCTCTGGGCCAACTCCCCGCAAGACCCCATTGCCGACGCCTGCATCGACCACTTGGAAGGATTAGGGCTTCAGCAACTAGTATGTGGGCCCACACATGCTTCAGGTCACACGCTCGATCTTATTTTCAGACAAGATCTGGAAATAAAAATATTGGATAATGAACCATTGCCATGGACAGATCACCATGCAATAAAGTTCATTATTTCTGAATTCCCCCCCCTAACAAAAACATCAAATCCAGTGACAACACACTGGACCAGATGTCAGAAGAAGCTCCACTCGGAACTCTTCAAAGCCACGTTAGGGGAAAAATTAAACACAATTCAACCGCACCAAACAGCGGAAGAAACTCTGGAGGCCATAAACACAGCACTATTGCAGTCAGCTGACTTGATAGCGCCGAAACGAAAGACTCTGATCAGGAAAAATAACTCTGGCTGGTTCAACAACCAGCTGGCGCTACTGAAGCAAGAGCGCAGAAGGGCAGAAGCAGCCTGGAAAAGAAGCTCTTCAGATGAGAACCTCTCGATCTACAAGGCAAAAACCAGAAAATACTACAAGCAAATCTTCGAAGCCAAGAAAAACTATTTTTCTGAGGCTATCAACGGTGCCCTAAATCGACCCCGCGAACTCTTCAAGCTGGTCACTCAGACCATGAATCCACGATGTCTGGAAGCCCCCAACTTGGATACACAAGAATTTTGCGATGAGTTGTCGGATTGCTTTATTAACAAAATTGAGGCTATCCGGCAAAGCATTCAGCAGAACAATTGCTCTCCCAGCCCCCCCCGTAGTCATTTACACAGCACCGGCAGCAATTCACCACAGTTAGGTGAGTTCACGCTGGAATCCATCTCTATTCAGACCACTAAAAATATCATCGGCACTCTGCGCAACAGCACTGCGCCAAATGATATTATCCCCACTAAACTGCTCAAGGAATGCGCCGATATCCTGGCACCTCCTGTCACGCAGCTTATCAACCAATCCTTCAGGGAGGGCATAATGCCCTCCCAGCTGAAGGAGGGTTTCATTCAACCCATCTTGAAGAAAGCCACCCTGGATCCCAAGGATCCACTCAACTGGCGCCCCATAACAGGCCTAAATGTTCTCTCCAAGGTAATGGAGAAAGCTGTGGTACAGCAGCTGCAACTGCATCTAGATACCCACAACTTACTCGACCCACTTCAATCAGGATTCCGTCCCGGTCACGGGACGGAAACAGCATTGCTTAAGATATGGGACGACGTTCTCGAGGCCGCAGACGAAGGAGAATCTTCTCTTCTGGTTTTGCTGGACCTAAGCGCAGCCTTTGACACAGTTGATCACAAGCTGCTATTGACGCGGCTGGCTAAAAT
Source organism: Rana kukunoris (assembly GCA_029574335.1). Taxonomy (NCBI): domain Eukaryota; kingdom Metazoa; phylum Chordata; class Amphibia; order Anura; family Ranidae; genus Rana; species Rana kukunoris. The sequence continues at coordinate 389,093,363 of CM056051.1, forward strand.
AGCCAAAGTCGCAGATCTATCCTGGTTCTCCTCTTTTTTGGAAAACCGTTCGCAAATAGTGAAGCTAGGACCCTTCACTTCTGAACAACGCACATTATCGTGCGGGGTCCCTCAAGGATCTCCCCTGTCGCCGATGTTATTCAACATCTATGTGCGTCCTCTTTTCGAAATCATCAGCAGCCAAAAACTGCTATATCACTCATATGCAGACGACACGCAACTGTACTTCCGCATTTGCAATAAAAAGGATCACCACCTCAATCTAGAGACATGCCTCTCTTTGATAGAGGACTGGATGACAAAGAGTTATCTCAAACTCAACGGAGCGAAAACAGAACTCCTTCTGTTTCACGCCAAGCGTAGGAATCAATCGTCAACAACCTGGATCCCCCCGCCCATTCTGGGCAAAATCATCACCCCTAGCGCCAAAGTCAAAAGTCTTGGGGTCATCTTTGACTCCGACATGACAATGAACGCACAAATAGGGGCAGTAGTCAGCGGATCTCACCATCTGCTGCGCCTACTACGCAGACTCACGCCTTTTATTCCCAAGAAAGACATAGCGGTCGTGGTGGGAGCAATTGTAAACTCCAGACTGGACTATGCAAATGCCCTTTACCTCGGACTCCCCAAGTACCAAATCGCTCGTCTTCAAGTCGTTCAAAATACGGCCGCCAGACTTGTGACTGGGAAAAAACCCTGGGAATCGATCTCATCTTCACTGAGATCCCTTCACTGGCTACCAGTTAAAGACAGAATCACCTTTAAAGCTCTCTGTCTAGCGCATAGATGTATCCATGGGAATGCTCCCCATTATCTATGCGAAAAATTAAAAATTCACAATCCCAATCGTATTCTACGATCCACCAATCAAAATCGGCTTCAGATACCGAAAGCCAGATACAAGTCCAAAGGAGACAGGAGATTCGCTGTCCAAGGTCCCAGACTATGGAACGCCTTACCAGCCTGCATTCGGCTGGAGGAGAACTACTTAGTCTTTAGGAGAAAGATTAAGACTCATCTCTTTTGATCTCAAGAGAGACAGGAACAACAAGCGCCCAGAGGCGATTTACTTCGCATGTGCTGCGCTATATAAGTTCCCATTCATTCATTATAAGTTCCCATTCATTCATTCATTCATTCAGAAAGGGCCTGCAGATTGACATAAGTGATGACCTGACCCCTGAACCAGACAATCCCCCCTAACCGAGGTTACCCCGTCTTCTGAGGGAAGAGCAGCCAGGAGACAGCTCACATTAGGCATCTTTGCACGTTAAACACACACATTAATCATGGCACAATGAGAATGCATGCATGCACACCACTGTGGTCCCTAGCACAGACACATCACATCCTCATCTAATTGGATTAGCACAAGCCCACCATGCTGGACTTGTGAGCAGCAACGCCACGCCACGGCTCCAATTATGTCACTGTACATTTATACACCATTCACACGGACCTGGGAATCACTTCTCCCTGGTCCTGGGGAACCTTTCTCCACCAAAACTGAGGGTGACACCCCTTTGCCGGCAGGAATATCACCCCCACATTCCCAAAACATTCACATAAAAAAAAAATGTCCAGCAAAAAAAAAAAAATTTCCAGCAAAAAAAAAAAAGGGGAAAAACAAATTAATGCCGTTGGCGTGAGCCACGCCTGGGGCGCCCACGGCCACGGCCCCGACTCCTCAATGAAGACTCATGGGGAGGGGGGGGTAATCCGGGGAAGGAGGAGCAGCCCCTGGTCTCTGCCCACCTGGCGGCCTGCCCTCCAAGGCCACGGCAATTCTGTTCCGGCCAGCACCTAGTGTTGCCGTGTTGGCCTGGATAGCCTGGGTGAGGGCCCTCACATCCTGCCCAACGTCTGCTGTTGTAGTCTGCAGTACGTTTAGGCAGTTTGTAATAGCCCGGGAGTGGCAGTCCAGGTCCCCAAGCGTATCCTTTATGGAGGACAGGCTCTCCTCCATCCGCCTCAAAGTCTGGCTGACCTGTCCCAGATGGCGGGTCTGAAGGGCCTGGTCCCTTCTCAGGTTGGCGGGCAAAAGCTCGGCCACCCCCCTGGTCTTCTGGGATGCCTTCCTGCCTCCTGCTGAGGCTTGTGGCTGGGGAGAAGGGGAGGCCCTTGGGAGAGGAGCCCTGTTGGGGGAGGAGTGGGAGGGGCTAGCCCTTATGGAGGGCTGGCTGCTGCCAGCCAGAGAGGAAGACTCCTCCAAAAACAGCAAGCCACTGGCTGACATGACATCTTCCTCCTCCTCAAACTCCTCCTCCTCAACCTCCTCCTCTTCAACCTCCTCCGAGGACTCCGGCCTTGTCGGGGGGTCCTTAGCAGGCTGATGTCCCGGGGATGGTGCAGTCAGACCAGATGGCCCAGCACCCTCCTGCTGGATGACACAAAACATTCACAGGTTGGAGGATCCACACACCTGCCACATATTCCCTTTCACCCCCTCCCCCACACATGCTACACACCTGATAGGGAAAAAAAACCTTACCTGGCATCACGCCTTCATGACTTGAGTCATAGCCGGGCAGGCCCTCCACCTGTTGTCTATGAAAGGTGTTGGCCACCGCATGCTCCTCCGCTGTCAGCCTAACAGGGCATGGTGGTCCCCCTCCTGTGGCCCTGGCATGGGCTACCATTTTGGCCAGCTTCTTTCTGACCAGACGCCAGAGGTCATTGATCTTCTTTTCAATCCCCGACCGTGTCCGGGTCCCCCCCCCCCCCCCGATGCATTTACCTCGTCAGTAATGTTCTGCAAGATATCACGCCTCCTGGCCGGGGTGGTGTTGGCACTCTCCGGGCCGTGGAGAAAACGCCCATATTGGGAAATGGCCCGGGCAAGAATTTGTTTCTCACCCAAAGTAAAATTTAACTTCCTCTTTCTCTCAGTCATACTCATACAAAAACTCTCTCCCAAACAATCAGCAAAAATCACTCACAAAAACAAGCAGGAAAAATCAAGCAAGAAAACAAACAAACAAAAAACTATCAACCAAAAAGTCTCACAAGCAGTCACCAAAAATCACTTTCAAATATCTTCTAACAAACACTAGATCACACAGTCCACAAATATCACAAAGACAAACTACAACGCAACTAACAGAACAAAAGCACCTTTCTGTATAGGGAGGGATACATAGGGATGTACTTTTGCAGAGGAAGTGCGTTTGTGTCTGTCTATTTATGCTGTCTGCGTAGTTCATTACGTTGCCCTAGTCCACTTCCAATTTCACTGATAGCGCCGTTCCCGAGTTGTGAGCATGCGCACAGAGGTGCTGACCATGGTCTGCTTCAAGCGCGCATGCGCGAGCCGGCCGACCCTTCATTTGCATGGGGTCACGGCTCATTTCAATGTAACACGCCCACGTCCTTCCCAATTTGAATTACTCCGCCTTACGCCTCGGAAATAACATTGCGCAGACGCAAATTTCTGCGTAAAACCGACGAGAATAGGGTGATTGCGCCGCTACATTGCGCCAGTCTAACGTAAAGGCGGTGCGCTACGCCGGTCCAATAATGCGCAGATGTACGTGAATCTGGCCCACTGAGCGCTTTTGAAGAGCTTTTAAGGCGCTTTTGAAGAGCTTTTCATTCATTTCAATGGAGAGGGGAGTTTTTCACAGCCCTGCCAGCGCACTGTCCTGTTCATTTTAATGGTATTGCATAAAGCAACCCCATACCTTCTCTTCTGGGGTGCCTCCGGCACTCTTAGCACTCTTAACGCCTCAGTTTCTGTCACCGTAGCAAGTCTCTTGCTATGGGGTAGACATGCAAGCTCACTCCCAAGTTGGGCTGTGTGCATCTACTGACATGCATAGTACAGCTCAGCCCTACCTCTCCTCGCTGAATCTCACCGAGAGCAGCAGGAGGCAATGGTTCCCGTTGCTGCCTGTCAGTCACTGTGTCAAGAGGGAGAGAGGAGACAAGACTGCAGCCGGGCACAGAGCTGAATTGAACCAGGAGTGAGGTAAGTGTTTAGAGGGGAGGGGGATGGGGGCACAGCAGGTGCTGAAAAGTTTTTTTACCTTAAAGCAGGGAATGCATTAAGGTCAAATTTTTTTTTAGCTTTAGAAACACTTTAAGTCTATTCTTTTTGCTCGACGGCCTGCCTGGATGAATGGCTGGTTGCCATTCCCGACGGGCGGGTCGCCGATTTCGACGGCCGGCAGAGAACCTCGACGGGCGGAACGATGTGTTCTGCCCATCGAGGTTCTCTGCCGTGTGTACACAGCCTAAGATAGAAATAATTCTCTTTTTCTGCAATAACCATAACCTTCCAGTGTGCAGTATGAGCAGTAAACAGGACATTAGCTGGAAGCAGAGGAACTCTATTCTTGAGCCCTGGACTGTGACCCTGACTGTGAGGCACCTACTGTGCAGCAAGAAGACACATGTTGAGGATACCACCAGGGAAGCACGGTTGCAGATTGGGATCAGGCAATAGAGAAGTCCAGGAACAGGCCAAGGGTCAAACACAGGTGGTTGCAGATACAAATGGCAGCAGAGTAGACAAATCACAAGGCACTGGCTGGGAAAGCACAATAACCTGGCAAAAAGGAAGTGCTGAGACAAGGCTTATATAGGACGTTTGTGGGAGGAGCAAGGGGTTCAAGGTTCAAGGCAATCAAGACACAAGGCAGGGATGTCCAACGGATCAGATAGGTTTGTCAAGCAGATCAGACATGGAGCTGTCCAGCATCCCAGATAGCTCATTGGGAAAAGTCAATACCAGACACAGATGAAGTCCCAGGTTCAAGCCCAGGTCCTGACAATAGGTGAATAAATAGTAAGTTCTAAATAGGTGAATAAATAGTAACTTCTATATAGGTGAATCAGGACCTCTTGCTGGTCAATCCTCTAGTTATGCCTCCTAGGATTCTATTCACTTTTCCTATTGCCTGTCCACATACATTGTCTATTTTGCAATAATCTGTAATACCTCCAGATATTTTTTCTCTGTAGTTCTTGCCAGCACTTTACCCCCCAATATTGTACTCTATAAAGAGATAATTTTTCCCTAGGTGCACTGTTTTACACTTAGGAACATTGTACTACAGTTTCTACTGCTTTAACCAATCTTCCGGCAACCCAAAATTATGTTCCATGTTGCAGACACCTCCATGAATATCAACCCTATTACACAGCTTTATATCATCAGCAAAACGATATACACTACCCGCCAAACTTTTAGTTATTTAACTTACAAACAGATTAAAAAGAACAGGACATGGTACAGATCCTTGTTGTACAACACTAGCGACTGCTCTCTGTGATGAATGAACCCCATTTACAATCACACTCTGGTATCTATCTTTTAACCAACTGTATATTCGCTGAAGCACTCAAGGGCTAAGTCCTAGCTTATACAACTTATTTATCAGATAATTATGTGGAACTGTATCAAATGCATTGCTGAAATCAAGATAGGTGATGTCCACAGCACCACCCTGCTCCAAAACATTAATGCTAGGGTCAAAAAATGTAATTACATCACTGACGTGATTTCCCCTTAGTAAATCCATGGCGCTTTGGGTCCAGCATGACTTTGGTGATGTCACTATTGTTCTGCACACTGTTCTTGCTGGAGGGAAATCTATACTTGGGGACCCTCAGTGCAATAATCTCCCTGCTTCAGTTAAATGATGTGTGCTTCCTCCATCACTACAGTTGCATCTTGAACATCACCTGTCAGTATTAGTCATCAGATCACCAGTCCTCAGCATGCAGCTCTGACATGAGCCCTGCAAGGCCTTGTCTCTACAAACATGGCCGCCTCCCCACTGAGATGAACTGAAAAATAATGCATTGTAAATTAGTAATAACAAATTATCACTTGCAGGGAGCCTATAGGCAAAATGTACCAATGACTACCTATTTGTTCTCTCTGCTATTTTTGGGAACCTATTTTAAAGTTCAAAGAACTTTTTTAAGACATTTAGGCCGTGTACACACAATTGGTCCAGCCCGATGAAAATGGACTGAAGTCCAGTTTCATCGTTCCAAACCGACCATCTGTATGGCCCATCGGTCTGTTGTCCTTCGGACCAAAGTTTTAGAACTTGCTTTAAAATCGGACTGATGGACACATGACCATCGGTCCAAACTGATCGTTAGTACGCAAAAGCATCGGTTCAAAAACCTGCGCATGCTCAGAATCAAGTCGAAGCATGCTTGGAAGCATTGAACTTGGTTTTTTCAGTACATCATTGTGTTTTACGTCACCGTGTTCTGACACAATCGGTTTCTGAACTGATGGTGTGTACGCACATCAGACCATCAGGCCACTTCAGCGGTGACCCGATGAAAACGGTGCATCGGACCATTCTCATCGGGTTGGACTGATCATGTGTACGCGGCCTTAAGGCTCTTAAATAGCAGGCCTCATAATTACATTTTATTGGAAAGATAGACATTTTTGAATTTTTTACAGGATTTTATCTTTGGGCAATGTGAAACATTTAAGTGAGCTTTAATATTTATAGGTACAATAATGTGGATGTGATCAGCTAACAGAGAAAGGAAAAGCAAGGCTGGATCACATATTTAGTCTACTGTTGCTATAGTGTGAGTTCTCTATATTTCACATCTGCCATAGCATATACAGTATCACACAAACTTTCTAGGCAAGTGGATATGAAAACCTATTTGTACTGACACTTTGAGGTCTGAAAAATATATTTTCTGCACATTTACAAAGCACAGCGATGTACAATGTGAATTAAGCTCTGCTGACTTTGTAAGTCTGAACCTGGTGAAGCAAAATAGTAATTAAGGAGCAGCTGTTTAAAAAAAGCCGATAGGGCAGGATAATAAAGGCTGCACATCACTGAACAATTTTATAACTAGGTGGGTCGCAGGAGCAGATTGATAGACAAGCGACAAAAAAAGTAGGGTGGACTGATGCACTATAACAATGCCAGGATGAAAAATGTAAACCCTGCACAAGTATAATTCTTTCACTTTTTATAGAGTATTTCAAGGCTTACAGCCCAACCACTGCTTGCATGAACAACGTTTCTATTGCAACTTCATTCCCCATTTCTTCTGCCTAGTCATGTGATATACACAATCATTTTCCTATATATATTATACAGTATATATGCATACATATTTAATATTATTGAAGTATATAAGTTCAACCTGCTAGAGAACCCCACCAGCATTTTTCCCATTTTCTAGTGCGCTCAAGCCATATATAATATCTATACATTTTCAAATCACAATTTCTTCATGGTCTCCTGAAAAAAAAATGTAATGTTTTTTTTAAATATATATTTATTGAGTTATTTAAAAAAAAAAATACAATACAGAGTAAAAAAAAAAAAAAAATCTAGAAAAAAATAAATAATATCTAGCTAATACAGAGACAAACCCTGAGCTGTTTCCCAAGGCTTCACAAGGCATACCAGAATAGTATCTCAGATTATACACCAAATATTGTGGGTCATAATACAAAGCATGGAGATACATTTAGTAACTGTCTGGAGCAACAGAGGCAAGAGTAAGCAGGTCAGAAAGCCAGCGGTCCCAAACAGCATCAGACGGGGCTTCCTATAAAGCTCATAGGTAAGTTTATAAATTGAGAGGCTATTGTTAATTAACCTCTTGGAGCTGACAGAATACAAATATACAGCCTCTCAGCGGGTGAGCCTTGATGCTGAGTGGCCGCATATTTGCGTACCAGAATGTAAATACGGATGAGCCAAGAGCGTACACGGTCACGGCACAGTTAACCTTAGGATAAAGGGAAAACCGCCGCTCCAGACGACACTTTTCAGTGGTGAGTAAAGTTCAAAAGCCCAAATGGGTGCAGGCAATGCGTGGTGCAATATAAGGAAAGAAAAATGGACAGCCGCACTCCAATGGATGAAAAGACTTAAAAATAGTGCCTGTTTATTCCAGTCAAAAAACTAAAACAGCAAAAACAGCAAACAGTGGGGTAACAAAACTGACGCGTTTCACATCGACAACCGATGCTTAGTCATAGCTAAACATAATGATAAAAGAAATCTCATTTATAGAAAGAAAAAGCATTAAGATTAAGCATTTTATTAATTGTAACACTAAGTACCTCATTTATGTTATCAGTTGTGACATATGTCACCTCCAGTACGTAGGACGAACCATTCGTAGACTAAAGGATCGTTTGTCCGATCACCTGTACGATATCGAGAAAGATCATAACACTAACGTCGCCAACCATTGGAAAAATGTACACTTTAAGGACCTATCCAGCCTCACAATACAGGGTGTTGAGAAAATAACTACCCCCATTAGGGGAGGAGATAGGTTCAGAATCCTCTGTAAGAGAGAGGTATTTTGGATCTTCTCCCTCCATACTAGGATCCCACATGGGATGAACTTTGAGTGGGATGTATCCCACTTTTATGACTAATGGCCAGATTTGATTTGTCATTTATGGTGGTTTTCTCTAATGATTCAAATCCATACAGGCAGGCCCTCTACCCATGTTAATGGGTTTGTTACATTAATCTATATGTTCGCTCTCCACTTCAGATATTCATAGATAGCCTCATGGATTGGTCTATTTTTGTAGCTGGTGTCCTTTTTACATGCGGACACACGTATACACGTGTATATGTCCCCTCCATGTCCAGGGTTCTGTGCGTGCATCATGTATGGATAGTATTTCACTGTCCGGGTGTGATCCATGCACTGAGCTTGAGGTCTCCTTTATAAAATGCTTAATCTTAATGCTTTTTCTTTCTATAAATGAGATTTCTTTTATCATTATGTTTAGCTATGACTAAGCATCGGTTGTCGATGTGAAACGCGTCAGCTTTTGTTACCCCACTGTTTGCTGTTTTTGCTGTTTTAGTTTTTTGACTGGAATAAACAGGCACTATTTTTAAGTCTTTTCATCCATTGGAGTGCGGCTGTACAGTTAACCTTAGGCCCCTTTTACACTGAGGAGTTTTTCAGGCGGTAAAGTGCTAAAAATAGCGCTGCTGGCAGGAGAGAAAAAAATCTCCTGCAAGCAGCATCTTTGGAGTGGTGAGAGGAGCGGTATGTATACCGCTTTTTCACCGCTCCTTCCCATTTAAAACAATGGGAAACCGCGGTAATACCGCCCACAATGCGCCTCTGCAGAGGTGCATTGCGGGCGGTATTAACCCTTTATCGCCCGCTAGCGGGATTTATTACCGCACCGCTAGAGGCCGAATCCCGCGGCAATTCCGACCACGCCTCCCGCCCCAGTGTGAAAGGGTCCTTAGACATGTGCATTTGTTTTTGTCCGAATGCATTTTCGTCCGAATTTCAGGTATTTTCATTATCGTTTTACCAAACTAAAACGAACAAGCAGAATACGAAATCCGACATAAAAAAATGCTTTATTTTTGTTTTCTTTGCTACAACAGTTCGATGTAGATAGGAGATTCGACATGACTGACAATAGCAATCTGTGTCCATCGAACCTGTGGTCGAATGTGCCTAGCCTTAACTCTATTAGTCCAAGATTATTCTACATAGAGAGGAAAGATTCGACATAGACACAGCGTTGGGGTAGACCATTTGACATGAATGACGAAGATTTGACGAAGCAGCGAAAAACATACAAACGTCGAATCTGTCATTGAAGGCTTATGGTGTCTGTCGAAAGTTCTAAGAAGATTCGACAAGCAGCTAAACAGTACGACGACACAAACATACACTTTCGGTCAAATGCTCTGCCCATAGGCTATAGAAGAATTCGAAATGTTGGTTGACTAGTAATAATAATTCATAAATATAATTATTACTAGTGTCATACAACATTAGAATTCTTCTATAGCTTCTAGGCGGAAGATTTGACTGGAAATGATTGCGGCATCATACAGTTTATCTGCCCTGTTGAATCTTCTTAGAAAATTCAACAGACACCATAAGCCTTCAATTCACAGATTCAAATCTAATTAATTCAGATTTTCAGATTAATGCATTTTATAACGAAACAAAATAGATAAAAACTAATTTCGGGAGTAACTAAATAAATTTATTTTTTGGACAAAAACGAAATTCCGAAACAAAATATTTCAGTGTGCGCATGTCTAGTTAACATGTGCAAACATATAGCTCTCGATTGCTATTTGCGATTGGGAGCTTTACGATCATGTGACCACTGTGACAGCCAATCACTGCATGCACATGATTATAAACCCCGCCCTGCCTCCTGGCATCTAAAATGCTTTAAAGAGCCAGGAGGCACTGGCGCCAAGGGGTCTTTATTTCAGCTGTGTTTATCACCCACACAATTTAACATACCATTTCAATGCAGTGCTATATTTTGTCAAAGGGGTTCCTTACCTTCATAGAAAAGATTAATTGAAAGCTTTCAACTTGAAAATGTAGCCAGAGGAATGCTTCATCTTTCCCTTAGCTGTACAGAGGCACACGCCTAACTAGGGAACTCAATCAAAAAGTATAGGCAAGCTTGTTCATATATAATAAATAAAGTGTAGCGCCCAATCAGGGAATCCCCTATGTTGAGGATCCACTGTAGGTCAAGTGATCACAAGCCTTATAGTGCTCTTCCAGTATACAGTCTCCTACACTGTAACTCAGTACTCTAGGGAGTGTACTGGAAGTGAAAAGGTGCAAAAAAGAAGGTAAGTCAATCCAAGTAACTTAGAGAAGGGGGCTAGTTAGGACACTCCTACTCAGGTAACTGGTTAACATACAATAAATCAAGTCTGAAGATAATTGTAAATCATCTTAAAGACAGTGAAAAAATGAACAAATGAATGAACAGAGTATACAATGCATAAGTGAATACTCATAAATCTTCAAAGTGGAAGTGTAAAAAAGATGCACACACAGATAAATATAATGGGCCAGATTCCCGTGGAATCCCCGCTGGCGTAGCGTAAGCCATTTACACTACGCCACCGCAATTTAACAGAGCAAGTGCCGTATTCCCAAAGCACTTGCTCCGTAAATTGCGACGGCGTAGTGTAAATGGCTCTACGTATCCCCGCGTAATTCAAAGGGGGCGGCTTGTATTTAAATTAAGCGCGCCCCCGTGTCGATCGAACTGCGCATGCGCAGGCCTAAAAAATAGCCCAGTGCGCATGCTCCAGCTCACGTCGGAAAAAGTGAATGAAACCGACGTGAGCGTCGTTTACGTAAATCTCTATTCGCGAACGACTTAGTAAAACAACGTAACCGATGGAAAAAGACGACGCTGACCCGACGCCATACTTAACATGGCATACGACGGAACTTCGTAAGGTTACCCCTAATATAGCAGGGGTAGCCTTACGCGTACGGAAACGATGTAAACTACGACGGGGGCGGCGTAAAAACGTTCGGGAATCGTCGGATTAGGCTCATTTGCATAGGCAAATGAGAAATCAACGTACAGGCCACCTAGCGGCCAGCGATGTCATTACATCTCCGATCCGACGGTGTAATTGTTTTTACACCTGTCGGTTCTTCACTGTATCTATGCGTAAGTGATTCTAGGAATCACACGCATAGATACCCAGTAAAAAAAAGAGAGATACGACGGTGTTTCCTACGAAACGCCGGCGTATCTCTTTTGAGAATCTGGCCCAATGTGTTAGAAATGTCCGTTGCACCGAATCAAATCACAAAATCAGTCCTAATGCCGCGTACACACGGTCGTTTTTTGCGATGAAAAAAAACGACGTTTTCTGTGAAGTAAAAAACGACATTTTTGAAACGTCACTTTTCAAAGACAATTTTGCATACACACCATCGTTTTTTCACAAAAAGCAAGGTTACGTTCACCACTCTTTTCCATTGAAGCTCGCTTCATAACTAGCTTCTGGGCATGCGCGGGTTGAAAAAACGTCGTTTTGAACGACGTTTTTGCTACACACGGTGACTTTTTGTGAAACAAAAAACAACGTTTTGAAAAACGACACAAAAAATTCAAACATGTTGGAATTTTTTTTTGGTCGTTTTTTTGAAGACAAAAAACAACGTTTTGCCCACACACGATCAATTTAAATGACGTTTTAAAAAACGTCGTTTTTTTTCATCGCAAAAAACGACCGTGTGTACGTGGCAATACACCTTGAAGATGATGAAAAACATATTCTCCCTCTGATGAACTTGAATAATGATGGATATATCAAGATACAATCCCCAAATATTGGAAATGAATATGAGTGGATACCCTTACCGGAAACGGCGGACCTGCAACTCACCATACGGTGGGGGGTCTTAAAGGCTTGTACAGGCCGATTGCCTACTCCGGTTGTCGTCAGGCTGGTGATCCGAGGCATCAGGTGATATCAGGTAGTTCCAAGATGTGCTTATCCGGAAGTTCCTCTCCAGGAAACAAAAAGTGATATCACCACAATGGTATCCAATCACTTCCAGAAAGGGGAAAAAGGGGAACAAGGAGAAAAGACTCCTCATAGTGTAAAATTGTAGATTTAATAAAATTTTCCCAATAAATCACAAAAGTGACAGGAACAAATAAAAAACTTTTTTTTAAATCACACGTGAAAAAATTGCAAGCACACAGCAACTCTCCTCCAATTATGGGTGGACAGATGTATTTCCACAAAAAAGTGCAGTAGGGACTTGGTGAGTCAGCGTACCCGACCGGTTTCATCTACCGAAGACATCAACAGGGGTATATAGCTATACCCATCTTTCTCACCTGCACTTAAATACCTGACAGCTCCACCTCCGTGAGACCCCGTTCCCTTCCGCCATTCCAGACTGGCGTGTGTGTCAGTCTCGACTCGCTTCCTGTTTGCACCTGCGTTCCAAAACCCGGAAGTGTTCAAACCAGGATGTTATTCCTTGTCCCATTCACCAATGGTGTGGTGATGTCTCCTCCCTCCTCTTCCCCACCCAATAGGGGGGAAGGCTGGAGCATTCTGGGTCCCGCAAGTCGACTCCGCCTGTGTATACGCAACGGACGCCATGACGTCATGCGCCCGTGCGTTCCACCATGCGTTCCATCAATATCCACTACACGCACCGCCGTTACAGTGCGTGCATCATGTGGTACGGAACTGCAGTGGCGTCATGAGTTCCACCTGCTACAAGCATGCGCTCCATGGGGTACAGTGATCTTCCTGGGACACAATTTAAAGAAAAATAGGAAAGAAAAACCTGTCATATAAAACAGGGATCACATAGGGCTTTTTAAAGTGCTGCATAAATCTCATATGATGGCACTTATGGTGCAAAACAACCCATTATCTCTAGCAAATCATCTGAAAGGGAAGCCATTTTTTTTTTATATATATGGAAGCGGCCTCACAGGGATGGATGTCAATTAATAAACTTGTTAGAGAAAAAACATCAAATCTATTGAAAAAGAGAACAAAAATACAAACAGGACGATAATTAGTCAGCCTATTAAACTAACTCATCTAGGACTGGTTGATAAAAGCATTTACGTCCCATTCTACTTTAAGGCCATGAGGTACGTAGTATTTAAGTTGATAAATGTAATATACTTCTAACTTAGATACCCCTCTGATGCTAGGCTCCCCCCTCCAATGGGAGACAAACCTATCATTAATTTGAAAGCTGGTACCCTCAAGTTTTTGATTATGTTTTTCACGGTAGTGCCTGGGCACAATGGGCCAGATTCAGAAAGAATTAGATTCCCGCAGAGTATCAGAGATACTCTACGCCGCCGTACTTTACCTGGCTCTAGGAGGAATTCAGAGAGATTTTGGCCCGTAAGGTACGGCGGCGTAGTGTATTTCTCCTGGCGGAATCAAAATACGCGAATAGGGGGCGTGAGGCATTTAAATTAAGCGCGTCCCCACGGCGATCGAACTGCGCATGCTCCGTTCAGAAATTTCCCGCCGTGCATTGAGCGAAATCACGTCGTTAGGTCATTTTTTTTTGGAGTAGCGTCATTTACGGACATTCCTATTCCCGGACGACTTACGCAAAAAATAAAAAATAAATTGAAAGTCGACGCGGGAACGACAGCCATACTTAACATGGGCCGCGTAACGTTAGACCAGATAAAAGCTGGTTTAAGTTTACGTAGCGAAAAAATTACGTACGCGATTGCGAACGACGCTCGTAACTTCATGGATCTCCGTAAAAAGCTCATTTGCATACCCCAACGCTGAAAACGATGCAAACTCCACCCAGCGGCCGCAAAAAGATACGTACGAAGAAGACGTAAGCCTGTCAGATCGAAGCCCAACGCCGCCGTATCATGGTTTGAGGATTCAAACTAGTGATACGGCGCGCAAAATTTGAAATTACTCCTGTCTAACACCAGTTAGACAGGCGTAATCGCTCTGTGAATCTGGGCCAATGTGTTTTGTACATCCCTTTTTGATTTTAGCAACATGTTCACCTACCCTTGTGGAAAAACTCTGTATGGTACGGCCAACATATTGTTTCCCACAAGGGCAGGTGATAAGATAAACGATATGTGTGGTGGCACATGTAAAGAAGAGTTTAATAGGAAACTCCATTCCTGTATGAGTAGACCTGAAACAAACTGTCTTCTTCCTTCTGTTCACATTATAACGCAAACTTTACACTTCCTACAGGGATAAAACCCCTTTGAGATGGGAAAGAAAGTTGGTTTAACTGGAGGATCCGAGATGTTGGGGGCAATTTGATTTTTTAATGACATAGCCCCTCTATAAATCACTGCTGCATTAGTGGGAAGCGATGTTCATATTATCAGAGGAAATTGAGATCAAATAATTGACAAATAACACACTATTCATGAGCATAACCCCCCCCACACACACACACACACACACACACACACACCCTTACATTGGTGGTCATTGTAATATCCCCAAACATTGGTTGTTATTGTGATGCCCCCATACACTCTTGGTCATTGAATTGCCCCCCTTTCATTGTTGGCCGGTGGAAATGCAGCCCCTTTCATTGATGGTAAGTGGGGGAAGGGCGTTCTTTCATTGGAGGTCAATGGCAGGAAGCCTGACCCGTGGTATCGGGGGGAGTATATACCCTTCAGGAGGAGAAGAATACCCTTAATTTGGTGGTCATTTGGAAGAAAGAATATACCTTGAATTGGGGATCTATACAATGAGGAATCCCTTTTACATTGAGGCAGTGTGCCCCCTTATTAGCGGTATATGGGTATGATATCATAAGAACAAACAAAAATAAATAAAAAAATAAATAAAAAATATGACTCGAATACCGAAAAAAAAAATGATTTGACAGAAAAAAATTACCTGCTCGGATTTAGTTATGTTATTACATTTACATTTTAGCTCACAATTTGCATAACAGCATAACTGACAAATAGCCATTGGATTAGCATGAATTTGCAACTATTTCCCGTTTGACTTAGAGATGTTTAGCCCCTTCCATTTTGCTAGGACAGGGATGGCTCAAGGCAATCACATTTAATCAGGGCATGATGACATTCCAAGCATTTTAATAACTTTAAGCTATTGCTGTGCAAGTAAGTCAAAGTTTTTACCACAGTCCAAAAGGGGAGTTTAACCACTTAAGACCTGGACCTTTAGTCAGCTACAGGACCCGGCCAGGTTTTGCAATTCGGGACTGCGTCGCTTTAACAGACAATTGCGCGGTCGTGCGATGTGGCTCCTAAACAAAATTGGCGTCCTTTTTTTCCCACAAATAGAGCTTTCTTTTGGTGGTATTTGATCACCTCTGCGGTTTTTATTTTTTGCGCTATAAACAAAAAAAGAGCGCCAATTTTGAAAAAAAATCAATATTTTTTACTTTTTGCTATAATAAATATCTCCCCAAAATATATATATATTAAAAAAAAAAATTCCTCAGTTTAGGCCGATACGTATTCTTCTACCTATTTTTGGTAAAAAAAAATCGCAATAAGCGTATATCAGTTGGTTAGCGCAAAATTTATAGCGTTTACAAAATAGGGGATAGTTTTATTGCATTTTTATGAAAAAAAAAAAAATTACTACTAATGGCGGCGATCAGCGATTTTTTTTGAGACTGCGACATTATGGCGGACATTTCAGACAATTTTGAAACATTTTTGGGACAATTGTCATTTTCACAGCAAAAAATGCTATAAAAATGCATTGTTTATTGTGAAAATTACATTTGCAGTTTGGGAGTTAACCACAAGGGGGCGCTGAAGGGGTTATTTGTGACCTAATGTGTGTTTACAACTGTAGGGGGGTGTGGCTGTAGGTGTGACATCATCGATTGTGTATCCCTATAAAAGGGATCACACGATTGATGACGCCGCCACAGTGAAGAACGGGGAAGCCGTGTTTACACACGGCTCTCCCGTTCTTCAGCTCCGGGGACCGATCGCTGGACTCCAGCAGAGATCAGTTCCGTGAGTCCCGCGGTCCCGCGACCCACGGCTGGGTACTAGCACAGGACGTACCTATACGTGCATGTGCCCAGCCGTGCCATTCTGCCGACGTATATGTGCAGGAGGCGGTCCTTAAGTGGTTAAAACATTATCTAAGCAAACTTCTACACAGAATGGCAAAACCATCAATAGTGGACACAAATCGTGTCTTCTCATCCCTTCTGCCATCTTTAGGTCACCCTCTGCAATCACTGTAGATCTGAGGGGAACATGCAAGGAAAATAAAAAACAGCATTTTAGCCTGCACATGAATGGATGATAAAATCAGCTGAACTTCCCCTCATTTCAGATCTTCCCCTCAGAACTACAGTGACTGCACTTCCAAGTTCACTTTCAGTGCACTTACAAGTGCATTGGCAGTGCACTTTTAGTGAAAAGCAGATTTGCCTTTCGTAAATAACCCCCAGTGTCTTTGAAAAGGGTAACTGCCCCCCATTTTACCCTAAATTGTGCTAAGTTACAGCTCCCTACTCCTCTGCAGCCAGCACAGTAATCAGCTGTATCCGCAAGCTGGGGAGCACTGATGTCACCCCCTGTAGTGCTATGGCACTTGATTGTTGATGTTAAAAAAAAAAGTCTACAAAAAACGGAAACTGTTCCTTTGCAATGAACCCTAGAAAACAGATTATTCCAGATATATTCATTTGAGGTCACTTGGCATAGAAAGAGTAAAATTACCACCCACACTTAAAAATAATTAAAATAACATTTTGCTTAACTGATAATAGATGATTACATAATTAGCAATCTCAGATCTTATGTTCCGTCCATATCAGTGAGAGGGCCAAACCTGCAGACATCATTGCATGCTGCTGTATTTCAATGATCGTTAGACACGTGCAGACTGGAATATTTAGTTTCATTTTTTCGTTTGGAAAATACATTTATTTCGTTACTCCCGAAAATCGTTTTGATTTATTTCGTTTTTTTTTTGGTTGGGGAATAGCTTTCGTCCAAAAATCCAATAATACTTGGTTTCTGTCGAATGGTCAAAAGAATATTAGACGGAACGTCAAATCTTTGTGTCGAATCGTACATTTCCGTTCGAATATTCCACCTACAAGAATTCTAATGTTGTATGACTAGTAATAATGTCGAATCTATTTTCTCATAAATCGAAATCTATTCTCTGTAATGTTGAATCTATTATTTCTATAGTGTCAAATCTTTTCCCTATAATGTCGAATCTTTTCTCTATAATGTTGAATCTCTCTATATCTAATTTTTACCGCAACGAAAACGAAAATAAAGCATTTTTTCATGTCGGATCTTTCGGTTTTCGTTTCTTGCGCTTTCGTTATCGTTTGTTAAAACGATAACGAAAAAAACGGATTTTCGGACGAAAATGTATTCTAACGAAAACGAATGCACATGTCTAATGATCGTACAGCCCTTTCTCCAGGTAGGGTATGGACTGGTTAAAGTGATATTACAGTCTTGTGTTTTTTTGTTTAAAAATAAGAAACATTTTATACTTACTTGCTCTGTGCAGTTTTGCACGGAGAAGTCCCCGATACCCCTTTTTCTTGGGTCACTCAGCAGCGCTCCTGGGCCCCCCCCCCCCACCTGCCGAGTGCCCACATAGTACGCAGCTTTCTATGGGGAAACCCAAACCCTCTCACTACTCATTTGATCACTGGATTTGATTGACAAAAGTGGGAGAGCCAATGGCGGCTGCTGCTGTCTCGGCCAATGAGGAGGTAGAGTCCCCCAAACTTCGTGGCTCTCAGGCAACATCGCTAGATTGAGATGGGACTGTCACCTACCTGACAGAGGCTGAAGTGATGAGAGGGCTCCCCTTGAGGCCAAGTGCCATACACCCCTGAAGATGTGCAGTGCCCAAAGAAGAACAGGTTGCCAGTAGTGTACTGAAGAGCTAGACTGGTGATCATCTGATGAATACTGGGACAGCCTGGATGCACAGTAAGGCAGAAGTCAGGAACCCCAGAAGTACTTAGCAACAGTGCACACAGGAAACGGTAGTGGAAGCCAGGCCAGGGGTCATACACAGTTGGTCAGTCAGTAGCGGATGCCGAAAGCAGGAACAGGAACAAGCCGAGATCATACACAGGAGGGCAGGTAATTGTAGCAGGTAAATAATAGCAAAATCCATAAAGCAAGACAGGATCAGACAGCAAGGTCAATAGAGCAAGCCAGGGGTCAAAGCCAGGAGCAGAGATCAGACAGGTCAAGAACAAGCCTGGTCTATAACAGGAAATTCATGGAAACATGCACAGAGGATCAGGAACACAGGAAGGCTGACGACAACCCAAAAATCTGGTGAACACAGCAACAATCTTTTGTAGGCCAGTGAGTGGCTGTAGGCTGCATCTGCCACGTAGTGTGTGCGACCAATTTGCGCCAATTTGCCATTTTTGTGCCAGTGCACATGGTAATGCACCGGATGCGCCCAATTCTAGTATTGGCAACATTGCCAGTTCTCCTACAGCCATTTCCCGGACGGGGACTCGGATAAGTATTAGGGGTGCTGAGGGGGGCTGTTGCATACTGAAGTTTTTTTTAACATTAAGATAATGCATTAAATAAAAAAAAAAACATCTGCCTTTCGAATCACTTTTAATGCTACAAAAACTAATGGCTTAACAAACACTCAGTGTTCTCCAGGTTTGGACTCTAGTAGCAGTTCTACTCCAGATGTGTACTATACCCTTGCTAGTTGCTAATTTAATTTCTCTATAGTGGGTAAGACTGTTGCTCTTTGAATTCTAATACTAGATGCAGTTAGAGCCTAATACATTCATATGAAAATTATTTATTAATTTAGAAATGCACTCCCTTAGTCATATGACAGTGCTTGGGCCTAGCGTTTGGCTGCTAGGTTCAGGCACTGTCACAGGGGAGCAGGTCACATGCTCCTTCTACCCAGAAGTGTTGAGGAGTGCCCTTTTCAGACATTTTGCCCTATATGGGTAAAGTGACAATAGGGGTGGATTTACTAAAACTGGAGAGTGCAAAATCTGGTGCATGGTGGCCAGCTTCTAACTTCATCCAACTTTAGAACGTTATCATACCTCCCAACATTTTGAGATGGGAATCAGGGACACCTACTAGCAAACGTATGTAGGCATTAGGGATGAGCTTCGAGTTCGAGTACAACAGCGAACTATTTGGGGTGTTCGCAGCAAGTTCGTGTGAACTTTAGAACCATGTTAAAGTCTATAGGACTCGAACGTTTGAAATCTAAAGTGCTAATTTTAAAGGCTAATATGCAAGTTATTGTAATAAAAAGTGTTTGGGGACCCGGGTCCTGCCCCAGGAGACATGTATCAATGCAAAAAAAGTTTTAAAAACTGCAGTTTTTTTGGCAGCAGTGATTTTAGTAATTCCTTTAAGTGAAACAATAAAAGTAAATGAAATATTCCTTTAAATTTCGTACCTAGGGGGGGGGTGTATAGTATGCCTATAAAGTAGCACTTGTTTCCCATGCTTAGCACTGTCCCTGCACAAAGTGAAATTTCTGAAGGAAAAAATGTAATTTAAAATCACTTGCGGCTATAATGAATTGTCGGCTCCCGGCAATACAGAGAAAAGTCATTCATAAAAAAAAAATGTGTAGGGGTCCACGGCATTTAAAAAAAAAATTGGGGTGGAGTTCCCCTTAAAATCCATACCAGACCTGGTATGACGCAGGGTTCCCCTTAACCACTTGCTTACTGGGCACATATACCCCCTTCCTGCCCAGGCAAAATTTCAGCTTTCAGCACTGTGCCGCTTTAAATTAAAATTGCGCGGTCGTGGGACGTGCCTCACAAACAAAATTGACGTCCTTTTTTTCCCACAAATAGAGATTTCTTTTGGTGGTATTTGATCACCTCTGCGGTTTTTATTTTTTGCGCTATAAACAAAAAAGGGCGACAATTTAAAAAAAAAACATAATATTTTTTAATTTTGCTATAATAAAAAAAAAATTTTTTCTCAGTTTAGGCCGATATGTATTTTACATATTTTTGGCAATATGGAATTCTGACAATTTTTTTTTTATTTTTTTTTTACTAGTAATACGGCCATCTGCGAATTTTGTCAGGACTGCGATATTGCGACGGACACATCGAACACTTTGACACATTTTTGGGACCATTCACATTCATACAGCGACCAGTGCTATACAAACGCACTAATTACTGTATAAATGTGACTGGCAGTGAAGGGGTTAACACTAGGGGGTGAGGAAGGGGTTAAATGTGTATCATGGGTGTGTTCTAACTGTGTGGGGGGAGGGGACTGACTGGGGAGGTGACCAATGCTGTGTCCCTATGTACAAAGGACACAACATCAGTCTCCTCTCCCTGACAGGACGTGAAGCTCTGTGTTTACACACAGAGCTCCACGTCCCTGCTCTAAAACTGCTGATAGGCGGGTACCTGACGGACATCGCGACCGCCAGGCGTGCGCGTCGGCATCTCGGGGACGCGTCGGGTGCGCGTGTATGCCACCATCGGCGCGCGCGCACCCCCCAGTGGCCGGAGAAGACGATGCCGTCAAATGACGGCGGCTGGGATATTCAGATCCCCTTTGCCGCCGCCATTTGACTATATACGGGGATTCAAGTGGTTAATATCCATACCAGACCCAAAGGGCCTGGTAATTGAATTTGGGGGGACCCCCACAAATTCTTTTTTTATGAATGACTTTTCTCTGTATTGCTGGTACCCAACAATTCATTATAGCCACGAGTGATTTTAAATGACTTTTTTCCTTCAGAAATTACATTTTGTGCAGGGACAGTTCTAAGCACAGGAAACAAGCGCTACTTTATAGGCATACTATACACCCCCCTAGGTACGAAATTTAAAGGAATATTTCAATTTTATTGTTTCACTTTAAGCATTATTAAAATCACTGCTCCTGAAAAAACTTCAGTTTTTTAAAACGTTTTTTGCATTGACACATGTCCCCTGGGGCAGGACCCAGATCCCCAAACACTCCCCTGGGGCAGGACCCGGGTCCCCAAACACTTTTTAGGACAATAACTTGCATATTAGCCTTTAAAATTAGTACTTTAGATTTCAAACGTTCGAGTACCATTTAGAGTACCATTTAGAACTTTAACAGGGTTCTAAAGTTCACACAAACTTTTGGTCTGTTTGCAGGTTCTGGTGCGAACCGAACCCAGGGGTGTTCGGCTCATCCCTAGTAGGCATAGGACACGTCCCCTGCCACACCCCCTTAAAGGAGAATTACCTAAAAAAAAGGTTAAATAAATCCACAAGAATTTTTTTTTTTTTTTTAACACTACTATTCCTTTATATTAGCTTTTAAAAATTACAAATGCAGCAATTTATAATGGATGAAAGGTTTAGCCCTGGGAAACACTTTTCGAAAGATAAAAAGTGCATTTTATATAACTATATAGATCAGACCAAAATGAGGGACAAATAAGGAGGAATGAAGGACAGAGGGAAATTGCTCGAAATCAGGGACAGTTACTCGAAATCAGGGACAGTTGGGAGATATGCTCTATTCTCACCATCTCAGATGCCAGAAGAAAGATACTAAGCAGTGTTTCTTTAGAGAAAAAACATTAAAGCCAAAGCCTTTCTAACCTTTCTAGTGCCCATTTACTCACCTTGCTCAGATGCAGGCTCTTTTAACTCGTTTTCCCATAACTCCCCAGGGTTTCTGGATATGACCAAAAAGTATAAAGCTCTTTGCTTCCCTCCCTCAATGCCTCAGAAAGGGCAAAGGTAGCTTTGCAAATAAACTTCAGCCAGGTGAGCAGCCCAACTTTGTAAGAACCTGTGTGCAGGCAGCAGGTCGGAGGCTAATAGCATGTAGCTTCTCTGGAAGACACAGCAACTGTGAATAGCACCTCCCCAACTGCTAGCCGAGTACTCCAGTCCCAGTAGGGTGGCCCATTGTCCTTGGGCCTGGGATCCCTCCAGCTACTAAGCTTTGTTACCAAAGGTATCCTAAACTTCACTGAGAGGAAAACTGTTGATGGAGATAAGTGCAAATAGCTATTTGTGTTCTGTACTGTTTTCCTGAAGTTATAATACTCAGATTGACTCTGTTGCTATAGAGTGCTTATAGGGACTTATAGAGACTAGTGTTGAGCGGAATACGCCATATTCGATTTCGCGATATTGCGCGAATATATAGAAGAATATTCGCGAATATTCGCGATATTTTATCCAAAAAAAAAATTGCGAAATTTCGCTAATGCGAAATTTCGCTAATGCGAAAATGATTGCGAAATTCTCATAAACGGAGATCATTTCCTGTATTACTAAACTAATATGCACTAACACTAACTCTACACTAACTCTACTTAAAAGAAAGGAGAATAAGGGGGCAAAAGAAGGGCGGAGAAGATAATCGCGCAATATTCCTATTGCGCGATTATCTTCTCCGCCCTTCTTTTGCATCAGAGCCAATCAGAATAACTTGAATATTCGGCAAAAGGAATATTGCGCGATATTCCTTTTGCCGAATATTCGAGTTATTCTGATTGGCTCTGATGCAAAAGAAAGGCGCATCAGAGCCAATCAGAATAACTCGAATATTCGGCAAAAGGAATATTGCGCGATTATCTTCTCCGCCCTTCTTTTGCATCAGAGCCAATCAGAATAACTCGAATATTCGGCAAAAGGAATATTGCGCGATTATCTTCTCCGCCCTTCTTTTGCATCAGAGCCAATCAGAATAACTTGAATATTCGGCAAAAGGAATATTGCGCGATATTCCTTTTGCCGAATATTCGAGTTATTCTGATTGGCTCTGATGCAAAAGAAGGGCGGAGAAGATAATCGCGCAATATTCCTTTTGCCGAATATTCGAGTTATTCTGATTGGCTCTGATGCAAAAGAAGGGCCGAATAGCTGATGCGATTCAGAATGGCATCAGCTACTCGGCCCAGGGTCTCTCTCTAATCATACCAGCAATGCTTTTAGACATCGATGGAGATCACTAGGATGTGATCTGTTTTAAAAATAAATTTGAAAAAATAAGAATATTCGCCATAGCGAATATTCGCCGCAATATTCGAGTTATTCGCGAATACTCGAATATGCAATATTCGTAGCGAATATTCGCAATGCGAATATTCGTGAGCAACACTAATAGAGACTATGCTTTGCAGCCACATGTCACCCTGATGGATTTACAGGCATTGCTGTAGAGTCCATGTTTGTGCAGCTTTTAAAATCTATTTTTTATTACTTTGCAGAGTATGGATGTACTTTGACATTCTGAACTTGTTTTGCATTAATGATTTAAATTTGCACCTGTTTAGTAAACGGCAAGTTGCAATTACTGTCTGTATGATCATTTGGCCAATTATTTGTTCTGTTTTTTTTTTTTTATTCGTTTTGGGTTAGGGATGTTTTTTCATATTTTAAAATGTTATGTTGCATTCAGCATGTTCCCTTTCTCAGACAGTTGTCACTGTAATAAGTGTCCCTATTATCAGAATTTTCCCCTATTTTGGTGGTAATATTAATATTTTGCTTTTCACCAACCCCGTTCTGTCCCAGTAACAATGGCCATGAAGACAAATACAGGTGGTCTTCGTGTTACAAACAAGATAGGGTCTGTAGGATTGTTCTTACGTTGAATCTGTGTGAAAGTTGGAACATGTAGTTCCAGTAAAAAAAAAACAATTTTTAAGCTTTTTGGATAGCATAGGGAAGGGTTAACACCCCTGTAATGTTTGTTTTGCTGTCTGTGCCCCTGTTCATTTAGAACATTTTAGGTTGCTGTGGAAACAAGCCTTGGTGATAAAGCATCAGTGGAGGTACCCAGGGGCGAACTGACCATTGGGACACTCGGGCACTGCCGAGGGCCCCATGCCACTAGGGGGCCCCATCAGGGTTGCCAGGCTCAATAAAACCAGGGACAGTATGTAAAAATCTGTGTTTTTTTTTACATTTGTCCCTGATATGTCCGAAACCGACATGCTTTTGATGTGAAAATCCTGAGATTTTAGCTGCCCCGCCTCTGCACTGACTCCTGTTGTGGTGGCCATCTGTAAGCCCAGGGGGCCCCATAAGCTTCTATTGCCTGGGGGCCCCATAAGTTGTCAGCCCACCCCTGGAGGTACCGTTTTCCCATAATAACTCCTACAGGAGTGAATTTCCCTTCCTCTCACTTTCTGTTGTCTGCCTCTGTTTGTAAGTAGGACTTGTTTGTAAATCGGATGTTTGCACCCCAGTTCAGAGAAAGACAGGTAAATTCTCATTACTTTACTTTTTTTTTTTTATTGTTAATTTTAATAATATTTTAACGTACCATATTTGCCAGCGTATAAGGCGACTGTGCATATAAGATGACCCCCTAATTTTCCAGCTAAAAGGTTGGTTTTGGGTTATACTCACCTTATAAGACGACCCCCTTCCGACTCACCTCACTGTGCCAATTGCATACCTCACTGTGCCCATTGCCTACCTCACTGTGCCCATTGCATAACTCACTGTGCCCATTGCATACCTCCTGTGCCCATTGCCTAGTGCATACCTCACTGTGCCCATTGCATAGCTCACTGTGCCGATCTCCATACCTTATCCCTGTATGCAGAGTCTGACTTTGGGTGTTCATTGTTCAAAAGCCGTGCCTCCTCTTCGTCCTGTTCCATGATAGGCAGAACACTCAGCTTTTGAACAATGGATGCCTCCAGTCTGACTCTGCATACAGGTACCATCGTATAAGATGACCAACGATTTTTGGGGGATATTTTTAAGTACAAAAGGTCATCTTATACACCAGAAAATACAGTAAATGCCTGGTAAAGCTGAACTTCTGAACTCAGATGGATAAATGCAGTTTTGTTTTAAAAAAAATAAGTTTACTTAGTAGAGTTTACATCATCATTCTGTTGTTTCTCCAATTTGATCAAAGGCTGGGGGTGGGAACATGACCAAGCTGTGTTGCTTCACTGAAGTAGAAAAAAGTGAGGTCACCAAGCTGGCTCCCTTATATTTATATCTGTGGTGGATTTACCTGTTTGTTTGGAATTCATCTTTGAAGTTCCACTTGTGTTGTTGTGTATAGGAAGTGGAACATTTTAATAAAGATGTGTATTTGTTTTACAGTTCTGCCTTCTTCTAGTATCAAATGTGTCATAATTTTAAATATATAGTTAGCTACTCAAAACTACAGACTAATAACATTGATCTGACAGTCTACCTTACCTTAATCCCACTGCTATGGTGTTTCACCCCTCCTGGTACTCTCATCTTATAAATAAAATCTATCAGTACTACATTTTTTTCCAAGGTGATTCAAGATGCTTTTTCATTTTCTGCATTCCAGATAAAAGGCTTAGCTACTCACTAGTGTAATAAAAGGGAATGTATTGTGGTTTTCTACATATTTTCTTTCATCAATTCTTACTGTGTGGTCAGAACTAAAAATAAATAACTGTAAAAAATTACTTTTTCCTAAGGTAATGTGTTTACTAAATTGTTACCATATTGCCTAACAATGTATGTCTGTTTTTTTTTTTTGATGACATGCCGTGCTCACCTAGCACTTACCAATACACCTTGAGGCATTTCAAAGAATGTTTAGAAGAGAGGGTTAGCAAGTGTACTTATACAAACAATTAATAAGGCAGCACTTAAAGGAGAAGTCCAGCCTAAGCTTTTTTAGGCTGGGCTTCTCCTTTGGGTCACTGAAGTGCAATTTGTTTTGCACTTGTGTGACCTATTTTCAGCAGAGAGCGGTCTGAAGTCTGCTCTCCGCTGACGTTACTGCTATCTGTCGAGGCAGCGCGTCACCCTGACTTCTCAAGTCGGGATCCGCCAGCTGCCTTGATTGATGGCAGTCTCAGCGTCTCAGCGTCTCAGCTAGCCAATGATACAGCCTTTCCCCACCCTTCCACAGCTCATCGCTCCAATGAGCGTGGAGGATCAGAGCAGGAGAGCTGCTGACAGAGCAGGAGCCAGAAGCTCTCTGCTCGGGGGGGAGTGGGAACCGAGCCATCGGCGGTGTTCGGTGGCTCAGTTTTCAGTGCAGAGATGGCAGGGGGACAGCTACAGCATCAGTTTGATGCTCCATCCACAGAGGCAAGTATGAATATGGGAAAACCCCCAAATCCATACTTCTTTAAAAAAAAAAAAGAAAATGTCTGGATTCTCCCATTCACATAATCAATTCTCAGTCATCAAAATGCAACAACGAGTGTTGCCGGATATAGCCAGAGGCACTAATTGTTTAGGAAAAACTCAACAGTTTTGCATACAAGTCGATCAGTAGAACTACTTATGTACAACCAGCCTGCCCATATATGGGTCACAATTCGTCCGGTCCCTGCTGAATTGGCTGAATTACAATCCATGTGTGGCCAACTTGTAAAGTGGTCTTCTTAAAGCAGAGTTCCACCCAAAAGTGGAAGCTCCTCTTATCTGCCTCCTGCTCCCTTTTGGTGCAAAATTTTTGTGGGGAGTGGGTACCTGTTTCTGATAGCTACCCATCCACACTACCAAGAGATCTTGCCGCAACCAGATCTCCTCCTTCCCCTGCCACCGGCCATTCAGAAAACGCAGCACGCTTTATGCATGCACAGTGGGGAACAATTACGACTGCAAAAACTCACCATGCCTCTTACTAAATACCTTGTCCGATCTACTTTCCAAAAATGTGTCATTTTGGGGTATTTATACTATCCTGGCATATTAGGTCCTCAAAAATTAAGATAGGCAATGTACATCAGGACTGGTCAATTTTCAATTTAAATATATATATATATATATATATACACACACACGATAGTTTGTAACTATAACTTTGACACAGACTAAATAATATACAGTACCGTATTTTCCGGCATATAAGACAACCTTACACACAAAAAAAACGACCAAAAAGCAGGGGTCGTCTTATATGCCAGCTGGCCGCTGGATGTCAACCCTCCGAATGCTCGCTGAATGTTCGGTAATACTGTATACATACAGTATACACCGCTGAGCCAATCCCAGCAAGCGATGTATTCTATTAATTAATTCAGAGCCTGCTCGGATTGGAGTAACAACCTCTGCCAATCCAAGCAGGCTGCATACAGTTGCCTACTCGGATTGGCTTTGAGAGTCAGAGGCATGGGATGATGGTGTTACATCCTCTGCCAATCCGAGCAGGCTTTGTTATAATTAATAGAATGCATTGCTAGCCATGATTGGCTCAGCTCGGTATACTGTATGTATACTGTGAGACAGTACTGTATATACCCGAGTATAAACCGACCCGAGTATAAGCCGAGGACTTAATTTTACCACAAAAAATGGGGAAAACGTATTGACTCGAGTATAAGCCTAGAGTGAGAATGCAGCAGCTACTGTAAGCGGAAAAGAGGGTCAACAATGCCCATTTGCATGCCTCACTGTGCCCATTGCAACCTCACTGTGCCCATTGCAGTCTTACTGTGCCATACCTCACTGTGCCAAATGCAGTCTCAGTGTGCCATACCTCACTGTGCCCATTGCAGTCTCAGTGTGCCATACCTCACTGTGCCCATTGCAGTCTCACTGTGCCATACCTCACTGTGCCCATTGCAGTCTCACTGTGTTCTGCCCAACCCGGAGGTCCTCTCATCCTCTGACTCAGTTTCCCAGCAGACGCTATGTTCAGTGTTCTGCCAATCACGGACATTCTTTCATCCTCGGACAAGAGGACGTCTCTGATTGGCGGAACACAGTGTCAAATGCCTATCACGGAACAGAACGCCAGGACGAAACCGCGACTTTTAAAAAAATGGACACCTATCAAGAATTTAGGTACACTGACTTGGGTATAAGCTGAGGGGGGTATTTTCAGCCCTAAAAAAAGAGCTGAAAAACTTGGCTTATACTCGAGTATATACAGTATGTTATCAAAGCTACTGAACATACAGTATTACTGCACATCCAGCAAGCTGCGAGACTGGTTTTGGAAGAGGGTAGTCTTATACGGCGAGTATAGCACAAAACCAACGTTTTAAATGGAAGATTAGCAGGGTCACATTATACACTCAGCCGCCTTATACGCTGGCAAATATGGTGCATAGATTTAGCTTATTTTTACGAAAGCAAAATAGCAGAATGAAAGGAAAGGGGAAAGACAGTATCTGGCCCCCTTTCCTCATGGGAAAAGTGGCGGGAGGGCAGCTTTTAAATTTCTTCTAGGTCAGGTCACAGTTAGGATTTTGGGCGGGCTCACAGGTCTGAGGGGTAAACTATTGAAGTGACCTCTCGCTGACCTGTGGAAAGCCCGCTCAGAATAGGACAGGTTTAAACCAGTTAGCCAGCCAGGTGTTTCTAAAAAGCGTGGGTAAAAGCCTGTGCAAATCAGCTGTTCTGGGGCTATATAAAGAGCGCTCATTAGCGGGTGACTCATTCGCCTCAGCGGACAGAAGAACTGTGGTGTTCTTCCCCACCCCCTTTTTTTTCTTAATTTATCATTGTCGCGGATGTTGTTATGTGGTAGGGTCACCTTTGTAACTATGCAGAGGGGGACAAGTTGTTGTATATTGAGATATATAATAAATAATAAAAAATAAATAAAAAAAAGAGAAAATATATATATACATAGCTATTATATATGCTCATACGGTTTTTGAGTAAAGTATTAAGTTGGAGTTGGGTAATTTTTGCTTGCAGCCTGAGCCGTAGTGGTTAGGCTTGCTAAAGTTTTATTTGAATTTTAAAATATATATCTTAATTTATTATTACCCTTGAGCTATTTATTTATTTACTGATTTTATTTAAAACAAATAATAAACGTCCGCGGCCTTTAATATCCACAATAGAGTTGTCGGTTGTCTTTATTTATTTAAAGTTTGGTTAAGAAGGTATCATTTCCCGTCTACTTTCCCATACATTTTGGTCCAAATTTATAAAAAAAATATTATTTATTTGCAAAATTTTATAACAGAAACTAAGATTTTTTTATTGTTTTTACAGCCTTTTGGTATTTATTAATGTAAGGGGGTGAGGAGTGGATTAAGCGGAAGTTCCACTTTTGGGTGGAACTCTGCTTTAAACTGTTACACATTAGTATCAGAGTAATTTAGATTATATGACAATTTAGGCCCCTTTAACCGGTTAACGACCGTCTCCTGCACATGTACGTCGGCAGAATGGCATGGCTAGGCAGAGTCATTTACGCCACTTAAAAATTTCCCCCGTGACCGTGCCCGCGGGACCCGCGGACTTGATGTCCACCGGTGTCTCGCGATCGGGTCACAGAGCTGCAGAATGAGGAGAGGCAAGTGTAAACAAGCATCTCCCGGTTCTGCCTAGTGACACTGTCACTGATTGTCTGCTCCCTCTCAGCGGCCAGTGATGTGTCACTCATAGCCACGACCCCTAACAGTTAGAATCACTCTCTAGGACACACTTAACCCCATTCAACGCCACCTAGTGGTTAACCCCTTCACTGCCAGTGTAATTTTCACAGTAGTCAGTGCATTTTTGTAGCACTGATTGCTGTAAAAATGACAATGGTCCCAAAAATTTGTCAAAAGTGCCATAAAGTTGCATTTACAATAAAAATCACAGATCGCCACCATTAATGATAAATATGCCATAAAAACTACCCCTATTTTGTAGATGCTATAACTTTTGCGCAAATCAATCAATATACGTCTATTGCAATTTTTTTTACCAAAAATATGTAGAAGAATACTTATCGTCCTAAACTGTGGAAATTTTTTGTTTTTTCTATAGATTTTTGGGGTTTTTTTATTAAAGCAAAAAGTATAAAATTTAGAATTTGTTTTTAAAATTGTGTCTCTATTTTTGTTTATAGAGCAAAAAAATAAAAACCGCAGAGGTGATGAAATACTCCCAAAAGAAATCTCTATTTGTGGGGGAAAAAAGGTGTCAATTTTGTTTGGGAGCCAGGTCGCATGACCGTGCAATTGTCAGTTAAAGCAACGCAGTGCTGAATCACAAAAAAGTCCTCTGGTCTTTGGCCAGCCAAATGGTCCGGGCTTAAGTGGTTAACATACATTTAAAGCATGTTCTCAATCAAGAGACCCAGAGAAAAAGAAATGATTAAAATATGTATTTACACGTACAGTATATGTCTATATTTTAGTCTAGAATAGTATGAAGTCATCGGCTTTAGCTGTTAAGAGGTTTTCGAAAGATGGCTGTTATGCCGCGTACACACGATCACTTTTTGTGATGTAAAAAACATCGTTTTATCTCATGAAACAAAACGACGTTTTTCAAACTTCATTTTAAAAAACGATGTTGCATACACACCATCGTTTTCTGAAAATGCTCTTGCAAAGCGCGGTTATGTAAGACACTTTCAACGGCACTCTGTTCCATTGAAGCTCCCGTCTCATAACTTGCTTCTGAGCATGCGCGGGTTTAAAAACGTTGTTTTAAACGTCGTTTTGGCCACACACGATCATTTTTTGTGAAACAAAAGACGACATTCTGAAAAACGACATAAAAAATTCAAGCATGTTCGAATCTTTTTTTGGTCGTTTTTTTGAAGACATAAAACGACGTTTTGCCCACACACGATCATTTTAAATGGCGTTTTTTAAAACGTCGCTTTGTTTCATCACAAAAAACGACCGTGTGTACGCGGCATAAGGATTGTCCAACTTAGAAAGGAAACGTCACTGGAACATGTTCTTCTGATGATCAATCACATAGTAACTTGATCATAATCTAATGTTATTACTTCCCTAG
Source organism: Rana kukunoris (assembly GCA_029574335.1). Classification (NCBI taxonomy): domain Eukaryota; kingdom Metazoa; phylum Chordata; class Amphibia; order Anura; family Ranidae; genus Rana; species Rana kukunoris. Next base: position 389,124,326 of record CM056051.1, read on the forward strand.
TCATTAATAAGTGAAGGGATTTCCTTGCTGAAAAGTGATCAGAAAGTGGGCTGTTACCACGGTGGCACCAAGCCAAGGCTCCAGAGAGCTGGAGGAGGACAGGTGAAATAGAATTGGAAAAGACAATTTTTCCTCAATGCCAATAGCACCTGATCCCTTAGCAAAACCTGCAGACAATGTGTCATGGAGTAATGAAGTTATATTCAGAGAGCAGAGGGGGAGGGAAGCATACACATTCCAAGTTAGCATAATAATAATGCCTTTTTCATTATCTATTCCCACTCGAAGCCCTGTCACTAGCGAGGTAATCACACTACGGAGGAAGGGTTAAGTGATTCCGAATTTCTGAATAAAGCTGGAATTCCTAATACCCCTACATAGAAATGAGAATAATTCCAACAAATACATGTCTATCTGCTGTTTCTTTGTGGTTTACATTAAGAGGGAGGGACACTTAAAATTCATGTTTCCTTTGAATCATTAAGAAAGTATATTTGAAGGTGGACAGGGTTATCAGGTCAATGACAAGCGATTTCAGGCTGGTGCAATATTACCAGCAGTAGAATCCCTGAGGGATGGCTTCTGCTTACTTGAACAAAATCACCCCCTCGCTGTCCCAGAACGCTGCCAAATCTTACTCGCTAGAAAGGGAGCAACATCTCACCAGTTAGTAAAGGAGTGATTCCATGGCAAAAGTTAAAGTGGTTGTTACTCCACTCTAACCTGTATACCCCATCAGCACTGTCTCCTATTGTAGTATTCTCCTCTATGTGTGATTTATAAAAAAAAAAATGATGCAAATATCTAATTTCACTGCTGAGATTGCGATCACATGACTGCCCAGCTTTCTCCTTTCCTCCTCTGAGAGATGCAGTGGGCGGAGCTGAGATTCCTCTGCTGATGTCAGTCTGGAGGGGAGGAGGAGAGGAGGAAAGAGCTGGTTGGTCATGTAATCGCAATCTTGGCTCTTAAATGAGGTACCGTATTTACAGCATTTATATTTATAAATCATTAACAGATGGGGCCACTGCAATAGGAGGCAGTACTAATGGTGTATACAGGCTTGTGTTATGAAAGCAGCGGGGGGGAGGGGCAGCTCACACACAGACAGAGAGGGAATAGGGGAGGACGGAGGACACAGGAGCAGAGAGAGCAGAGCAGATAGCAAGCTGCTGATTACAGAGGCATGTAAACTGACCACGGTGTCTGGTCTCAGCAGCCATGATACACTGTGGTCAGTTTACTGAGGGGTTAGGAGAAACTGGCAGGATCAGCCAGGTTTTTTAGGTGTTACAGGGGGCCAAATAACAAAGGACAAGCACTGTGTCATATAACATGCTTTAAAGGAGCAGGATCCCTTTTATTTTTTTGTAGTTTTCAAACGCTTTAAGTCAGGGATCCTCAAACTACGGCCCTCCAGATGTTGTAGAACTACACATCCCATGAGGCATTGTAACACACTGACATTCACCGACATGACTAGGCATTATGGGAATTGTAGTTCCTGAACAACTGGAGGGCCGTAGTTTGAAGACCCATGCTTTAAGTGGTCTATTAGTGATTAGTGAAGGGTGAATCTGCCCATGTTCAGATTGCCAAGACTTGGCAAATCTTTTGTAGCGCCCCCTTATTTTCAGTACGGGCACTACGCTAAAGTTAACAGGTGAATGGGAGAGTTACTTTGATCCCATTCCTAATTTGTCAAATTGCAGGCTGCTGCTATTTCAGAAATGTCCTGTAGGCCGGTCTGCGGCCCCGAGGTGTGATTACACCCCTGGGCGACAATTGGCGCTAGATGGGTTCTGACGGAGCCGCTTTTCCCCAGCAGCCAATTAGAGGAGTTCTTCCCCCGCTGGGCATGCTGGGGAGGGGTATATCTGTGGCAGCTGCCGGGTGTTCTGGGTCGTTGTTTGTCGTCGGTGGTCGGTTCCTCTTCTCTGCGCGGGGTCCACGTTCCAGGTGCCGCATCCACCTTCAGGGTGCGTGCATCCATGGACCCCGCTTGCATGGCCCACCTGGCCAGAACCACCTGTTCCATGGAGACCCATTCGGATGTCGATGGGGGCCCCAGTGACTTACTGGGTCCCCAACCTCACTGAGAAGATCCCAGCCTGTATGCCGTACAGTGGGGGATTGGCTTAAGGAGAACCCAGAGGCAGGTTATCCAAAAGGGCTTGAACGAACCATCGGTTATCTGGTTACTGGAATTGACAGGTACATGTCAGCTGTCAACCGGTGACCACTTTCAATGCATTTACTGGGAGGATTGCTCTTGAAGGATATGAGAGCAAATCCTCTTGTTAAACGCTGGATATTTGCAGCCAGGCTGGTGGGCAGAAAAGATATGTGCCCTGGGCGCTTATCCTGCTCCTCACTGACAGGAGAGACTATAAGGAGCAGCAGCCAGCTTCTGCTGCAGAGAGGATTTGGCTTTCTCCTCCCTCGAGCCTGAAGGTGGCGGAAGAAAGTCAGCACTAAGTCTGAGAACTCACCTCATTTCCAGTACATCGCTGTTGAGGAATAATGGCAGTCTGCCCTTCTTATGCCGTGTACACACGGCCGTTATTCATGTCATGAAAAAAACAAAGTTTTTCTCAACGTGATTTGTCATGATTCCTCTCAAGCCTGCCTTGCATACACACGTTTGTGAAAAAAAATGCTTGAGCTAAGCGCAGTGACGTACAACACTTCTGACGGCACTATAATGGGGAAGTTCTATTCGAATAGCGCCACCCTTTGGGCTACTTTTGCTAATTTCCCTGTCTCATAACTTACTTCTGAGCATGCACGTTTTTTCCCCCCTCGTTAAAGTGTACACACAACTGTTTTTCACAACGTGAAAAACAAAGAGAAAAAATAGAGCGGGTTCTAAATTTTTAATGGCTATTTTTCTCATCATGATAAATGCTCTGGAGCCTACACACGACCGTTTTTCATGACCAATTTATGTGACATTTCAAATGACTGGAGAGTGAATCGGCAAAAAAATATGCCTGTGCCATGAATCTTGAACCTTAAGGATTCCCCCCAAAACCATGGTAGGGGTAAACCCATGATCCTGTTACTGGCAGGTTGTTGCCAGCCATAGAATCACTTGTGTGACATAGGCGTTAAGGCTCGGTTCATACTGGTGCGATGCGGAAACCTTGCAAATCCAGTGCAGGTTCCCGCATCACACTTGAATCCCCGGAGGTTCACACTGCCCTCTGCGAACCGCTGGGAGTGTCAATACAAAGTTAATAACACCCCAAGATTGGTTCGCATATATGCAGTGGGAGCTCTGAATTTGGACAGGAATCGGAAAGGATGGGTGTGAAGCGGCCCATGCGATCCGATTCTGGTGCGGACAAAAAAGGGTCCTGCATGAGTTGAATGCGATGCAAATTCTGCCATACAAAAAGTTTGTATGGCTGAATTTGCATCGCACAGACATTATATGTGATCTGCACAGCAATGCGGTGTGAATCACATGCAATGTCTGCCATCGCACCAGTGTGAACTGGCCCTTAGCCTCGTACACACTACGGCGCCGTACACACGGCCGAGGTTCTCGCTGAAAACCAGCGAGAACCTCGCTGGAATGCACATTCCAGCGAGGACCTCGGCCGTGTGTACGGTCTCAGCGAGCTTCCCGTCGGGAAGCCCGTCGAGCCGAAATAGAGAGCATGCTCTCTATTTCCTCGACGGCCCGCCTGGAAGAATGGCTGGTTGCCATTCCCGACGGGCGGGTCGCCGAATTCGACGGCCGGGAGAGAACCTCGACGGGCGGAACGATGTGTTCTGCCCGTCGAGGTTCTCTGCCGTGTGTACGGCGCCTACTAGTTTTTTCATGCAAGCCAGCTGGTTGAAAAAAAAAATGACAGCTCAGGTCGGAGCTGCTGTTCTAACACTCCAATGTTAGTACATCGATTTTCCCTGCTGAGCTATTGTGTTTTGACAGGAGGTGGCTCCCCTGCCAGAACACTCCAGTCAGTGCTCTCAGTCATTAGCTGAGGGCGCTAATCGAGAGACGGTCAGCAGACCTTTTTCGGTCATGGCCACTTAACAGAAGTCAGCCAAACTGGCTGCTGTAAACATGGGCCAAATATCATACGGTTTATATTGAACCGACCAATACAGCCTGACATTTGGCCCTTGTGCATTAGGCTTTAGACCCAGCATAAGCTTACCTGGCCACCGTAACAAGAAGATCTTTTAGCATTCCAGTGTTAAGTCACGCGATTCAATGCTGTAGAAGTTGTGTACTAGAGTGCTGACATCAGCCAACTTTAGTTGAAGTCAGTGAAGAGTTTGATAACCTTGATGAAAGGCCCCGTACACACGACCGAGCTTCTCGGCAGAATCAAGCGAGAAGCTCGCTGGGAGACATATTCTGGCGAGAAGCTCGATCGTGTGTACACTTCTGACGAGCGTCCTGTCGGGAAGCTCGTCGAGCCAAAAAAGAGAGCACATTCTCTTTTTCCTCGTTGTTCAATGAGGACTTTGGCTCGACGAGCTTTTTCGATCGGGAACCTCGTCGGGCGGAATGATGGGTTTAGCCCGACAAGGTTCTCATACGTGTGTACGCGGCCTAACACGTCTGCAGATCAGGTAAACTAATGGCAAATTTCTATTATGTGATTCTGAACTGATGTACCACATGGCAAACAATTAAGTTTAGGTTTACTCTAAACCTGACTTAGATCTTTTGGTTTTCTATCCAAACTTGCACATTCTCAAGAACCCAGCCTGATGTTGATGGGCTTTGGACTCTTCCAAGCCACAATGGTGACCAAAACAGTTGTTTGACCAATTGAAAAAAACTGATGTACAACTTACCTATTCCCACCCTTTATCTTGTCATTTTAATATAAGCAGATATTAAAAAGACACACTAATTATTTTTAAATAGACTTCAACAGACTAAACAATTATATCTACCTGATCACAAGTATATTGTAAGAGGAGATAAAGCTCAACTTCAGACAAAATATATTTAGTTTTGGATAAAGTGGGAAAGCAGACAGAATCCAATTACAATATGAAAATAAAGTGTAGCGCCAATAAGGGAACCACCTGTGTGGAGGATCCACTATAGACCTAGTGACAAGGTGATCACAGATACAATTACAATATCCCACCCCATCCTATAAGAATACTAGCAAGGAAATGAGTGAATCCAAATCAAACTATCGTGCGCCCCTAGCTCGTAATCACAGATTCCATCAAGCCTATAGAGTTGCCCAATTGACTTCATAAAAAATAAAAAGATAGAACATTACCCTTTAGGCCACGTACACACAATCAGACTGGTCTGATAAAAAACTGGTCCGACGGACCGTTTTCATCGGACCACGCTGAAGTGGTCTGATGGTCTGATGTGTGTACACACCATCGGACCAAAAATCCGATCAGACCAGAACGCGGTGACGTAGAACACAACGACATGCTGAAAAAACTAAGTTCAATGCTTCCAAGCATGCGTCGACTGGATTCTGAGCATGCACAGGATTTTGGTCTGATGCTTTTGCGTACTAACCATCGAACCTGTCCGACAGACAGGTGTCCGTCAGACAGATTTTGAAGCAGGTTTTAAAACGTTGGTCCGACGGACACCGGTCCGATGGGCCGTACACACCATCGAACTGGTCCGATCGTGTGTACGCGGCCTAAGTCATACATCTATCTTGAGATAATAGGAAGAGGGAAAGAGAAAAAGAGACGGAGAAAAGAAAGAAAGAAGGGAAAGGTAGCATGTGCCTAACTAGAGTTAGAGGATGCAGGGGGCACAGGGTGAACCCCAGTCGCCAGAGATATACCACAGTGGGACGCCCATGGTTCCCACACAGCTTCAAACTTGGAGTTCGTGTTTGATAAGATACTGGCCAACTTTTCCTGTGCCATAATCCAAGAGGTCTTGCATTTTACCGCTTCAATGGACTGTTTCCAAGCCCTAGCAATGGTGTTTTTTGCCCCGAGGAGCATAAAGCGGATCAGCTTCTGATTGGGTTTGGATAACAAGGAATCCTGGCATTATGGAGTGCAACATATGCGGATCTGGGGACCGAGCATTTAGTGACTATAGAGATGAGGTTATATCCTCTTCCAGGCCGGTCTAATTCTGGGACATTCCCACCAAATATGCACCATCGAACCCAGTGGTTGGTAGCCTCTAAAGCAACTAGGATCTGATGATGAGAAGATGGCCGCAAGTCTGGTGGGAGTCATGTACCACCTCATATAACAGTTTCATAGGAAAGACAGCAGACTTGACCCAGATAACTGCAGAACATGAGTCAGCATAGAAAAAAACAATTATCCTTCCGTAGGCACCTGTTTACAATTAGTGTCTCGCATTCTCTCCTTTCCAGACACTGCACTCATTACAATGGGAGGGATTCAGCACTGTCAATCGAGAAAGCAGTGGGGAGGATGAGGTGTGAATGACATGCTATAATCTTGTGAACCAGCAGTGGCAATGTCGATAGCCACTCACCCTACAACATTTTCTTCATCTTACTGTAATGCAAGCAGACCTTTGTGAGGGTGGCAACTCTGCTCTGAATCCAGGAGCAATGCACCCCCTGTTGTCAAACCATCATAGGAAGCTGCATTAGGTGGAATTCACTGGGAAGGTCTTGGAAGTCATAATTCTATTTTAACCACATAAGGACCGGAAGGATTTGCCCCCTTAATGACCAGGCCATTTTTTGCAATACGGCACTGCGTTGCTTTAACTGACAATTGCGCGACGTTGTACCCAAACAAAATGTATGTCCTTTTTTTCCCACATGTAGAGCTTTCTTTTGGTGGTATTTGATCACCTCAGCAGGTGTTTATTTTTTGCGCTATAAACCAAAAAAAATGACAATTTTGAAAAAATTAAAAAATATTGGCCCAGATTCAGAGAGAATTGGATTCTCGTAGCGTATCAGAAATACACTACGCCGCCGTTTTTTACCTGGCTCTACGTGGAATCCAGGTAGATTTTGTCCAGTAAACGACGGCGGCGTAGTGTATTTCTCCCGTCGCAATCCATCTAGACGAGTAGGGGGCGTGAAGGATTTAAAATAGGCGCGTTCCCGCGGCGATCGAACTGCGCATGCTCCGTTCGCAAATTTCCCGCCGTGCATTGCGCGAAATCACGTCGTTACGTCATTCGTTGTTTGAGTAGCGTCGTTTACGGACATTTCTATTCCCGAACGAGTTACGCAAAAAAAAAAAAAAAAATTTAATTCGACGCGGGAACGACGGCCATACTTAACATGGGCTACGCACCGTTAGACCAGCAAAAAGCTGGTCTAACAGCACGTAAAAAAAAACAGACGTAAGCGATTGCGAAGACCGCTCGTATCTTCGTGGATCGCCGTAAAAACACATTTGCATATCCCGACGCATGAAAACGACGCAAACTCCTTCCAGCGGCCGCAAAAATATCGCAGCGTAGATCCGAAGGCTTACGAAGACGTAAGCCTCTCGGATCGAAGCCCGAAGCCGCCGTATCATGGTTTGAGGATTCAAACTAGTGATACGGCGCGCGAAATTTGAAATTACTCCTGTCTAACACCAGTTAGACAGGCGTAATTGCTCTATGAATCTGGGCCATTTTTTTTTTATTATATTTATTATAGTAAAAAGAAAACAAAGTCTTACTCAGTTTAGGCCGATATGTATTCTTCTACATATTTTTTGTAAAAAAAAAAAAACAACCCAATAAGCGTATATCGATTGGTTTGTGCAAATGTTATAGGGCCAGATTCAGATAGACTAACGACGGCGTATCAGTTGATACGCCGTCATAACTCAGAATCTGCGCCGTTGTTTCTTTAAGCGTATTCTCAAACTAAAATACGCTTCTCTGTTGCTAAGATACGTCCGGCTTAAGTCTCATACACCGTCGTATCTTAGCTGCCGATTTATGCTGGCCGCTAGGGGATTTACGGCTAGAATATGTAAATGAGCTATATAGGCCTATTCACGAACGTACGCACGGCTGTCGCAGTAAGATACACTGTTTATGTAAGGCGTTTTTCAGGCGTAAAGATAAAGCAACAAAAAGATGGCGCAGCCAATGTTAAGTATGGACGTCGGAACAGCCGTTGAATTTCACGTTGTTTACGTAGTTTGCGTAAGTCGATTCAGAATGGGGCTGGGCGTAAGTTACGTTCACGTCGAAAGCATTGACTATTTGCGATGTGATTTTGAGCATGCGCACTGGGATACGTCCACAGATGGCGCATGCGCCGCTTGTTCGGCGCCTCATTTTCATGGGGTCACGGTTCATTATAATAAAACACGCCCACTGCAACCTACTTTGAATTACGTGGGCTTACGCCGGCCCATTTACGCTATGCCACCATAACTTAGGGAGCAAGTGCTTCGTGAATACAGCACTTGCCTCTCTAATTTACGGCGTAGCGTATCTGAGATTTGCTACTAGTGTTGCTCACGAATATTCGTATTGCGAATATTCGGCTCGAATATGGCATATTCGAGTATTCGCGATATATTAGGAATTTTGCGGTGAATATTCGCTATTTCGAATATTCGTATTTTTTCAATTTTTTTTTTAGAACAGATCACATCCTAGAGATCCCCATCGACGTCTAAAAGCATTGCTGGTATGATTAGAGACCTTGGGCCGAGTAGCTGCAGCGATCATTTTATATTGCCGAAAAATCGCAATGCGATTATTCGGCAATAGCGATATCGCGCGATTATTTTCTCCGCCCTATCTTCCGCCTCAGAGCGATTATTTCAGTTTCATTTTTAAAACAGATCACATCCTAGTGATCTCCTTCGACGTCTAATAGCATTGCTGTTATGATTAGAGACCTTGGTCCGAGTAGCTGAAGCGATCGTTTTATATTGCCGAATATTCGCAATGCGAATATTCGGCAATCGGAATATTGCGCGATTATTTACTCCGCCCCGCATGCGCGATCGAGAAATTCACAATATTGTTTTTAGCTAAAATAACACATATATTCGATTTCAGAGTGTTACTGTCGAAATTCCGCAATCAATTTCTCATTCGCATTTTGTGAAATTTCGATAAAATTAGGGCTGTGACTGATTAAAATTTTTGTGTTCGATTAATCGTTTTTTTTTTTAATCGATTAATCGACTAATTTCGATTAATTAACGCACATACAGATACAACTACTTTTAGCTGATCTCCTTGCATTGCAACTCTGCATTAGTCAGTGGTAAATGTGGGGGCAGCATGGGGGCAGATGTGTATATTCTTGCAGTATGGGGGCAGATGTGTATATTACAGCATCTACCCCCATGCTGTAAAATATACACACATCTGCCCCCATGCTGTAATATACACACACATCTGCTGTAATATACACATTTGACCACATGCTTTAATGTACACATCTGCCCCCATACTGCAAGAATATACACATCTGCCCCCCATGCTGTAATATACACACATTTGCCCCCCATGCTGTAATATACAGTTTGCCCCCATACTGCAAGAATATACATATTTGCCCCCATACTGCAAGAATATACATATTTGCCCCCATACTGCAAGAATATACACATCTGCCCCCATGTGTACATTACAACATAGGGGCAGATGTATATATTCTTGCAGTATGGGGCAGATGTGTCTATTACAGCATGGGGGCAGATGTGTCTATTACAGCATGGGGCAGTTGCTTTTCTTTACACATCTGCCCCCATGCTTTTCTATACACATCTGCCCCCATGCTTTTCTATACACATCTGCCTCCCATGCTTTTCTATACACATCTGCCCCCATGCTTTTCTATACACATCTGCCTCCCATGCATTTCATATACACATTTGCCCCCATGCTTTTCATATACACATTTGCCCCCATGCTTTTCATATACACGTCTGCCCCCATGCTTTTCATATACACGTCTGCCTCCATGCTTTTCATATACACGTCTGCCTCCATGCTTTTCATTTACACGTCTGCCCCCATGCTTTTCTTTACACGTCTGCCCCCATGCTTTTCTTTACACGTCTGCCCCCATGCTTTTCTTTACTAGTGATGAGCGGAATACGCCATATTCGATTTCGCGATATTTCGCAAATATTTCGAAGAATATTCGCGAATATTCGTTAATATCGAATATTCGTGATATTTTATAAAAAAAAAAAAAAAAAAAAAAAATTGCGAATTTTCGCCAATGCGAATTTTCGCTAATGCGAATTTTCGCTAATGTGAAATTTCGCGATTTTTTTTTTTTTTTTTTCTATAAAATATCACGAATATTCGATATTTACGAATATTCGGTATATTTTATATAAATAAAAAGCGAAATTTCACATATGCGGTTGCGAATATTCGTTAATATCGAATTTTCGTGATATTTGATAAAAAAAAAATTGCGAATTTTCGCTATTGCGAATTTTATTGCGAATTTTTTTGCGAAATTTGAAAAATATTGAATATTCGAAATAGCGAATATTCGCCGCGATATTCGAGATATTCGCGAATACTCGAATATGCAATATTCGTAGCGAATATTCGCAATGCGAATATTCGTGAGCAACACTATTCTTTACACGTCTGCCCCCATGCTTTTCTTTACACGTCTGCCCCCATGCTTTTCTTTACACGTCTGCCCCCATGCTTTTCTTTACACGTCTGCCCCCATGCTTTTCTTTACACGTCTGCCCCCATGCTTTTCTTATACACGTCTGCCCCCATGCTTTTCTTATACACGTCTGCCCCCATGCTTTTCATATACACGTCTGCCCCCATGCTTTTCCTTACATGTCTGCCCCCATGCTTTTCCTTACATGTCTGCCCCCATGCTTTTCCTTACATGTCTGCCCCTATGCTTTTCCTTACATGTCTGCCCCTATGCTTTTCCTTACATGTCTGCCCCCATGCTTTTCCTTACATGTCTGCCCCCATGCTTTTCCTTACATGTCTGCCCCCATGCTTTTCCTTACATGTCTGCCCCCATGCTTTTCCTTACATGTCTGCCCCCATGCTTTTCCTTACATGTCTGCCCCCATGCTTTTCCTTACATGTCTGCCCCCATGCTTTTCTTTACACGATGATGTTTATCCTCTCTTACCAGGAGGACCCGTCCGGAGAGTAGCTGACACGTCCCAGGGAAGATGCAAGCAGGCGGGCGGGTGATGATGACGTCAGCGCGCCGCTACTTGGTTGCCGCCGGGTGGACCAAGATGGCCGCGGCTCCCGAGCTAGGCCGAAGCCGCGGTCTTTCCTATCGGCGAGACCGCGGAGCTCACTCCGCGGATCGTCGATCAAAATTATTTTACTCGATCAAAGAAATTAACGATTAATCGAACAATTAATCGTTAATTTCCGCAGCCCTAGATAAAATATCTCGAATATTCGATTTCAGAATGAGCCAATCAGAGCGCTCCTAAAGCATGTATCGAAATTCCACAATAAATATCGCAATCGCATTTTTGTGAAATTACGATAAAATATCAAGAATATTCTGAGCCAATCAGAGTGCTCCTTCCGCATTTGCCGAATATTCGCAATTATTTTGTATTGTAATATATCACGAATATTCTGAGCCAATCAGAGTGCTCCATTCCGCATTTCTCGAAATTTCGCAATTATTTTGTATTGTGAAATATCACTAATATTCTGAGCCAATCAGAGTGCTCCATTCCGCATTTCTCGAAATTTCGCAATTATTTTGTATTATAAAATATCACGAATATTCTGAGCCAATCAGAGTGCTCCTTCCGCATTTCTCGAAATTTCGCATTCGCATTCGCAATAGCGAAATTTCGCAATCATTTCATTTCCAAAAAATATCGCGAATATTCGCATTTAGCGAATATATCTCGAATATTCGACTATATATTCGAGATATATCGCAAAATCGAATATGGCATATTCTGCTCAACACTATTTGCTACGCCCGCATAAACTTACCCCAGTCTACCTGAATCTGGGTAATACCGTCTACAAAATAGGGGATATAATTTTTTTTTTTTTACTAGTAATGGTGGTGATCATAATTTTTAGTGGGACTGGGACATTGCGGCGGACAGATCGGACACTTTTGACACTATTTTGGGACCATTGACATTTATACAGCGATTAGAGCTAAAAATAGCTACTGATAACTGTATAAATGTAATTTGCAAGAAAGAGGTTAACACTAGGGGGGCAATCAAGTGGTCAAATTTGTGTCCTAGGTAATGTTTCTAACTGTCGGGTGGTGGGACTGCCTGGAGGAGGAGACCAATCGATGTTCCTATTCCGTAGGAACAACAGATCTGTCTCCTCTCTCCTAACAAAACAGAGATCTGTCTGGGTACATTGACATATCCCCATTCTGGCTCTCACAGGAGCGATTGCGGGTGCCCGGCAGACACGTGCACGCCCCCTAGAGCTCTTAAAGTGGCTGATGTACCATGACAGCGATTTGAGCAGGGAAGCCAACCTGCTGCAGTATTACTGTGCAGCTGGTCCTTAAGCAGTTAAAATGGTTCTTCAGACAGTTCTGCAAAAATGTTAAGTCAGCAGCTGAAAAAACTGTAGCATTTGACGTTTAATAAACAGACACTCACCTGAACAAGGATCCGCCACTATCCTCACCCGGTCTGGTTCTTCAATGGTTCCCGGCGCCGGCATGTTAACTGTGGACAGCCAGCTTTGACTTCTTGGGGCTTCACAGCCAGATGGCCCCTGCATATGTGCAAACCATGCTGCACTTTGTGAATGATGTGATCCAAGAGGAAGTGGGAACGGGTACCTGTCAAAACTAGGTACCCATTCCCTCCCCTCCAAAAAAAAATTGCCCTTTTTGGGTGTAGTTCCACTTTAAGATACTGTTGATCAAAGAGTGAAATATTCTACTAGTTGCTAACATGACCTCACCTTACCTGGCTATTCTGTTTTCTGAGAACTGAAACCAATGGCTAGGCGCTCACAATAGTTGACATTCCGTCATCTCTAAAAATGAACTTAGCGGTCAATCATTGATCACAGGTGGCCAATTTAAACCGAAATGGGTTGCCTTCCCAGAAACACAGCTGCCCTAAACAACCTTTAACCCCTGATTGCCTTTAAATTGATCAAGCATACACATCTACATAAAATCAATATTTTGCTTCATTTCACTACCAGTCTCAGCTGTGTTTTTTTTTAAAGCCGGAAAGAATAACTATGACAGACATTTGCTAATAAGTAATTGTGCTTTCAATGGGTGTCTGTAATTATTACATTTGCTTGTTTACAGGAGGTAAAGGTATCTATCGGGCAGTAATGGGACAAGTTTTTTACAAAACATCTAATTGTACATAATATATATTCTTCTCTTTACCCTTTAAAAGCTAATCATTCCATGATGTCTTCTATTAGAAGCATTTTATGCAGCCCTTGAGAGTAATCCAATAATAGAAGCAATTTTTTAAACAAAAGCTTAATTTTATTTTAAGTACATTATTACCTCTTTGAAATGGACATGAGGACAAATGGGATAACTATTATGTTGTCCAATCAGAAGCTCTTCCTGAATTCTGATCCCCATTTCATCTTTATCTCTGCCTATTTGGTTGGTGTCCCATTTGATTGCCAAGTCGATAACAGAAGTGTTTTGAAGGAATACAAGAGGACAATTGCTTTGATTCGTGCAGCCCCCCCTGTCTGTTTTTTCTGTCTTTAGCCCTGTACACGGCCGGGATTCTCGTCAGAAAAAAACATTGTTTTTCTTAATGAGATTCCTGGCAAGATTTTCTTGCCGGCCGAGTGTACACATGTACGATTCAAAAGAACCGCCGTTCTCTTGAATGGCACTAACGCGGTGACGTCATCGACTACAACGAGCATGCGCTCGTCACATTCGATGCCGTCGCCACCATCTTGCTTCACCCTATCTATGCCTTGGAAGCTACCGTGCATGCGTCAAAGTCATTTCGAGCATGCACAGGTTTCCATGGAGGCAGGTAAGTATACACACGCTCGGGTTTCTCGGCAGGAAAAACACTGCCGAGAAACCCGGCAGGAGAGCTATGATGTAATCGGTATTGCTGAAACTTGGCTTCAATCCTCACATGACTGGGCTATTAATATTCCTGGCTATGCTCTCTTTCGGAAAGACAGGGTAAAAAGGAAAGGTGGAGGGGTCTGTCTCTATGTGAGAAGTGACCTCAAAGCAAGCGTGAAAGAGGACCTGGTTGATGGAGAGTGTGATGAAGTTGAAGCATTATGGGTGGAACTGCATACAGATGTGCGTAGTTCAAAGCTAATCATTGGAGTTTGTTATAGACCACCCAATGTTAATGAGGAGGTGGAGACTCAGCTCCTTGCACAGATGGAAAGGGCTGCAAGGGCAGGGACGGTGATAATAATGGGGGATTTTAACTACCCAGAAATTGACTGGAATAATGGAATTTCTGGGACAGTTAAAGGACAAAAATTTAAAAACCTATTGCAGGACAATTTTATGGTCCAGTTTATTGAGGCCCCAACTAGGAATGATGCTCTGTTGGACCTGGTAATCTCAAACCATGCAGAGCTCATTACTAATGTTCAGATAAAGGAACACCTGGGTAGCAGTGATCATAACATGATTTCGTTTAATGTAAACTATAAGCAAGAAATACATACAGGAAAGATAAAAACACTTAATTTCAAGAGAGCAAATTTTCAAAGAAAATAGCTTTTAAAAAATATAAAAATGAAGGAACACTAGTGTCGTTTAAATGTTACAAAGAATATAATAGAATATGTAAAAAGGAAATCAAGGATGCAAAAATTCAAAATGAACGACAGATTGCAAAAGATAGTAGGACAAACCCCAAAAAATTCTTTAAATATATTAATAGTAAAAAGGTCAAGTCTGAGCATGTAGGCCCTTTACAAAATAATCTAGAGTGGGTGACTGAGGACATAGAGAAGGCAAATGTATTAAATGCTTTCTTCAGCTCTGTGTATACAATGGAGAATGGGGGAGCTCATGTCGATATAGGGGGTGGGAGTGACACAGCCCCAAATCCACAATGGCTCAAAAGTGATATGGTCCAGAAATATTTAGACAGAATAAAGGTGGATAAAGCACCTGGACCAGATGGCATCCACCCACGGATCCTAAAAGAATTGAGCTCTGAAATTTCAAAGCCACTGTATCTAATATTTAGGGACTCATTAATGACAGGAATAGTACCACTGGATTGGCATAAAGCCAATGTGGTGCCCATATTTAAAAAGGGAACAAAGTCTTTACCTAGTAACCATAGACCTGTTAGTTTAACTTCTATAGTTGGAAAGATACTGGAACGTTTAATAAAAGACCACATGGATGAGTTCTTGCTGGAAACAAACTATTTAAGCAGCAGACAGCATGGATTCATGAAGGACAGAAGTTGTCAGACAAACCTGATTTCCTTTTATGAAGAGGTAAGTAAAACCCTGGACAGAGGCGTGGCAGTGGACGTGGTATACTTGGATTTTGCAAAAGCGTTCGATACAGTTCCCCACACACGGCTCATGTGTAAGGTAAGGTCTACAGGATTAGATATATCAGTTTGTAAATGGATAGAAAACTGGCTGAAAGACAGAATTCAGAGAGTTGTGGTTAATGATTCTTACTCTGAATGGTCCAAGGTTATCAGCGGTGTACCCCAAGGTTCAGTGTTGGGTCCCTTACTTTTCAATATATTTATAAATGATATTGGGTCTGAGATCAAAAGTAACATTTCTGTTTTTGCAGATGACACCAAGCTATGCAGTGGAATAATGTCCTTACAGGATGTCTCCAATTTACAAGCCGACCTCAATGCTCTGTCTAATTGGGCGACTAAGTGGCAGATGAGGTTTAATGTTGATAAATGTAAAGTTATGCACTTGGGGGCTAAGAATATTCATGCATCATACATGCTAGGGGGAGTACAACTGGGGGGATCTGTAGTGGAGAAGGATCTGGGTGTTTTAGTTGATCATAAGCTCAATAATGGCATGCAATGCCAAGCTGCGGTTTCCAAAGCGAGCAAAGTCCTTTCTTGTATTAAGAGAGGTATGGACTCCAGAGATAGAGATATCATTTTGCCCCTGTACAAATCATTAGTAAGACCTCATCTGGAATATGCAGTCCAGTTTTGGGCACCAGTTCTCAAAAAGGATATCGGAGAACTGGAGAAAGTGCAGAGAAGGGCAACCAAACTGATAAGAGGCATGGAGGAGCTCAGCTATGAGGAAAGATTAGAGGAACTGAATTTATTCACTCTTGAGAAGAGGAGAATAAGGGGGGATATGATCAACATGTACAAATACATAAGAGGTCCATATAGTGAACTTGGTGTTGAGTTATTCACTTTAAGGTCAACACTGAGGACAAGGGGGCACTCTTTACGTCTGGAGGAAAAGAGATTTCACCTCCAAATACGGAAAGGTTTCTTCACAGTAAGAGCTGTGAAAATGTGGAACAGACTCCCTCCAGAGGTGGTTCTGGCCAGCTCAGTAGATTGCTTTAGGAGAGGCCTGGATTCTTTCCTAAATGCACATAATATAACTGAGTACTAAGTTTTGTAGGTAAAGTTGATCCGGGGTAAATCCGATTGCCTTTCGGGGGATCAGGAAGGAATTTTTTCCCCTCCGGTAGCAAATTGGATCATCGCTCTGCTGGGGTTTTTTGCCTTCCTCTGGATCAACTGTGGGTATGGAGTTGGGTGTATGGGAGGATATACTGTGTTTTACTTTGTTTTATTTTTATTTATTTTTTATGGTTGAACTGGATGGACTTGTGTCTTTTTTCAACCTGACTAACTATGTAACTAACTATGTAACTGCCGAGAATCACGACGAGAAAATAGAGAGCAGGTTCTCTATTTTTCTCGTCGAGATTCTGGGCAGTTTTCTTGATGAGAAACCTCAAAGCCTCGTACACACGCACGGTTTACTTGGCAAGAAAGCTCTGCCAGCAGTTTTGTTGCTGTTTCTGGCTGAGAAAACCGAGCGTGTGTATGAGGCTTTTGTCAAGAAACTTGATGGGGTCAGCGTAACCTGTAGTCACTAGTTACATTAGGTCCAGAGAAAGGGTCTACAGAATACAGCAGCAGTAAGTGTCTCAATTGTTGGAAGTTCTTTAGAGCGCTTAAAGCAGTATTAAACCCAAAAGCTAAAATGTATGATATTGCAACTTACCATAGATGTGATGGCTGCATTTGTTTCCTTTTCTATGCTTTCTTCTTCTATTTTCATTTGGTGATCCAGCCAGTCTGTTGTTTTTCACAAGCTCTTCAGGAAAATGTATCAGTTTAAGTGGATGAGACAAACCACATAACACTGGCAGGGGTGATCAGATTGATCAGCTTTTATTTATTCATACAAAACCTTTATCTCAAAAGGGGGAACAAAAAAAGTTTGCTGTTACTGATTATCAGGGCCGCCATCGTGAATTTTGGGGCACCTTACTTGAGAAAATTGAGAAGCAGGGGCCCCTTACAAGAAAGAAAAAAAAAAAATATATATATATATATATATATATATATATATATAAATATATATAAAAAAAGGGGGTAGCCACCCAGGCCTTTTAATAAAAAAAAAAAGGGGGGGGGGGTTGCCATCCATGGCCCTGGGGACCTCTGGGCCTTTTAATGAAAACAAAAAATATATAAAAAAAATATAAAAAATAATATTTTTTTTTAAATGTTTTTTAAAAAAAAGGGGGGGGTGCCATCCTGGGCCCATTAATAAAAAATAAAATAAAATAAGAAAATATATAAAAAAAATAAAAAACATTTTTTTTAGAAAAAAAAGAGATTGCCATCCGGGGCCCTGGGGACCTCTGGGCCCTTTAAAAAAAAAACTCTCAGCCCCTTACCAAAAAAAAGGGAGGTTGCCACCCGGGCCCCTGGAGACATCCGGGCCCCTTACAGGTGTACTGCCTGTACCCCCCTGATGGCGGCCTTGCTGATTATAAAGTGTGAGCTGGAGTTTGGTTTTAATTTGTTAGTGTATCTATCTAGCGGGACCCCTGTAGGGGCTGCTAAGTAATGTGGCCCACCTGTCACCCTGCCCGGCATTCACTCCTCAGTCACTCTCAGGCAGAAAACGGTCCATGTGCTTGTTTTTGTTATTTTTGTTAGGTAAGTGGGGTAAGGGGTTTATGAGATGCCCAGCAAATAATTGTATATCAGTCAATCGGAACAACTATGTACACAACACTTCTCCAATCTCCTCCTGCACAGCTCTTGCTTGCAGACTATTGCTCTTTCTCTCTCCCCCCTGTATAACTCTTGATCTCCCAGGAGCAGCAAGCACATGTTCAGGCATGACACTGGCTCAGCCAGGCCCAAGTAACTTGCCCTTTGCAGGCAAGGACCGCGGGCCCCTATGGTGTAGCAGAAAATGCAGTACAGTATTTTTATGCTACCTGTCCTATAGGTGGACTACTGTTCCCAGTCAGTCCTCTTCAGGCCCTGCCAGCCCTCCTGGCTTCACCTGATCAACTTCACTGCCCATGCAATTGCAATCTTTCCTACTGGCTCTACACCCAGCTCTGACTGTTTCCTCTCAGTTCTCTCTGGCATGCCTCTCCAGTCCTCCTGACTGCACATGTCACTCACTATCCCTCCTGGCTGCAACTGGTGGTTCCCTCCTAAAGACTTGCCTGGCAGTACCAGCTCCTGCTGTCCTCTCCTGCTCCTCCTGAGCCTCCTGTTCTGAGCCTCCACGACTTTATAGAGGGCTCCACCCTGCACCCTAGCCCAGGCCCAATGTCACCCCCCCCCCCAGACTGGGGAGCTCCCTCAAAGGCCCAGACAGTCTAGAAGTACATACTCAGTTCTTTCACCCATCAACTCCTCCAGCTGGGCTGACTCTAGGTATATAAGGAAGCCTGCCCCCTGCCAATCCAATTTTTAAAAACGCATTTTTCACAGAGCAGCATGTTTTCACTGTGGGTGGTTGCGCACCGGCAGCCACACGCAGAATTGCGAACCAAGCCTAATACAAGAGGTGTGTTACTGGCCAGATCACCAGGGAAATATAGAGGGAATAAAGGCTAAAAAAAGAAAACTGATAAAGCCACCACATCTAATGATTGGTAAACTATAATATAATACATTTTTGGTTTTGGGGTTAATCCCACTTTAACGCTTAACGATGTTGAAGTTAGCGATTGCAGTCTACCAGAGAGATAATTATTAACCATCTTTATTTGCCAGGACATTATGTGGATGTTTATGCAATCTCTTCATAGTCCTGTACCCCCATATGTTATGATATGTGACAGAATTTTTAATAAAGAATGTACTACTTACTGGCCTCACACTGCAGTGCTCTATGCTGGCAAAGCTGAGTCACAGCCACACCCCACAACATGAGTGTCCTCACACAGACTTGTGTTACAGAAAAGATGAGGGGTGTGTTTGAACAGGTCTATTACACACGTGTGGATGGGGCTCAGAGCTTGATACCCACATGGGAAGCAAACTCACAGGGAGGCAAGATGTTGAAGCAAGGTATATTAACATGAGGGTATGTAGGACGTATAACAGAGTGTGCGTACATGCCCACAATGGACCGAAGCACTTACAATGAACCGTACAGAAGATTTCCATGCATATATTTGACATTTGACACCATCTGACAGACGAGGCAGCTGGAAGGCAGACGGGCAACCCTTCTTCACAGGGACCTCTCCCTACACTAGACCAGTGGTTCCCAACCCAGTCCTCAAGTACCCCCCAACAGGCCATATTTGCAGCTTTTCCATTATCTTGCACAGGTGCTTTAAATTAAAGCGGAGCTGCGCCGTGCAAAAAAAATATATGAATTACCTGTCCTCGAGTCCAGCGACGTCGGCAGCAGAAGACGAGCAATCTCTCATCACTCTTCTGCCCCCACACAACACAACGGTGGGGACGGGGGAAGTGACGCACTAACCACAGGTCCCCGCAGAGTGGACTACCAGAAGTGGGTCCAAATACCTGTCTTAAACAGGTATCTGCACCCCCCTCCCCCCTGAAAGGTGCCAAATGTGACACCGGAGGGGCCGGGAGGGTTCTGATGAATGGAAGTTCCACTTTAGGGTGGAGCTCCACTTTAGGTCAATGGCTTGGTATATTTGACAGCTATTTTAATCCAAGAGAAATTCACAAAACATGGCCAGTTGGGGGTACTTGAAGACAGAGGTTGAGAACCACTGCACTAGACCACCTGTCCTTAGCCAGTGGGGGTTCTTTCCCTGAAATGACCAATCACCAAATGTGCACCAACCAAAGGAGGATAGTACTATTTATTAGCATTGCCCACACTAAAGATGACCGTGGAGGTCAGCCAGGATAGCAGCGTCCAATCAGACAACTGCTCCCCTGATGATACCTATGGAAGCCTCGGAAGAACATGGATTGCCCTTTGTCCTCCTCTGTCTCTGCGCTGTGGTCGCCTAATGGCGCCACCCTTGCTGGGAGGCCAAACTACACCTGCCTACACACTGAGTTTGCTGCCAACTCAATTGCATAGTCATTTATATAACTGATTTAACAATGTGGAGGTAAGAATTTAAAAAGGGAGAGTATTAGTACAATGTCTATCTGACTGCATATTTTTTTCTGTGATGTAAATTGGGCTTTAATAGAGTGTTCTAGCCTTAGAGCTATTAGAAGCCTCCCCATGCACAGGAAAGGTATGGAGTATTTTCTGAAACACTTAGGCTGGGTTCACACTATTTCCCTTCCAATTTGCATGTCAGGAGATTGTGACCGGCTTTCAATAGAGTTCACACATCTCTGGAGTGGCTCCGGAGCGGATTGCACAGAGGTCCTGTGCGTCTTCTGGTCTGTTTCAGGTACAATTTCAGCCAAAAATTTGGGCTGAAGTCGCACCTGAAATGGTGAACAGGGATGCTTGAGACCCCTTTTGTGAGCCGCTCTGTATGACAGTGTGGACCCAGCCTTAAACAATTTTGCTAAAATGGCAGTGCATACATGTGATGACATCATTGTTGCATTAGAGGGCAGGAACAAAAATTGTCTCTAGACAGCCGCGGCTACTCCCCTTTTCCTTTATTGTTGCATTAGAGCTTGTTAACAATTGGCATGCTCTGAGATAAATAAAAATGTATTATCAGGTCCCTCTACTCAAGCTTAACATTTACATTTGCAGCACCCCCTTACTTTCAGAAAGGGACGCTATTGTAAATTTAGTGGGGTGAGAGACTTACCTGCTCTCACCCAGGTTGATTTGTGGTAAATTTGGGCTGCTGTCAGCCCTGAATTGTCCTGTGGGTCATTCTGTGCTCCAGAGATGCGGTCTCATCTCTGGGCAGCAGGTGGCGCCAGAGGGGTTCAGGCAGAGCCGCTTTTCCCCAGCAGCCAATTGGAAGAGTGTTTCCCTCGCGGGGCATGCTGGGGGAGGGTATATCTGTGGCAGACGCCATTTTCCAGGGTCTTCGCGGGTTCCAGGTGCGGCACCCACCTTCACGGGCCCCACCTCTATGGCCTACCTGGCCGGGGCCCGTGCTACGCGGAGTTCCAAACTCTGGGCCCACATTGCTCGGAGCAACTGAAATTGCCAAGGGGCCCCAGTGACTCACTGGGTCACCACACTTCAAGAGAAAAGGATCCCAGGCAGGGTGCTGTTCGGTGGGGAGTTGGTCTTAGGTGAGCCCGGAAGCAGGTGAACCAATAGGGCTTAGACGAACCATCGGGGATCTGGTTACCAGACACTGACAGGTTGTCTGCTGCAGACTGTCAGTCGGTGGCCCCAAAATTACTGACTGAGAGGATTCGCTCTACGTTCATGTTCCTGTACTAAACTGGGCCTGTGGCAGAGACTCTGTACTAAACCAAATTCTATTAGAGCCAAGTCGGTGGCAGAGACTTGTTCCTTCTCAGCAATCCTTAGTGACTTTCTGGCTGCCAGGCCTGTGAGAGGGACCTGTCCAGGGATGCTATACCCACTCCGGCTGGAGTGGCGACGGGACAAGCACATTCGTTGGAGGCAGGACTGCTTCTATTATCTACAACCTGTATCTGCAAGGTTATTCTTTTTTTCACCAATCTACTCTATCTACCTCGAGTTGACTGTTGGTCGTGTTGGACCAGAAATAAAGCATTGAAAATGTCAACCAACGGTCTGGACATTCTATTACTGCTCTCATCACCATTATCACCCCTAGACACAATCACAGAGGTAACTTAAATACGCCGATCCCAAATCTAACCAGCGGCTCCTCCGGGGGTAAGCGCTACACATTTTTGGGTATATATTGGAGACTTGAATCACCCAGTGGTTTCTTGAGGGTAACAGCAGCAACGTATCCCTGCCCAATTCCCCAAGTCTCACCAGTAGCTGCAACCCTTGCCAAGGCATCATATCATATCACAGAGTCACAAAAAATTAAAACAAACTGCCACTAAGACTGAAATTACCATTTTGCTTGGATTGACCTTTAAGTGACTATTAAAAACAAATTAGATTATTTTTTTCTTCTTTTTTTTTATGGCAGCCGTACTGCAATTAT
Source organism: Rana kukunoris (assembly GCA_029574335.1). Taxonomy (NCBI): domain Eukaryota; kingdom Metazoa; phylum Chordata; class Amphibia; order Anura; family Ranidae; genus Rana; species Rana kukunoris. The sequence goes on from CM056051.1 coordinate 389,146,765, forward strand.
TTATCCATTACCCTAGTTATGCAATTAAAAATGTTTACTTCTAATTAATGTATTAAATAAGCCACTCCAAAGTAATTTTAGAGCTCCTGTGCCATATGCTTAGAGCTTGTTACAGGTTCAGTTTTGTAAAGTCTGATTTCTCGATTCCAGTAATGCTTTTAGTCCTTAATCAGCATCTGCTCGCGTTTAAGATAAATTATTATCATTTACTGGAGTTGCTGCTATGAGAGATTTTGTATTTTAGTGGCTTCGGTAAGATGTCAGGATGTCCAAATGAAAAACAAACTAGCCTGAGAAAAAAAAAAGCATAACATCGTTATCTCTCAGCTCTGAGCCGACATTTAATAACAGGAAAGAGGATTCTGCTCTTATTGTTACACACAAGCAAAACGCTATGCTGACAGAGTGCTTATTGTGCACGTAGAGCTGGGGAATAGGTCAATTAAGCTTCTTTTTTGTGTGTGTCCACGTTCCTGAAATAACTTTTGTTTTATGAAGTATGCATGAACATAGCCTTAGTAAGTGCTTGAAAATTTAGTATTGAGTAAGCAACTCCAAACAATAAAAACATTTTTTTTTTTTTTTTTAGAATAGGGAAGTAGATTAGAACCCCTGTCAACTTTCAATTACTATCTGTATCCCCATTTTGGAGATTTCACCTAACTCTCCAGGTGTCAGACAGAAAAAGAAGTCATAGGAAGCATCCCACTTCCAGGCTTTTTAACAGACACCAGACAGAACAGGAAGTGGGGCTAAATCCTCCCGGCAAAGGCAATACCATCAATTAAAACACATTTTCAGGGCGGGGCATGGCTTGGACATGGCCTAATGAGGCAGCACTTCAGTGGAGCTCCTGACCTGAGCCTGCCTAAAACCGTCAAAATACGTTAAAATACCGGAATGAACTCTGCCAAGAAGCACAGGACACGGGCAGTAACTCGAGGAACATCTGCGGGCAGAACAACGGGAGGGAAACAGTGTTTCTACAACCTGTTCCAGGACAAATCCCTGGGAGCTAGAGCCACCACGCCACGAGACACACCACGTGGAGCACAGCAGCAGGCCCTGACTCTTCATACCGGAGCCCGACTCTCTGCGGCGCCCGTCCCCAGCCAGGGGTCCTCCAAGCCGGAACACACCTCTGAGTGGGCTGTTATGGAGGAGTTTAGCCACCCTGAGGCACCCATGCTGGACCATGACATACGGGCCCTATTACAAGCCGTCCCGACGCGCTCAGACTTCGAGGCGCTTATCCTCCGGCTAGAGGAGACACACCAGAGGGATATCCAGGAAGTACGGAAAGAGGTCTCAACCCTGACGGAGAGACCTCAGTAACCTCCCTGGAAGCGCGGGTGGCGGCGTTAGAGAGCTCCAGGGACCAGCATCGGGGCACCGCCGTCTCCCTCCAACTGCACATGGAGGAATTCGAGGACCGGAGCCGCCGCAATAATTTGCGTCTCCGGGGACTGCCAGAGTGCGTATCAGTAGAGGACCTGGGCGATGTGGTGATGGCTATCTTCCGGGAGGTTTTGAAAGATCTGGAGGCGGAGGTCCTGATAGACGTCCACGGCCTACAGATCCGCAGAGACTGCGGCATGTGGTGTGTAGACTGCACCGCTACACCCAAAAGGAGGTCATGTTACGTCGCGCATTGGACCTTGGGGCAGTGGAGAGGGGAGACGCACAGATCAAGATTCTTTCTGACCTGTCGCGGGCGACGCAAAGAGCCCTCTTGAGACCAGTGTTGGACCTCACCAGGCAAAAGGGACTGGCCTACCGTTGGGGGTTCCCAGTGTCGGCCTCGTTCCGTGGAGAATCCGGCACCTTCAACCTGCAGTCCGTGGCGGATCTACCAGCCCTGTTTGAATTCTTGGAGGCTGACCCCATCCCGATTGGTTGTAGCTGCTCCCACGTTTTGCGGGTAGGACGGCCCAACGCGGTCCCCTGCCGCCTCGGCGGCAGAGAGGTCGGAGGAGGAACCACTCAGCATTGTGGGATAAGCCACCTGAGTAGGCTGCTGGCCTCCTTTCCTTGACTTCCCCCCTGTAGCTGTTAACCCCTGCTTTCCCCGCTGATACCCACGCCCGACCTGGAGCCCCCATCGTGGAGTTATGATTTCATCCCAGGGTGTACATCCGTGGGGGGTCTTTTGGTGACATGTTTCCATGTGGATGCGGGCAAGCTGGCTCTTTGACCCACCCCCCTCCTCCCCCTTATTTTCCTTTTCTGCCGTTTGTGAGCTGCAATATCCTGACTTTCTTCACCCTCTGGTCCCTCCGGAGCGGGGACGCTGCGGGAGTAGAGACCGGAGGTGATCGGGGGAGCTGGAGACAACTACATGCTGGGAACCCTCATGGGTTGACTTTGCCTGGTGTGGACTACGCTCCTCAGGTACACTGGATGTCGGGGTGGGGGTGCCCAGAGTCCCGGGAGGTTTGTTTCTGTGGGGGATTGCTATGTTGGGGTGTTTTTGGGGTGGGGGGTTGGGATCGGGTGGCGTTGGTGTTGTGGTCTCAGATGGATCTTAGCGATACCCCCCCTGGTCTGCCTCACACCCCCCCCCTTTGCGGGAGCGGCTTCACAATAGCCCCTGGGATCACCGGATGGTTCCATGCCCCGGGATGGAAGGGCTCCCATTAGCTGGGAAGTTTGGTTTCGATCGGCCTGCTGGGGAGACGAGCGGGTTACTGTTAAATGTTTTTGTGTTAAATTTGTTTTAAAGGGGGGTTGCCATGTCACGCAATGTAATGTTTGCTCTCCTTAAACGCGGTTATTGAATTGCACGACTCTTGATTGAATGTTTTTGTTATCTGTGCTAGTAACCGTGTGCACTTACTTTCCTGTTGCTGTTACTGTATGTTATTTATGCTGAATAGAACTTTTTGGTACTACCGGTACACATCTCATGGTTAAGCATATATGCCGGGGATAGGTGGGCGAGGGAGTGAGATTGGCTCTGTTCACACATCACCCCACTTAGGAAGGTACTCCATACCCCGGGGTCGTATTTGGGGGCCCCCAGGGAGTACCACTGCCTTTTAGGCGCTTTTAGTTTTCTCTCCTAGCTGCACACACCCTTGTGGTAGCTCCATGACATGCGCCGCTAGAGGGCGGACATAGTCATGTTGCAGGAGACCCATTTTAAAGACCGCAAAATTCCATTACTTAAAAACAGATGTTTTCCCCTTGCATATCACTCAGCTTATGCTGAAGCCAAATCCTGGGGCGTGAGCATCCTCGTTTCGGCTAGGGTTCCATGGAAACTGGTGGACCTGCAGACGGATAGGGAAGGCCGATTCCTGTTTTTGAAAGGCCTCATTGGGGACCAGAAAATGACGCTGGCTAACCTATACACCCCCAACACTCACCAGGACCTGTTTCTTAAGTGGCACATAGAAAGGCTCATGCAATACTCAGAGGGACAGCTTGTGTTGGGAGGCGACTTGAATGTACCCTTGTCCCTGGTGGAGGACACGTCCTCTGGTTTGTCGTCACCTACCAGGGACGCACGCAAACGTATAGATGCGACGTTGCACACAGCACAACTGATCGACGCTTGGCGACTGTTCCATTCAGGAGAGCGAGACTACTCCTTCTTCTCTAAGCTGCACCGAACGTACTCGCCTATCGATTATTTTCTAATTCCCCACAAACAGCTTCACGCAATTAGGGATATCTCGATCGGGTTGATAACATGGTCAGACCACGCCCCTAACATGATGAAGTATACCCTGTCCGACTCCCGGGCTGCGCAACAGCCAGTGTGGAGGCTCAATGATAGCTTGCTTCAGAATCCCGAAGTGGCAACGGAGATCGGTCATTATTTCACGGCCAATGTGACGGCGGATAGTGACCCCGGCCTGGTGTGGGAGGCCCATAAGGCTGTAATTAGGGTTGTGCTTAAAAAACATGGGGCCAGGCTGAAGCGAGAGTGAACTGCCCAACTGAACATCCTCTTAAGTAAGCTGCAAACCCTGGAGACCTCACATAAAGCTGCACCGACCACACAAATAGGGACTGATCTTGACACGACCAGAGCACAGATAACTGATTTACTGCGATTTAAGGCAAAGGCAGCCATGCAGGTTTGCAGGAGGAGGGGGTATGAGTCAGGAAACAAACGTGGCAGACTCCTGGCTCAGGCGTTACAGACCCAACGTCAAGCGGCGTTTATCCCTCACGTTGTCTCTCCGGCGGGACAGAAGGTTGTGCTTCCTCGACTGATAGTGCGGGAATTTAGGGACTTTTACGACTCCCTGTATAACCTGCAGATGCAAACCCTGGAAGGGGACCCCACGACGGAGTACATTGAGCACTCCCACATGCCGGTCCTTTCAGAGGAGACCCGACAGATTCTGGAAAAGCCCCTTAGCCCAACGGAATTACAGCTCGCGCTTAGAGTCACAAAATCGGGTAAGGCCCCGGGTCCTGATGGGCTGTCGGCGATTTACTACAAGACTCTTTTCTCTTCCCTGGAACCACATATGGTTAAACTATTCAATACGTGGGAAGCTGGTCAACTGTTTCATGCAGCCACTCTACAAGCACAAATTTCTGTTATAGCCAAAGAGGGCAAGGACCCGTCACAGTGTGGGAGTTACCGGCCGATCTCTCTCCTCAATACAGATCTCAAGTTATTTACAAAAATATTGGCCTCCAGGTTATAGCAACATCTGCCGGATTTGGTACATTTGGACCAGGTGGGGTTTGTCCCAGCCAGGGAGGCACGGGACAACACTACCAAAGTCCTTAACCGTTTGCACGTCGCGTCCAGGGGCAAGCTGCCTTGTGTCCTCTCGGGGACAGACGCCGAAAAGGCGTTTGACTGAGTCAGCTGGCGGATTTTATTCACAACACTGAAACATATAGGCAGGGCCGTCTCTACCATAGGGCAAACAGGGGCAGCTGCCCAGGGCCCTATCACTGTTGGGGGCCCAAAGCAACCCCCTTTTTTTTAGGGGTCCGGAGGCCCCCAGGGCCCCAGATGGCAACCCCCCCTTTTTTTTATTTATTTTTAAATAAAAAACCATATTTATTTTATATATTTTTATTTTATTTTTTATTAAAGGGCCAATTTTTTTTTAGGGGTCCCCAGGGACACGGAGGCCCCCAGGGCCCCAGATGACAACCCCTTTTTTTTATTTATTTTTAAATAAAAAATATGGCCCAGATTCACAGAGCGATTACGCCTGCGCAACAGGAGATGCGCGTGCGTAAGTCTAAATGTGCGCGTGCGTTTCGTTGCGCGGCATCCCCAGAACGAGATACGCCAAAAATGTACTTTTTTTTGTCCCGCGTAATTTTGTTAGACTGGCGCATCCTTCCGCGCAAAAGTGCGATAGACACACCATTGATTTGCTAGTCAAATATGCTAATGAGGGAGTTGCGGGGATCCACAAAAAAACGTTGTTGCTGCGCAGGCTACGCGGTGTGAGCAACAGCAAAATCTTCTGTCTAAAATTAGAGCACATATAAGGTGGTCTAAAATTTGAAAAAACGTCTACATCTCACAGAAAGCAACACCGTTAGTGAGGAGCAGACCACACACACGTGTTGCACTACAATTTGACTGCCAACATGCCAGGGGCATCGTCGCTCATAGCTGCACTACTGACTTTAGATGAGCAAAGAAGCAGGAGGGCACGGAGGATGGCACGGGAGAGGATATACCGCACCCGCATAGACCTGTTTGGCATGAGTGATTTTGAGGTGTTTCGCATCTTCAGATTCCCCCCTCATGCCATCCTGGAATTAACCACAACCCTGCAGGAGGACATCACCAGCCCAACACACCGCTCACATGCAGTGCAGCCACTGGTCAAGGTACTGGCAACACTCCATGTCCTTGCCAGTGGCTCTTTTCAGCGTACAAGTGGAGTGGTGGCTGGGATGTCACAGTCCTCCATGAGCAGATGTGTGCACCAGGTTGTCCCTGCAATCCTCACACGCATGGCCAACCAAATCATTAAACCCACCACTGAGGAGCTGCGACTGAAGGCAATGACAGATTTCTACAGATTTGCCAGGTTCCCACGCACCATCGGGGCCATTGATTGCACACATGTGGCACTCCAGCCCCCCCTGGAGACAGAGCACATGTACCGCAATCGGAAGCATTGGCAGTCCATCAACGTACAGGTGATAGTTGATGCCCAAGGCCTCATATGGCACGTCCGTGCCAAACACCCCGGATCCAGCCATGACAGCTACATATACAATCAATGCCACATCCGAATGGAATTCGATCAGAACGTGTATGGGAACACCTGGCTGGTTGGTGAGTGACATGGGAGTCAGGCATGACTATCCCCTCCCGTGATGCACACCTCACAAGTGGCACATGCATGACTAACATGTTCCTGTCTTTTCCCTTACAGGTGACTCTGCATATCCACTGGGACCCCATCTCATGACTCCAATCCGAAACCCCCAAACCCCAGGAGAGGAAAGATACAATCAAGCACACATCAAAACCCGTGCAGTGGTGGAGCGCACCTTTGGCCTCCTGAAGTCACGTTTCCGATGCCTGGATAAGTCTGGGGGTACACTGTTGTATTCCCCAAACTTCGTGTGCCATATCATCGCTGCATGTTGCATGCTGCACAATTTCACAGTGAGGAAGGGCCTGCAGGTTGAGCTACGTGATGACCTGACCCCCCAACCAGACAATCAACCCCTAACCGAGGATACCCCGTCTTCTGAGGGAAGAGCAGTCAGGAGGCAGCTCATATTGGGCATCTTTGCACGTTAAACACACACATTAATCATGGCACAATGAGAATGCATGCATGCACACCACTGTGGTCCCTAGCACACACACCCCACATCCTCATCAAATTGGATTGGCACCAGTCCACCATGCAGGACTGGTGAGCAGTAACGCCACGTCAAGGCTCCAATTATGTCACTGAACATTCATACACCAATCACACAGACCTGGGGATCACTTCTCCCTTGTCCTGGGGAACCCTTCTCCACCAAAATTGAGGATGACACCCCTTTTCCAGCAGGAATGTCACCCCCACATTCAAACAGCATGCACAACCCCAAAAAAAATAAAAATGTCATCAAAAAACAAAAAAAAAAAAGCAACAAATGTCAGCCAAAAAATAAATGCAAAAAATGTCAGCCCAAAAAAAATAAATAAATGCAAAAAATGTCAGCCCAAAAAAAAAAAAAGGGGGAAAAATAAATTATTGCCCTCTGTGTGAGCCACTCCTGGGGCGCCCCCGGCCACGGCCCCGGCCCCTCAGGGGAGACTCATGGGGGAGGGGCAAACCCGGGGAAGGAGGAGCAGCCCCCGATCTCTGCCCACCTGGCGGCCTGCCCTCCAAGGCCACGGCAATTCTGTCCAGGGCAGCACCAAGTGTTTCCGTGTTGGCCTGGATAGCCTGGGTAAGGGCCCTCACATCCTGCCCAACGCCTGCTGATGTCGTCTGCAGTTCGTTTAGGCAGGTTGTGAAAGCCCGGGAGTGGGAGTCCAGGTTACCCAGCGTATCCTTGATGGAGGACAGGCTCTCCTCCATCCGCCCCAAAGTCTGGCTGACCTGTCCCATATGGCGGGTCTGGAGGGCCTGGTCCCTTCTCAGACTGGCGGGCAGGAGATTGGGCGCCCCCTGGTGCTCTGGGATGAAATCCTGCCTCCAGCTGATGGTTGTGGCCGGGGAGAAGGGGAGGCCCTTGTGAGGGGAGCCATGTTGGGGGAGGAGGGGGGGGGGCTGCCCCTTAGGGAGGGCAGGCTTCTGCCAGCCAGAGGGGAAGAGTCCGCAAAACCCAATCGTCCAGTGCCTGACTCCTCCTCCTCATGATTCCCCTCCTCATCAGGATTCCCCTCCTCCTCATGATTATCCTCCTCCTCATGATTCCCCTCCTCCTGTTGAACCTCCTCCGCGGACTCCGGCCTTGTTGGGGGGGCCTCATTAGGCTGCTGTCCTGGGGTTGGTGCGGTCAGCCCAGATGGCCCTGCACCCTCCTGCACATCTGTGGATGACACAAAACATTCACAGGTTGGAGGATCCACACACTTGCCACATATTCCCTTTCACCCCCTCCCCCACACATGCTACACACCTGATTGTAAAAAAACCTTACCTGGCACCACGGGGACCGGACTTGTGTCAAAGCCTGGCAGGCCCTCCACTTCATGCCGGTGAAAGGTCAGGGCCACCGCACGCTCCGTCGCTGTCAGACTAATACGGCATGGTGGGCCCCCTCCTGTGCCCCTGGCATGGGCATGCATTGCGGCCAGTTTCTTTTTGACCAGACGCCGGAGGTCGTTGATTTTTTTGTCAATCCCAGACCTGGTCCGTGTCTCCCCCTCCCCCGATGAATTGACCTGCTCAGTGATCAGATCCAAAATCTCCCTCCTCCTGGCCGGGGTGGTGTTGGCACTCTGCGGGCCGTGGAGAAAACGCCCATACTCGCTAATGGCCCGGGCAAGAATTCTTTTTTCCCCCACAGTAAAATTGAGCTTTCTTTTTCTCTCAGTCATACTTCCAAAAACAATCAGTCCCAGTCAACAAAATTCAATCACACAAACAAGCACAAACAATCAAGCAAGAACACACACAGAAAACTACTCAGCAAGAAACTGTCACAAAACAATATAAACCAAAAAAACTGCAAGAAAAAAAACGAACAAAAATATATCAATCAAACAAACAGTCTCTCAAACACTTATCAAAAAACTCTTTCACAAATATACCAACAAGCACTTGATCACACAGAACACTAATCTGACAACTACAAAACACACCGCAACGAACAACAGGAACAAAAGCACTTGGTTAAATGCGAAGGGACAAAGGGATGTACTTTTGCAATGCAAGTGCGTTTGTGTGTGTCTATTTATGCTGTCTGCGTAGTTCACAGTGTTGCCCTAGTCCAGGCATCCTCAAACTACGGCCCTCCAGCTGTTGCGGAACTACAAATCCCATGAGGCATTGTGAAACTCTGACATTCACAGACATGACTGAGCATGATGGGAAATGTAGTTCCTGAACAACTGGAGGGCCATAGTTTGAGGACCCTTGCCCTAGTCCATTTCCAATTTCACTGATTGCGCCGCTCCCGAGTTGTGAGCATGCGCACAGCGGAGCTGACATGATCTCCTTCACGCGCGCATGCGCGAGCCGGCCGGCCCTTCATTTGCATGGGGTCACGGCTCATTTCAATGTAACACTCCCACGTCCTTCCCAATTTGTATTACTCCTCCTTACGCCTCGGAAAAAACGTTACGCTTGTGCAATTTCCTGCGCAAAAGCTACGAGAATAGGGTGATTACGCGGCTACATTGCGCAAGTCTAACGTAAAGGCGGTGCGCTACGCCGGTCCAATAATGCGCAGATGTACGTGAATCTGGGCCTATATTTATTTTATATATTTTTATTTTATTTTTTATTAAAGGGCCAATTTTTTTTTAGAGGTCTGGAGTACCCCAGGGGCCCGCAGTTCCCCAGGGCCCCGGATGACAACCCCCCTTTTTTTATAAAAAAACTTGTTTTATAAAAAAAACTTGTTTTATAAAAAAAACTTTTTTTATATATTTCTTTAAAAAAATAAAAAAATAAAATATATATATATATATATATATATATATATATATATACATATTATATAATATAAATGTTATTATTATTAAAGGACCCAGAGGTCCCCAGGGCCCTGGGTGGCAACCCTCCTTTTTTTATAATTTTTTTTATAGATTTACTTTTTTATATATATTATTTTTATTAAAGGGCTCAGAGGTCCCCAGGGCCCCATGTGGCAAACGCCCTTTTTTTTTTATTTTTATAAATGTTTATTTTTTTATTTTTGTTTACATATATATTTTATTTTTTTTATTAAAGGGCCCAGAGGTTCCCAGGGCCCTGGATGGCAACCCCCCCTTTTTTTTATAAATGTTTATTTTTAATATAATTGTTTTTATTATATTTTTTATTAAAGGGTCCAGAGGTCCCGGATGGCAACCCCCCTTTTTTTGTAATTTATTTTTTATAAAAAAAAAATATTAAAGGGCCCAGAGGTCCCCAGATGGCAACCCCCTTTAAAAAAAATAATAATATATTTTTATATATATTTTTAATTTCTTTTTTCTTTTTATTAAAGGGCCCAGAGGTCCCCAGGGCCCCTGATGGCTACACCCCTTTTTCTATAAATATTTTTCTTTATTTCCTCTTTTTTTTGTAAAGGGCCTCCCGCTTCTAAATTCGCGGCAGCCCCCCCCCCCCACGCTTCTCAATTTAAGGGGGCAGCACCCCCCCCCCCCGTTCTATGCTCCAGGGGGCCCATGCCTGAAGCTGTGTAAGGGGCCCCATAATTCCTGATTGCGGCCCTGCCTCCCGTTAAGCCCCTGTGCTGCCCACAAATCAGGCTGAAAATCATCAGCGGCACACAGCCAGTGACAGTACTGCTTCCCTTCCCAGTGTTTTAAAATGTACAGCACCCCTGGCTTCCCTTTAGAAGTGCACTTCTCCCTTCCTGCCACTGGGTGCTGCTTGTATATAAAAGTGAATTAGAATGTAATTTTATAACATCCCCAGTTTGCTCTTCCCGAGGCTGACTTCTTCATGTCCTGCTCCTCAAGGTATGTCACTGTTTGCTATATTGTAAATAGAAGTTTTCTGTAGAGTGTGCCCAAAGTCTTTATAATATTTGATGATTCACTGCAGGTCTGGTCAGTGTTTTAAAAAGTTCCTGTATTTTACACATGGCATGGCATGGGGTCACAGCACCGTCTGTCCATTCTGCTTTAGCACCATGGGACCCCATGCCATGCCATGTGTAAAATAGAGGAACTCTTTAAATCACAAACCAGACATGCAGTCCAGACTGAGTAAGGTCTCAGAGCACATGGCATTACTGTCTGTATTTAACTGCTTAATGGGCTTATTTTGGGCCTGGCTGGTTCACATGTATGTGTTTTGGCGGCCCACATTTGCGCAGGCACATCAGCCCATTCATTTGAATCGGCCGTCATGCCTGCATTTCCTGCAAAGAAAAGCACATGCCTCATGTAATAGGCTGCGCACACCGCACACCTATGCCCATCAAGCAATGAAATACAGCACTGTCTGTCCATTCTGCTGTTTGCTGTGACTTATCTGCAGTTCCTGCACTGTCAAACTTGCTGCATTTTTAGACGTTTAGGTCACGCTTTTAAAAACACAGTGTGTTTGTGTGTGCAAGAACTGCAGGTAAGTAGCATTGAGCAAGAACTGCAGGTAAGTAGTATGGTGCAAAAGCAGAATGGATTTCAAGGCAACTGATTTTTTAAATGCTGAATGCTCCTTGTTTCTGCAGGAAACAAAGGAATGACAGCCCATTCAAATCAATGCTGTGCCTGCACAAATACATGTGAACCAGCCAGGCCCAAAATAAGCTGGAGGGGGGCCAAAAAAAAATGTTTGCCCAGGGCCCAAACCATATTAAAGATGGCCCTGTATATAGGTCTCGGTCCCCGGATGCTGCGCTGGGTGACGGCGGCGTATGCGCCCCCGACAGCCAGGGTCAGGGCGAATGGAGTATTTTCCGAGCCATTCCTGATTTCCAACGGCACTAGACAGGGGTGCCCATTATCACCCCTACTCTTCGCACTGTCCCTGGAACCGTTCCTATGCCGAGTGTGTCAGCATCCGGGGATCTCCGGGGTGTCGGTGGGGGGAACATAACACAAGATATCTGCGTATGCGGATGATTTACTATTTACTCTCACAAAGCCCTTTTATCTCACTACAGAACCTCCTGAAGGAATTTGAGGCATATGGCCAACTCTCCGATTTAAAGATAAACTTTTCCAAGTCAGAGGCAATGGGGTGGGGGTCCCTCCTGCCCAACAGAGAAGACTCAAAAGCAGCTTCAATTTAAAATGGAAAGACACAGCCCTTAAGTACCTGGGCACGTATATACCAGCGTCCCTCTCCCGGTTATTCCAATTAAACTTTCCCCCACTTTTGAAGAAAGTACAGAAGCTCCTTGACCAATGGAGCAGCGGCATCCACTCGTGACTGGGCAGTTGCAACATTTTGAAGATGTCGATCCTGCCTAAGTTTTTATATCTTATGCAGGCCCTCCCAATAGCTATCCCGGGCAACTTCTTTAAAAAGACACATCCGCGTCTGAGCCGCGATACACTCACGCCTCCGAAACTTCACAGCGGTATAGCCATTCCGGAAATCCACCCGTACTATCGGGCGGCCCATCTTAACAGGCTGCTAGATTGGTGCCGGCATTTGGAGACTAAACTCTGGACTCAAATTGAGCAGGCCCAGAGCCTGGTCCCGCTCCATAGGGCCCCGTGGTGTCAACCGTTCCTGCTGCCCGAGCTGCGGTGGCATCCCCTCATAGGCACGACCACTCAAATCTGCGCGCGGTTACTGACTGAGTCTCACCTATCGACCCGCAACTCGACTCTGAGACCGGTGATAGGCCATCCCCTGTTCCCCCCGGGACTGACTGACAGGAAGTTCATGGAACTGCGGGCCGCTGGGCTGTACCAGGTATCACACCTGAGCTCAGGAGATAGGTGGAAGGGTGCAGCAGAACTTATGGACCCTGCTGGCCCTTTCGGCCTGGACTACATGAGGGCTCTGCAGCTCAGCCATTTTCTGGGCTGTTTGTCGCCACCAGATAGCGCAGCTACACCACCCACTACATTTGATGAACTCTGTACGGAATCCGGGATGCTCCCCCATGCGCTTTCCCTGACATATAATATGCTGATCACTCCGCCTGCAGACAAACCAATCCCCTGTATCGCCAAATGGGAAAGAGACTTTACTTGTCAGTTCACCAGCAACGTAAGACAACACATACTTACCTTTACACACAAGTCCTCATTGAGTTCTAGGGTACAGGAGACGAACTATAAAATCTTGACCCGGTGGTACAGGACACCTGACCTACTTCATAAGCTGTTCCCTGAGTCATCTGACCGGTGTTGGCGCTGCCAAGAGGAGAAGGGCTCACTCTTACACATATTCTGGTCGTGCAGTAGATTACAGGACATCTGGGGGGAGGTCAGGCGCATAACTCAGAAATTTACAGACCAGGTCCTGGCCGACGACCCGGCTTTTTTCCTGCTACATGCGACGACCACCCCAGCTAAGACATACAAAAAAATCAGTGGTGCGGCATCTGCTAGATGCAGCCAAAGCCTGCATTCCCCTGGGATGGATGTCGTCAAGCCCCCCGTCAGTAGCCCAGTGGCTACGAAAGGTAGATGAGATCGGTCAGATGGAAGACCTGATCCTCACTAGTCAGCATAGACAGGAGACTTATACGGGCACCTGGAAATTATGGGATATGTTCAGATACCCGGAGGAGGGACAAAACCTTAGAGGAGAAGCACAGGTCATGGATCAGGTTAGTTCAGGCGCCAACACCCTGTCCACTGGAAGCTGAGACCCCGGGGCGGAATATGACCCTATTCGTCCCTGTGGGACCGCATGTGGTGGCCCATGGCCCACGCCCGCCCCACCACTCCTGTAACCAGAGGGGTTTCTGGCAGACCAAGTCTTCCCCAGCAGCCAATTGGAGGAGTTTTTCCCTCGCGGGGCATGCTGGGGAGGGGTATATCTGTGAGAGGGGTCATGTGTTCTAAATCTTCGCATCCACCTTTAGGGTGCGCGCATCAATGGACCCCGCCGACGTGGCCCACCTGGCCAAGCTTACAGGCTACACCGAGCCTCAACCGGAAACAAAAGGGGACCCCAGTGACTTACTGGGTTCCCAGTCCAATTGAAAGGATCCCAGGCTGGGTGCCGTGCAATTGGGGGATCGGCTTGAGGGGAACCCGGAGGCAGGTTGTCCAACAGGGCTTGAACGAACCAATCGGGGATCTGGTGACCGGGATGCTAACAGGTACGCTTTACTGTCTCCCGGTGACCTGTGCTAGAATCTACTGGGAGGATTCGCTCTGTTCATCCACCTAATCTCATCTAAAGTAATTGGCCTGTGGCAGAGGCCCTAGAGCCAGGTCTGTGGGTGAGAAATCTGTTCCTCCCAGAGGTCTCTCGCCTCGGCTGCCGGGCTCGTGAGAGAGACCTGTCTGTTGGCACTTCATCCACTCAGGCAGGAGTGGCGACGAGTTTACAAATTGGTAAGGGGAGGCTTGCCTGTTCATATCCAGGTCTGACACTGCAAGTTCTCCTCTTCTTTCATCAACCTGTCTTTCCTTCCTAACTGAAGTTGATGTTGGCTGTGTTGGCCTGGAAATAAAGCATTGAAAAAAACTTTATTGACTGTCGGGACCTCCGCTCACTATTTTGTTCCTGCATCACACCCCTAGACACCGCAAGGGTAACTTAATGTGCCGATCCCAACAATCAATCAGCGGCTCCTTTGGGGGTAGTGCTACATATATTTTGGTAGCACAGCAATTCTACTTTGTATTTTGGTCGATCTGCTAGACAAATGGGGAACGGATCTCCATCTTTCCGATCAGATTGGGATGCCAGCGGATGGATGCAAACAGACATGCCCATTTACATCTGCCATTCCGTAGACGACAATGAAGGGTCCGTTTGGGTTTGCCTAAAAAACTGAGGTCTGCCCGTGTGAAAGGGGCCTTATCCACATACATTTCTTCTTACCGCAAGTTTTGCAAATAGTGACGCTATCCAGCACAAACAGAAGATTTGCAAGCTTACAGTCCTAGTTAATGATAAATAATAGCATTCTGCTCTGTTTCATACAAAACAATTAATTTTTAGCAACTAAACATTTCCAAATCTACATTACCCATGTTTTCCAGCTGGGAGAATAAACAACTTTATTCTAAAATAACTTTATATTGTTCTGCCCTGCAGCCAGAAATAAATATCTTTCATGTAATACTTTATCAGTTTGTGAATTTAACATCTACATAAATAACTTTGCAAACAATCACTTCAGGCTGCTGCAAATACACATTTCACTAACTGCTTTCATTCAGATGTACTTCTGCTTTTCAAGCTTTGAAAAACAAGCGTAAAATATTCCTGTTTGTTGTTTAAAGGAATCATAAAAGGAATATGCAGACTGCCATCTCTGACCTCTTCCTTTAGTGTGTGTGCGTCCATGCTCCTGAAAAAAAAAAAACATTTGTTTTATGAAGTATGCGTGAACGCATATTTCTTTCTCGTACATCATGGGACACAGAGCGGCATATTCATTACTATATGGGTTATATGGAGTACCTTCAGGTGTGGACACTGGCAATCTCAAACAAACAGGAAGTCCCTCCCTATATAACCCCCTCCCCTAGAGGGAGTCCCTCAGTTTTTTCGCCAGTGTCTTAGGTGTTGGTCACGGAATAGCTTTGCTCCACATCCTTGGGATTAAGGGCGGGCTAACCGGATCTGTCCAAGGAGCCTCAGTGCCAAAGTGGACAGTACCCGGGCCCCAAACCGTGGGGTTTTGCCTATAATGCTCCTCTTTGGAGGGCTGGACCCTGGGCCCAGGACTTGGAGTTCGTAAAGACCATAAGTTCCTGTTTGCCAGGGTGCTATATAGGTCCAGGACAGTGGGTACCTTCATAGGACCCCAGGGCCTGAAGGTCTACTACGCTACCCACGGAGATGGGAGAAGATTGGACCGTTTTGCAAAACGTCCTGCGGCATGGAGCAGGTAAGAGGGGAGCCTGCGGGACTTGGTTCGACAGCAGGCTCTCCAGGGGAGATCTTAAGGGGGGTAGCCTGAGTATGCTCTGCATTGGCACCATGGTCACTATGTCTGATGGACAGGATGCCCTGAAATGTTTCCCCCCCTGCTGCTCGCTGGTTGAAGATCTTTAAAAAAAAAAAGACAGATCTGTCTCTAGGCTAAAGGGACTCCTTAGGGGCCTGTTTTAGCCTTACCTTGCCGGGATTCAAAATCTGCCGCCTGATGCATCCTCCAACCTGCATTCCTGGGCTCCAGAGTGCGTCTCCTCCTGGGCTCCCCCCCCCGACAGTCGCGCGCGCGTGCACGCGCGCATGCATATAGAAAATTTTCGGGAGGGGGGGGGGGCAGGGAGCGTGACTGCAGTGTAGAGTGGGCGTGCCTTCAATTGCTGTTATACACAGCAGGCGCGTTCTTAGCTCAGTTCAGAGCTGAGCTGGAGAGAGAGGACGTAGAGCTGGCAGCACAGTGACTCCCGGTGGCGAGAAGGGGTACTACATGCTGGAGTCAGCTCCAATACTTTTTGTTAAGCCAAAATCCCCTTGGCAACAGGTTGAATGCTGGCAAACATGTTGGGGTGGGGCTGTATGTTGTGAATAATATTATAAAGGAAAACATACTGAGCCCCACCGTTTTTGGGCATTAGTGATCCTATTGTCCCCTAAACCTTATTTTTTTTTTGTACTCCTGGCTATAACAGTCTGTTGTTGTAAGCGGAGTCCCTCGGTTTTGTATTATGGCTTCCAAGGGTTCAGGATCAAAACACAAAAAAAAAAAAAAAAAGGCAAAGACAAAGGGGTTCCTCCTCTGGTTCTGATGATATGCCAATACTTTCCCCACAGGTTATTCCTATAGGGGTCACCCTGGATAAGCCATTAAGGGGGTCTGGTGCTGAGGCTGGCCCAGGTCGGCCCAACCCTGTGGTATCACAGAGGAGATGCTAGCCGTCACCCTAGGGGGGCTAGAGAGAAAAAGTTAACAGCTATGATCGCTGGCTCTTTTTCTGGCAAAAAGCGGACTGGATCCCCATCGCCAAAAGGGACAGAACCTAGAGGAAGGATCTACCACGGAAGAATCGTTTTCAGCCTCCCAGACGGAGAGTCTGTGGGTCCAGTCTTTGACAGACATGGTCCGCTCGGCATTTAATTTGCCATTTCCAGAGCCTCAAGTTCCTGCGGTATCCTCTTTAGGTTCTTTTAAAAGCGCCTTTAAGCAACGCAGCTTTTCCGGTCCATCCTCTGTTAGAGGAATTGGTTTTTCCAGGATTGGGACGACCGGACAGAATTTTTTCTGCCGCCTAAAGCTGACGAGAGGGTAGTCTTTATGCACGTCTGCCAGGAAATATTTGTGCTTGCAGGCACTCTTTCCCCTGACCAATTGCTCTTTAAAAGGGGCCCGGATGGCTCAGTCGGTAGAGCATCGGACTTTTGGTCTGAGGGTCCAGGGTTCAGGTCCCGGTTCGGGCACTGCTTTTCAACTACCCGTGAGGTCCTTGAGGCCACATCTCCCGGAAAGCGCCTGATCTCGTCTGATCTCGGAGGCTAAGCAGGGTCGGGCCTGGTTAGTGCCTGGATGGGAGACCACCTGGAAGGTTTTCTGTTATTTACCCTATGGAAAAGACATTTTTCTAAGAAAGGGGGCGCTCCCAACTGTGGACGCAGCCATCTCATGGGTGAATAAATCATTAACTGGCCTAAGGGGAAACATACAAATGTTTAAGGTCCCGGTCGATAAACGTTTAGAGACACTTTCCAGCATCCTTGGCTACAGCCAGCAGTGGCTGCAAGTGGAGTTTTGTCAGGCGTTAAAGAACCAGACAAAACAGATGCTTAAGACATCCCTGCCCAATAGGCAGAGGAGTTATTGGATATTCCCAGAGCTCTGTGCTTTGCGGTAGAGGCTATAAAAAGACTCCATCCAGCAGGCGTCTCGTTGTCACTATTTTTAGTGCATATGAGAAGGCTCTTATGGTTGAAGAACTGGGCGGCCGAGCCCCATGTAAAAGACTGCTGGCAGGTTTGCCCTTCCATGGAAACATCTGGATAAATACATTCAGACTGTTTCAAGTGGCAAAAGTACCCTTTTACCAGTCAAAAGAAGTTCCGGGGTCCTGCGTTTAAAAGGCAGCTCCCCCCGGTTCCAGGGCCCTCAAATTTCAGGCAGTACGGACCTCCTGCGCGATCAAACTTTTAACAATGGATCGCAAGGACAGGCCTCTGGGGATCGGTCCCCGACAGAGGGGGTCCGATCATCTGTGGCCGCAGGCTACAGATTAGAATTTCTAAAATTTCCTCCACAAGGAAGGCCTCAATGCGGGCAGCATTGGATCACCTGCTTTACCAGGGCATAATGGTAGAGGTACCAGTCCAAGAACAGGGGCTAGGTTTCTATTCCAATCTGTTTGTCATACCAAGGCTCATCGGCAATGTCAGACCAATTTTGGACCTAAAAGGTTTAAATGCTTACCTAAGGGTTCGCTCTTTCCGGATAGAATCCGTTTGGTCAGCAGCCGCCACACTCCAGAAGGATCTGGCTTCTATAGACATAAAGGATGGTTGCCTTCATGTACCAGGTCTTTCAGCCACATCAAATATTTTTGTTTTTACGCTTCGCAGTGATACAGCGTCACTTCCAATTCGTGGCGCCCCCCTTCGGGCTGGCTACGGCCCCCGGGTATTCACGAAGGTCCTAGCTCCTATTCTAGTCAGTCTAAAGGATCCAAGGGATCTCGGTCCTTCATACCTGGACGACCTCTTAATCATAAGATCACTCGCTTCCTTGGTGGAATGCGTAGTAGCCCTCATGGTTCAGTACCTCGAGAGGTTCGGCTGAGTCCTAAACCGGGGAAAGATCAGCATTTCAACCTACAAAGCAGTTGGAATATCTCGGCACGAGATTAGACACAGAACAGAAGATGGATGTTCCTGCCCCTGGTAAAGGTCGAGGCTATCAAAAGATTGATTCAGTTGGTTCTAAGCAAAAAAGAGCCAACTATCCACACGCTTCCACACTCGTGTCCTACAGGCAGCAATTCTAGCAGCTTGGTTCTGCCCAGTGGTCTGGAAGGCTGGAGAGCGGTCTTGAACAAGTTCACTCGCCAAGTAACTTGGGCAGAGGCGGAGAGGCAGCTGCCCATCAAGGTCTGGGAGTTCTGAGCGGCTCGGCTAGCCCTCCTGGCATAGACATCCAGATTACAGGGGTCCTCGGTGAGAAGTCATTCAGACAATGCCACAGCGGTGGCATATAGGTGAACCACCAAAGGGGGAACCAAGAGTCAAGCCACTCAGAGTGAGAGGAGCTTGGTTTTTCGGTGGGCAGAGGTTTATGTACCCTGCATATCGGCGACATTCATTCCCGAGGTGGACAACCTGCAGGCGTACTTCCTAAGTCGCCAAACCCTGTCGCCGGGGGAGTGGTCTCTGCATCCACAAGTTTTTTTCAGACAATCTGCCAGAATTGGGGAGTGCCAGACGTGGAGGTCATGGCATCAGGATTCAACAAGAAGCTAGACAGGTTCATGTCTCGAACGAGGGACCCTATGGCCTGCGGAACCGATGTGTTGGTTTGCCCTTGGCATCAATCATAACTTCTATATGCATTTCCCCCACTGCAGTTACTACCCCGCATGTGGCGCAGGATCATAGCACAGGCCGGTTATCCTGGTAGCCCCAGCTTGGTACCGGAGGGCATGGTACTCACTAGTCCTGAAATTGGCAGCGGGAGGCCCTTGGACTCTTCCTCTAGGGCCAGACCTACTCTCACAAGGCCCGATCCTCCACCCTGCATTACGGCGTCTAAATTTGACGGCCTGGCGGCTGAATCCCTGATTCTCATTAAGGCTAGAAAGCCGGCCTCCAGGGTAATTTTGTTACAGGGTTTGGAGGGCCTACGTAGGCTGGTGTGAGGCTAAGAGATGGGTTTCCCGCAAGGATACCATTGATAGAGTATTAAGTTTTCTCCAGCTAGGAGTGGATAAAGGCCTGGCATTAAGCACGATCTAGGGACAGATTTCAGCCTTATCAGTGTGGTTTCAGAGGCCGCTGGCCGCCCACTCGCTGGTTAAGATCTTCGTACAGGGAGTCTTACGTGTTAATCCTCCAGTCAAATCACCACTTTGTCCATGGGACTTAAATCTTGTTCTGTCAACTCTACAGAAACAACCCCTTGAGCCGTTGGCTGAGGTACCTTGGTTTTACTGACTGGAAAGTCGGTATTTCTGATCACCATAGTTTCGGCCAGGAGAGTATCGGAATTGGCAGCCTTATCTTGTAAGGAACCATATCTCATTTTACATAAGGATAGGGCGGGGTTCCGTCCTCATTCTTCCTTTCTACCAAAGGTTATATCCAGTTTCCACCTGAACCAGGATGTGGTACTTCCATCCTTCTTCCAAAACCCACCTCTAGAAAGGAGGGGTTGCTGCATACGTTGGATATTGTCAGGGCCATAAAGGCCTATCTTAAAGCTACAGAGAAGGTTCGGAAAACAGATGTGGTGTTCGTTTTACCGAAGGGCCCAAGATGGGTCAGGCAGCTGCTTGATCCACCATCGCAAGATGGATTAAACAATTAATCGTTCAGGCCTGCGGTTTGAAGAGGTTGCCTCCTCCTTTGTCGGCAAAAGCCCATTCTACCAGGGCCAGGGGCACCTCCTGGGCAGCACATCATCAGATCTCTATGGCTCGAATATGCAAGGCAGCAACGTGGTCGTCAGTCCACATGTTTACAAAAGTTTATCAATTGGACGTAAGAAGGAATGCGGATACAGCCTTTGGGCAGTCAGTACTACAGGCCGCGATTCAAGCTCCTCAGGATCTGAGGGGGCTCCCTTGATTTGATTTGAGATTTACATTTCTTGTTTAAGTTGGATTTACTAGTATTTGAGTATACCTCTAAATTAAATCCTTCTTTGGAAGATGTCTCCCTCCCCTCATTAAAGCATTGCTTTCGGACATCCCATATAGTAATGAATATGCCGCTCTGTGTCCCGTGATGTACGAGAAAGAAAAAGGGATTTTTAAATACAGCTTACCTGTAAAATCCTTTTCTTGGAGTACATCACGGGACACAGAGCTCCCACCCCTCTTTTGGGGAACATTTTGGGAGGCATACTGCTTGCTACAAAACTGAGGGACTCCCTCTAGGGGAGGGGGTTATATAGGGAGGGGACTTCCTGTTTGTTTGAGATTGCCAGTGTCCACACCTGAAGGTACTCCATATAACCCATATAGTAATGAATATGCCGCTCTGTGTCCCGTGATGTACTCCAAGAAAAGGATTTTTACAGGTAAGCTGTATTTAAAAATCCCTTTATACCTTTCTTTTGGTGGTATTTGATCACCTCTGCGGTTTTTATTTCTTGCGCTATAAACAAAAGTAGAGCCACATTTTTACTTTTTGCTATAATAAATATCCCAAAAAAATATATACATTTTTTTTCCTCACTTTAGGCCGATACGTATTCTTCTACATATTTTTGTTAAAAAAAACGCAATAAGCGTTTATTGATCGGTTTGCACAAAAGTTATAGGGCCAGATTCACATACACTTAATATTGCACTGCGTAATCGAAATACTCTACGCTGCCGTATTTTACCAGGCTCTACACGGAATTCTGGTAGATTTTTGCCCGTACGCTACGGCGGCATAGTCTATTTCTCGCCACGTAATCGAAATACGCGATTAGGGGGCGTGAAGCATTTAAATTAAGCGCGTCCCCGCGGCGATCGAACTGCGCATGCTTCGTTCAGAAATTTCCCGCCGTGCATTGCGCGAAATCATGTCGTTACGTCATTCGTTGTTTGAGTAGCGTCGTTTACGAACATTCCTATTCCCGGACGACTTACGTAAAAAATAATAAAAGACGTCGGAAAACGTAGAAATTTGACACGGGAACGACGGCCATACTTAACATGGGCTGTCTAATATTAGAGCAGCAAAAAGCTGGTATAGTGTTACGCAAAAAAAAGATGACTAAAGGTGCCATAAGAGATTGCGAATGAAGATCGTAATTTCGGGGATCGCCGGCAAAAGCTCATTAGCATACCCCGACGCGGAAAACGACGGAAAGTCCACCCAGTGGCCGCAATTTTATTGCAGCGTAGATCCGAAGGCGTACGAACATGTAATCCAGTCGAATATAAGCCAGCAGCCGTCTATTCATGGTTTGAGGTTTTCGACTAGCTAAAAAACGCGCGTAATTTGAAATTACTCCAGTCTAACACCAGTTAGACAGGAGTAAGGGCTCTGTGAATCTGGCCCACAGCGTTTTTTTACTAGTAATGGCGGTGATCAGCGATTTTTATCGTGACTGCGACATTATGGCGGATACATCAGACACTTTTGACACATTTTTGGGAACATTGTCATTTTTACAGCGCTCAGTGCTAAAAAAATGCACTGATTACTGTGAAAATGCCACTAGCAGTGATGGGGTTAACTACTAGGTGGCGCGGTAGGGGTCAAGTGTGCCCTAGGGAGGGATTCTAACTGTAGGGGGGATGGGCTGTGTGACAGGACAGTGATCATCCCTTCCGATTACAAAAAGCTGTGTCCACTGTCCTGTCACTAGGAAGACTGGGGAAATGCTTATTTACATCAGCATTTCCCCATTCTTCCTCACGCACTTCCACAATGGCGCTTCTTAAAGGGGACATATATATATATATATATATATATATATATATATATGTCCTTTTGCCTGCCTGTGACATTCTGCCAACGTATATCTGTGTGCGGCGGTTGGCATGTGGTTAAAAAAAAAAAAAAAATTCTTATGTATTTTACTTTTACATTGTTCTTTAAAAAAATAGGTTAGTCTAGATTAATGCCGCGTACACACAATCACCTTTTGTGATGAAAAAAAAACGTTGTTTTAAAAAACGTAATTTAAAATTATCGTGTGGGCAAAATGTCGTTTTATGTCTTCTAAAAAAGGACCAAAAATAATTCGAACATGCTTAATTTTTTTGTGTCGTTTTTCAAAATGTCGTTTTTTGTGTTATAAAAAATGATCGTGTGTGGCCAAAATTACGTTTAAAACGACGTTTTTAAACCTGCGCATGCTCAGAAGCAAGTTATGAGACGGGAGCTTCAATGGAACAGAGTGCCATCGAACGTGGTGTACGTCACCGCGCTTTGCAAGAGCATTTTCAGAAAATGATGGTGTGTAGGCAACATCGTTTTTTAAAATGAAGTTTGAAAAACGTTGTTTTGTTTCGTGAGATAAAATGACGTTTTTTTTCATCACAAAAAGTGATCACGCGGCATAAGACTTACCTGTAGGTGCAAGAAAAATCTCTCTAATCTACACGGTTAAGGAGATATTTGCAGAGAAGTATGCACCGATGACAACTCAACACAAAGCCATTAATCTCTAAACTACTGGCAACTGACTTTCTTGTGCATTATCTTAAGAAGAGGCTTCCTTCTGGGACGACGGTCATACAGACCAATTTGATGCAGTGTGCGGCGTATGGTCTGAGCACTGACAGGCTGACCCACTCACCCCACAGGCAGTTCTGTGACAAGGTCACGCAGTGCCCCAGGCATGGCAAACTATGCCCACCCTTTTCCTCCAGGGTGGAGGAAGGAATGGAGCTAATAGCAGTGTATGCAGTGAAATGTATAAAATGTTTGTGGTGTGCGCTGAAATAGTACCAGGAGTTGTGGTACACCATAGCTAACTGAGGAGTTTGAAATTAGTGCACAAATATGGGTCTAACAGTGGTGAAGAAAAAAAAAATCAATGAAACAGTGATGTCACTGGTAGGAAAAATGTCCGTGTCTGTGGTATCACTGAAAAGAAAAATGTCCCTCTTTCGGTGGTGTCATTGGAAAGAAAAATTTCCCTGTGTAGGTGGTGTCATTGGAAGGAAAAAATGTCCCTAAGTCTGTGATGTTTAGTTTTTTCTGTGGCTTAAAGTGGTATTAAACTTTAAACATTTATTATATTGCAACTTAGCAATTCTTAGATGTGATGGTTGCATTTATTTTCTTTTTTAGGCTTTCTTTCTTCTACATTGTATTCTCACCTTGTGATCCGGACAGTAAGTCTGTTGTTTTTCAAAAGCACAATCTCTCCAGCAGAATCTATCAGTTTACATGAATGAGACCGACCATTTAACACTGGCGGGGGAGATCAGCTTTTATTTATTTATGTAAAACCTTTATTCCAAAAGGAAAAAAAAAAAAACATTTGCTGTAACTGATTATATAGTGTGAGTTTGATAGTGCAATCTAAATCATTTACAACGATTTACCAATACCATCAGGGCTGGTGCAAGGACATTTGACATCCTAGGCTAAATCTCATTTTGCCACCCCCATTGGCTCAACCCCTGATTCCAGGCCCTTTCCCCTGCCCATGTAAACCGCACCTTTTTAATGATGTTCCCATAAAATGCAGCCCACCAGCACCCATCAAATGTAATCACACCAGTGCCCATTAAATGCAGCCTCACCAGCACCCATCAAATGCAGCCTCACCATTGCCCATCAAATGCAGCCTCATCAGCGCCCATCAAATGCAACTACACCAGTGCCCATCAAAGCAGCTTCACCAGCACCCATCAATGCAGCCCACCAGCACCCATCAAATGCAACCACACCAGTGCCCATCAAATGCAGCCTCACCAGCACCCATCAAATGCAACCACACCAGTGCCCATCAAATGCAGCCTCACCAGCACCCATCAAATGCAGCCTCACCAGTGCCCATCAAATGCAGCCTCACCAGTGCCCATCAAATGCAGCCTCATCAGCGCCCATCAAATGCAACCACACCAGTGCCCATCAAAGCAGCTTCACCAGCACCCATCAATGCAGCCTTACCAGCGTCCATCAAATGCAGCCTCACCAGCACCCATCAATGTAGCCTTACCAGCCTCCATCAAATGCAGCCTCACCAGCGCCTATCAAATGTAGCCTCACCAGTGCCCATCAAATGCAGCCTCACCAGTGCCCATCAAATGCAGCCTACTAGTGCCCATCAATGCAGCCTACCAGTGCCCATCAATGAATGTTTGCTTGCTTCCATTAATTTGGGAGTCAGGACACAGACACTGTCTTCTGCCGCCGCTGCGCCTCTTACACTACGTGCAAATAGAGTGGCCGCTGATGCTGAGACTTAGTTGCTTGCTGCAGAGAGAAGAGAGTAGGAACACCAGTGGCCAGGCACCCTGGGCAGCACAGCACCCTAGGCGGCTGCCTATTTTGCCTAGTTGTAGCATCGGCCCTGACTACCATTTACCACTACCTTAACCCCAGACTGACAGTGATGCTGTCTGCTGTGCCTCCTGTTCTCATTCTTCCAGAGTTGTGTCTCACTAATACAGGAGGTATGTTACTGGCCAGATCGGCAGGTGAAAACAGAGGGAAAAAAGCCAAAAGAAAGAAAACCGATGCAGCCTCCTCATCTAATGATTGGTACGCTGCAATATGTTACATTTTTGGTTTCGGGTTTAATATCACTTTTGTTCTTCCCTACTTTGTCTGAAACCTGAAAGAAAAGTTTCACTTCAATGCCATCAACCCCAACTGCACAGTTACCTTCCCAATCCTTCCCTATCTATACATTTAGCATTTGAAAGTGAGAGAAAGTTCGCTCTGCCAGCTACAGGTCACGACTTGGAGACTTGGAGCTTACAGTGGGCTGAGGACCATGTGACAGTGCCGGGTGCCTGAAATTAGAAGAAATGTAGAATGTAAAATCCTTTTTATTTGGACATCCCAAAGTCGGTAATGACTAAGCATATGTGAAGTGTGCGAAACGCGTCTACCCAGCATTCTGATTCCTGTGGTTTTTGGGATGTCCAAATAAAAAGGATTTTGATCTACAGTAGTGTGTGGCCATTTCTTCTAATTTCATTGTGTGCAGAGGCAAACCTAGGCGAGCACCTACTGGATCATTAGGCTTCCTGGTCTTACCTGGACCCGCGGGTGTTTCTTTTTCTATTGCTGGGTCCCTAAACAGCCAATCAGACAGCACCAACACTTTCACATAATAGACTGAACTGAACGGAAGGTGAGAAGATGCAGCTGGTGAGGCCACCAGTCATGAAGGGGCAAAGCACAGGTTCTCTTTAACCACTTCCCTACGGCCGTACGACTATATGCGGTCGCAGGGTGGTTCTAAATCTCCGGGCTGCCGTGTTTTCACGGCAGCCCCTTTCTGTGTTCCCAGAGCGCGCAGCGGGGAACTTGTGTACTGGCCGTGTCCCTTGGACACAGCCAATCACAGATCGCCACGAACAGCCAATCAGAGTGGCCGTTTGCGATGCGATCTGTGCAGCGAATGAGAGATGATCTCATATGTAAACATATGAGATCATCTCTCATTGCCGCTCTCACAATGACAGCATCCTGTCAGGGAGAGAGCAGACCGATCTGTGTTCCTAGTACATAGGGACACAGATCGGTCACCCCCCCCTTCCCCCACAGTTAGAACACAATGCAGGATACACATTAACCCCTTCCTCACCCCCTAGTGTCAACCCCTTCCCTGCCAGTCACATTTATACAGTAATTAGTGCATATTTATAGCACTGATTGCAGTATAAATGTGAATGGTGCCAAAAATGTGTGAAAAGTGTCCGATGTGTCCGCCATGATGTCGCAGTCGCAATAAAAATCGCAGATCGCCGCCATTACTAGTAAAAAAATAGAATAATAAAAAATAATAATTCTGTCCCTTTTTTTGTAGGCGCTATAACTTTTGGGCAAACCAGTTGCTTATTGCGATTTTTTTTTTTACCAAAAATATGTAGAAAAATACGTATCGGCCTAAACTGAATTTTTTTTTTTAAATTGGGCTATTTTTTATAGCAACAAGTAAAAAATATTGTATTTTTTTTCAAAATTGTCGTCCTTTTTTGTTTATAGTGCAAAAAATAAAAACCGCAGAGGTGACCAAATACCACCAAAAGAAAGCTCTATTTGTGAGGAAAAAATGACGTCAATTTTGTTTGGGAGCCACGTCGCACAACCGCGCAATTGTCAGTTAAAGCGACGCAGTGCCACAAGCTGAAATTTCAGCTGGTCAGGAAGGGGGTTTACATGCCCAGTAAGGAAGTGGTTAAGGTGAATTGAGTGTTTTCTTTTTTTTTTTTTTTCACTTAAGCCCATCTGCAGTATTTCCTGGACAGCAAACATCAACTCTGTCTTTGCTTGTTACCTGGTTTTGGCAAAACATGATTGGCAATGTCAAGCTCACTTTGTAAATTATTATACATTTTCTCCCAGACATTTTTTTTTCTTTGTTGGGTTTCTGTTCATTGTGAATTGTTATTGCTGCGGGACATGTAGACCTACGCAAATAAGACTGGATTCACAATCACAGTGACATGGATTAATGTTGGCAATGCTTCGTTTCTCATACTACTTGTTCTTGTGTTTTGTAGAAATTGATTTTAGCCAAGGTGTGGATGCGCAATGGTCCTAAATGAACTATCAGAGGAACAATGCTATGCTTCCAGAACTACAAAGGGAGAATCTGATTTATGGTCAGTTATGAATATAGGAAATTACTTTTTAAATGGACATCATTCTGAAGTAATTAACATGTTTTATAAAAGCTGGCACGCGACTCTCATTCCTTGTGATTCAAATCTGTTGCATTCAGGCCAATGAAATATGATATTATAGTTCTTTATAGACACTAATGGTCTGAGTGAAATTACTTGTTGCTTCTTTGTATGTTGTAGGAACCCCAGTAGTAGGATCAGATTTGTGGGCAGCACAGTGGCTTAGTGGTTAGCCCTTCTGCCTTGCTTTGGGGTCATCCGTTTAAATTGCAGACAGAATGCTATCTGCATGAAGCTTGCATGTTCTCCCTGTGCTTGTGTGATCTTCCCCCAACATTTCAAATACATGCTGATAGTTTATTTTGTTCATCTCTAAATTGGCCCTTTAATGTATGCAGGTAAGGAAGGGGCCTTAGATTTTAACCACTTTAGCCCCGGACCATATTGCTGTCCAAAGACCAGAGCACTTTTTGTGATTCGGCACTGCGTCGCTTTAACTGACAATTGCGCGGTCGTGCGACGTGGCTCCCAAACAAAATTGGCGTCCTTTTTTTCCCACAAATAGAGCTTTCTTTTGGTGGTATTTGATCATCTCTGCGGTTTTTATTTTTTGCGCTATAAACAAAAATAGAGCGACTATTTTGAAAAAAATTCAATATTTTTTACATTTTGCTATAATAAAAATCCCAAAAAAGATATAAAAAAACATTTTTTTCCTCAGTTTAGGCCGATACGTATTCTTCTACATATTTTTCATTAAAAAAAATCACAATTAGCGTTTATTAATTGGTTTGCGCAAAATGTATAGCGTTTACAAAAAAGAGGGTCGTTTTATGGCATTTTAATTATTATTTTTTTTACTAGTAATGGCGGCGATCAGCGTTTTTTTTTCGGTACTGCGATATTATGGCGGACACATCGGACATTTTTGACACATTTTTGGGACCATTGGCATTTTTATAGCGATCAATGCTATAAAAATGCATTGTATTACTATAAGAATGCCATTGGCAGTGAATGGGTTAACACTAGGGGGCAGTGAAGGGGTTGAGTGTGGTCCTGGTGTGTTCTAACTGTATGGGGGGGTGGCCTCACTAGGGGAAATCACTGATCTTCTGTCCATACATTGTATGGACAGATGATCAGCGTTTCCCCCGCTGACAGAAACGAGAGGTATGTGTTTACACACATACCTCCCGTTCCCCGCTCTGTAACGAGCAATCGCGGGTGCCCGGCGGCGATCGTACCCGCCGTGCACACGCGTGGGACTCGGGGGACGCGCGCGGATGCGCGTGCGCTCCCTACAAGCTGCAAAAGGGAGGACGTAGAGCTACGTGCTCCCGCGTAGCAGTGCCACAGTCCCGCAGTAATATGACGGCGGGCGGTCGGCAATTAGTTAAGAAACGATGTGAATGTGATGTGAACGATGTGAATGTAAAGCACTTTGAAAAATTGTTGGCACTATATAAATGCCTGTAATAAGTAATAATTGCTGGTTTCACTGCAACAGACACCACAAGTTCCTAATGGGTGGGCTCTAAGATGGGCTGTCTTACTGGCCCAACTTTTTTAATTCTTCAATTCCTTTTTAGAAATGTTCTGGCACTGAGTGGAAGATACATCGGCCCGGTTTCACGCAGGACTTATGCCGACGTATCTGGAGATACGCCGTCGTAAGTACAAATGTGCGCTGTTGTATCTCTGCGCTGATTCCCCAAGCTAGATATGTCAAAAAAATAGGCTTAAGCCGGCCGACGTAACTTGCCTACGCCGGCGTATCGTGGGCGCATAGTTACGCTGGACGCATTCGGCGTACCCATTTTAAATATGCAAATGAGTAAGATACACCGATTCACGAACGTACTTGCGCCCGGCACATGTTTTATGCGATTCGCATAAGGGTTATGTCCGGCGTAAAGTTATTCCACATATTGGAGGTTGCGCCTCCAATATGGGGAATAACTTTACGCCGGACGTTACCCTTACGCGAATCGCTTAAAACATGCACCGGACGCAAGTACGTTCGTGAATTGGCGTATCTTACTCATTTGCATATTTAAAATGGGTACGCCGAATGCGCCCATGCAAAGGTATGTACCAGGGAACAAACGCCATCGTTTTTTACGTCGTTTACGTAGTACGTGAATAGGGCTGTGCGTAGGTTACATTCACGTTGTAGGCAGTGTTTTGACGTATCTTAGGCAGTTATTTTGACGTGACTGTGAGCATGCGCACTGGGATGCGTCCAAGATACGACGCATGCGCAGTTCGTTTTTTGAAGCTCAGCCCATAATTTGCATGGGGTCACGCTTCATTTAAATATATCACACCCACTTCCACCTACTTTGACTTACGTCGGCTTACGCCAACGACTATACGCTATACTAATTATTTATAAAAATAAATAGCACACTTACAGTAAATATTATTGGAAATCAGCGTAAGTGGTAGGAATTACCAAGGTGGAGACAAAGCAAGGCTGTATATAGGAAACGGCAACTCCAGATTCCCTGGCCCACATCACAGGGACCCACTCTGATAGCTGTCAAAAAGCCACCAATAGACAGCAGGGGCGGTGTTTCCACTAGGCAAACTAGACAGCCTTCTAGGACACACTGCTGTCTAGGGCAGCCGGCCACTGGTGTTCCTACTCTATTCTCTCTGCAACAAGCAGCTAAGTCTCAGCATCAGCAGGCACCCGCCGCTTCATTCGCACATAGTGTCAGAGGCGCAGCGGCAGTGAAGAACTGTGTCTGTGTCCTGACTAGTGTTGCTCACGAATATTCGCATTGCGAATATTCACTACGAATATTGCATATTCGAGTATTCGCGAATAACTCGAATATTGCGGCGAATATTCGCTATGGCGAATATTCGTATTTTTTCAAATTTATTTTTAAAACAGATCACATCCTAGTGATCTCCATCGACGTCTAAAAGCATTGCTGGTATGATTAGAGAGAGACCCTGGGCCGAGTAGCTGATGCGATTCTTTTATGTTGCCGAAAATTCGCATTGCGAATTTTCGGCAACATAAAAGAATCGCATCAGCTACTCGGCTCTTCTTTTGCATCAGAGCCAATCAGAATAACTCGAATATTCGACAAACGGAATATTGCGCGATTATCTTTTCCGCCCTTCTTTTGCATCAGAGCCAATCAGAATAACTCGAATATTCGGCAAAAGGAATATTGCGCGATATTCCTTTTGCCGAATATTCGAGTTAATATGATTGGCTCTGATGCAAAAGAAGGGCGGAGAAGATAATCGCGCAATATTCCTTTTGCCGAATATTCGAGTTATTCTGATTGGCTCTGATGCAAAAGAAGGGCGGAGAAGATAATCGCGCAATATTCCTTTTGCCGAATATTCGAGTTATTCTGATTGGCTCTGATGCGCCCTTCTTTTGCATCAGAGCCAATCAGAATAACTCGAATATTCGACAAACGGAATATTGCGCGATTATCTTCTCCGCCCTTCTTTTGCATCAGAGCCAATCAGAATAACTCGAATATTCGGCAAAAGGAATATTGCGCGATATTCCTTTTGCCGAATATTCAAGTTATTCTGATTGGCTCTGATGCAAAAGAAGGGCGGAGAAGATAATCGCGCAATAGGAATATTGCACGATTATCTTCTCCGCCCTTCTTTTGCCCCCTTATTCTCCTTTATTTTAAGTAGAGTTAGTGTAGAGTTAGGGCCAGATTCAGGTAGATGAGAGTATCTTTCCTCTGGAGTAACGCTTCTCATTTACGTTACTCTGAAGACCCTTTCAGCGCAAGTCCTGTAATTCACATAGCAGTTGCGCGTAAACTTGCGCCAGAGTAACGATAATGCGCTGGCGTAACCCGACGCAAGTGGAAGTGGGTGTGATCATATGTAAATGATGGGCGGAGCCCAGCGCAGAGGCTTACGTTCAGCGCATCATCCACGGAGCATGCGCAGTGAGTGCGGCTCCACTCGCCCCCCTTGTGCGCATGCTCACAACTTCCGTCGGCACCACTGCACCGGAAACGTCAGCGCAATGCGTTCCGCTGGGCGCTTAAAAGCGCTGGCGGAAACGCCATTCCGGCGCAAAAGTATTTCCGCTTCCCCCCACCCCAGGGAAGATACTTTTGTGCTGTGATGGCTGCTCCCGCTACCCCCAGAGAGAGGAGGAACCTCAA
Source organism: Rana kukunoris (assembly GCA_029574335.1). Classification (NCBI taxonomy): domain Eukaryota; kingdom Metazoa; phylum Chordata; class Amphibia; order Anura; family Ranidae; genus Rana; species Rana kukunoris. Next base: position 389,178,091 of record CM056051.1, read on the forward strand.
CTTTAATTCACAGGAGGTCTCAGTGATCATTTCGGCAATGGAGACGGATAATGAATTTCTCCATGGCAAAAAAAGCCGGAAGACCAGCCGGGACAGGAAGCAGGGCATCCTGGAGTCGATTGCTGCCAGGGTCAATGTCCTGGGCTACTCCACCCGGACTGCTGGGGACATACAAAAAAAAATTAATGACCTGCGGCGCAAGGTGAGGGACAAGGTGGCCTCCATCAGGAGGTATGAGAGGGGCACAGGTGGTGGTCCCACATGTCCTGTCACCCTAACCGCAGAGGAGGAGGTGGTTGCTCGCTGCCTGGAGAGGGAGCAGGTGGAGGGGGTCGCAGGCTATGACTCCGTGGAGGAAGGCACAAGGACAGGTAAGTGTTTTATAATCCCCTATTTGTTGTTTTGCATTTGGGGGGGAGGGTACATGTGCCAAGTGTGTGGGACCACCAACATGTGTCTGCTTTGTGTCATCCACAGATGACGGAGCTGGGCCATCATCTGTCAGCGTGCATTCCACCCCATCCCCCCCACGCCATCGTGTGCCCGAGCCACTGGGTGGTGAAGAGGTTGTGGAGGAGGAGAGTGGCCACACCACACCTGCCGAGGTGGTTGTGGAGGATCCTGCTGTGGCAGAGCAGGACTTTTCATTAGTGTTGTCTGTCTCCTCCCCTTCTCCTGGGCCGTCTGTCGTCCCCTCCCCCATCCTTGGAAGCCCCTCAAGGGCGACTCCTTCCACCCGAGGACAACCATCTTCTGGCCCCAGGAAGGCGACCCAGAAGACCAGGGGGGTGTCTGATGGTATACAGGACCAGTTGGCGAGGGATCACGCCAGGCAGACGGAACAGATGGGGGCCATAGCGGTGCACTTGGAGAAAGTGTCTGACAGCCTGGGCTCCGTTGCCAACCTCAGCAACGCAGTGCAGGATGTCAGCTGCAATTGCGCTGCAGTGGTCACCACTTTGGGGGAGGTGCAGGGGGATATCCGGCACCTTACTGCAGCCGTCCAGGCCAACAGTGCTGCCATCCGGGACCAGGGGAGGCTGAGTCGGCGGGCCCAGCACTACCAGGTCACCCGTCAGCTCCGGATGCAGGCCCAGACCAACTCCTACCTTGGACGGATAGCCAGGGCCTTGGAGGGCACGCAGGCCACACCTGCCAGGAGTGGCCCACCTGGGGATCAGCCACCTCCAGTTGCACCCCCACCCCCACCCACTCCATCCAGGCAGCTGCGGAGTCAGAGAGGGGCCCCCAGAAGAAGCCCCCGGCATCCCCGATGAGGCCTTTTTTTTTTTTTTGGTTTTATATTTTTGTTTTGGACATACTCAGGTCATGAGTTTATTTTTAATTTTTCTCAGGTTTTGAGATTTTGTTTATTTTAATTATCAGGATATGATATTATTATTTTATTTTTGTACTGCACACGGTCAGGAGTGCAGGGGACAGTGTGAATGGTGTGTGAATGTGAGAGGGTGGCACTCCTGAAAGTAAGGGGTGTCACCCTCGGCCGTGGTGGTGAAGTGAACCCCACGGCTGAATGAATGACGTGTGAAAGGTGTGTGAATGGACAGTGACATCATTGGGGCCTTGACGCTGGCGTTACTGCTCCCAACTCCTACATGCTGGACTTGGGCTAATCCAATGCGATGTGCATGTGGTGTGTGTGATCCAGTGGTGTACACGCGTGCACTGTGTGTGTGATTAATGTTTTGGTTTAGTGTCCAAAGATGCCTACGGCGAGGACCCTCCTGACTGCTCTTCCATCAGCAGACTGGGTGTCCTCTGGCAGGTGGGGACTGTGTGGGTCGGGGGTCAGGTCATCACGTATGTCAATCTGCAGGCCTTTTTTCATAGCAAAGTTATGTAGTATGCAACATGCACCGATGATCTGACACACGAAGGTAGGGGAATACAATAGGGCCCCCCCAGACTTATCCAGGCATCGGAAACGGGACTTTAGGAGCCCAAATGTTTGCTCCACCACTGCACGGGTTTTGATATGTGCTTCATTGTATTTTCTCTGTCCTCTGGTTTGGGGGTTCCGGAAAGGAGTCATGAGATGGGGTCCCAGTGCATATGCAGAGTCACCTGGAAGGGAAAAGACAGGATAATGTTAGTCATGCATGTGCGATTTCTGTTGTGCATCACGGGAGGGGATAGTCATGCCTGACTCCCATGTCACTCACCAACCAGCCAGCTGTCCCCATACATGTTCGGGTTAAATTCTGCTGGGATGGGGCTCTGACGGTATATGAAGCTGTCATGGCTGGACCCGGGGTGTTTGGCACGGACGTGCCATATGAGGCGTTGGGCATCAGCTATCACCTGTACATTGATGGAATGCCAATGCTTCCGATTGCGGTATATGTGCTCTGTGGCACTGGGGGGCTGGAGGGCCACATGTGTGCAATCAATGGCCCCCACAGTGCGTGGGAATCTGGCAATGCTGTAGAAATCTGTCATTGCCTTCTGCCGCAGCTCCTCAGTGGTGGGTCTGATGAACTGGTTGGACATGCGTCTGAGGATTGCAGGGACAACCTGGTGCACACATCTGCTCACGGAGGACTGTGACATCCCAGCCACCACTCCACTTGTACGCTGGAATGATCCACTTGCAAGGAAATGGAGTGTTGCCAGTACCTTCACCAGTGGCTGCACTGCTTGTGAGCGGTGTGTTGGGCTGGTGATGTCATCCTGCAGGGTTGTGGTTAGTTCAAGTATTGCATCTGGGCTGAATCTGAAGAGGCGATACACCTCCTCATCCCCCATGCCAAAGAGGTTCATACGAGTGTGGTATATCCTCTCACGTGCCCGCCTCCTTCGTTCCGGGGGACCCATCAGTAGTTCTAGGACCACAATTGCCCCTGGCATGTTGGCACACAGAGGTGTTGTCCTCCTTGCAAGTGTTGTTGTTCAGCAAGCTCCTATCGTCGGTAACGCTGCTGTAGCTGCTCTCCTGCTGACCTGTGACCGTCTGGAGTAAAGATAAAGCAGCCTTTTGTAGAAATAACTTTGCGCCGGACGGACCAGATACGCGCGGCGCATGTAGCCAGCGTATGGTGCTAATCCGTTCGTGAATTGGGAAATCTCCCTCATTTGCATATTTGCAGGGGAAATCAATGGGCGCGACTGATGCGCCCAGCGAAAATAAACGCTGACGATACTCTGGCGTCGGAACGTTCCGCCGGCCGCAAATGACCCGTTATTGGGCGCATCTAGTTTGGTGGGTACGGGCACATAGAAACGACGGCGCATCATCACAGTTACGCGGCGCATATCCAAATACTCCAGCGCAAGTGTTCGTGAATCTGGCCCTTAGTGTTTAGTGCATATTAGTTTAGTAATACAGGAAATGATCTCCGTTTATGAGAATTTCGCAATCATTTTCGCATTAGCGAAATCTCGCATTAGCAAAATTTTTTTGGATAAAATATCACGAATATTCGATATTAGCGAATATTCGCGAATATTCTTCTATATATTCGCGCAATATCGCGAAATCGAATATGGCGTATTCCGCTCAACACTAGTCCTGACTCCTGAACAAATGGAAGCAAGCAAACATTCATGGATGGGCACTGGTAGGCTGCATCGATGGGCACTGGTGAGGCTCGGTTTGACGGGTGCTGGTGAGGTTGCATTTCATGGGCGCTGGTGAGGCTGCATTAGATGGGTGCTGGTGAGGCTGCATTTGATGGTCGCTGGTAAGGCTGCATTTGATGGGAGCTTCATTAAAAATGTGGGGTATACATGGGCAGGGCAAAGGGGGTGGGATCATGGGTGGGGCTAAGGGGGGGTGGCAAAATGAGGTTTTGCTTAGGGTGTCAAAAATCCTTTCACCAGCCCTGATAGACAGCGTCCAGTGCTGCTGCCTAAAGCCATGTGGTGAATTCTATGTACTGGTGGAAAGAGGGAGGGGGGGTGGTAACGTGTTTCAAAGGACAACCCTTCTTTCTCAAACAGTTGTGATGTTGGCCAGGGGATCTGGAGTTTCCGGTATACAGAATTGGAACTGCAAGTATGCTATATTTTCTTTTAATAAATGATTACTGTTAGTGTATGCTAATGACGATCCTGCACTCCTGGTTTCTTCTTGCTGGAGCTGCTTTGGATCATCCCTGTTCTCTTCTGGAAGCTGCAGGATTCTCCTGTCATATTCCCTGGCTATCCTTCTGATTGAATAAGGATTGCAATTAGAGTGAATCTCAATGATATTACTGAAATTGTACATTGGAAGCTGGGACTTGTAGTGTGCTTTGCTGGTTTGCTGGTACTATCTTGCAGTAACTGACATACAAGGGCAATGACACAGGCTGAAAAATATTCATGTGAAAATCTCTTAAAATCACCAAATGGAATCTCAACTGACTATGAGCATTGTCTGCACACAAAATAGGGCCATAAAAATGTATTTAAAGTGACTGTAAAACCACAAAGAGTTAATCCAGCTCTGAGCAATCCTCTTTTCTTTTTTCAGTAAGATAAACGGACAAACAGGAGAAACCTTTTGTCCGTTCTTCCCCCTTGCTGTGAATGACAGGTTATTTACATATCTCATACACTAGTTTGAGACAGGCATTATTTTTTAATTCTCACCCCCACTCCTTTTCTGAAGGTTACTTTTCTGTATTTTGACTGGATGTTAGTGATCATAGCAGAATTTAGTGTAAGGAATACACAGGAGAAAATGCATGTTGACAAGGGGAGTGTAGATGTGGGCGGGGAGTCTACTGACATCATGACTCCACCCACCGAGCTCCAGACAACAGACCCACCCACAGAATCTGCAGTTTTTCAGTTCTTATAACAGACAGAGGGGAGACATTTGACAGGTAAGGATACATGCAGGAGGCATATATATCCTTATAGATCAGCACTATGGCAGTAGTTTAAAAAGGATGAGAGTGGGTTTACATCCACTTTAAAGGTATACCTAAAGCCAAAACATTTTTGTTAGTTTTGGATAGAGTAGGTAGACCTGACAAACCGTCAGGTCTTTTTGTTTCTGTATCCCGTTAAATAGAATTTCCTTCACTTCCATTGTTGAAAAAAAAACAGGAAGTCTTTCCTAAGTGCACTACACTACACGTCTTTATTTATTTTTTGTGAATGAGCAGGGGTACAATGTAACCTATACTTATTCACATGGAGGGGGCTGGATCTGGGGGTCCCCTTGTTAAAGGGGGCTAACAGATTCCAATAAGCCCCCTGCCCGCAGACCCCCACTGCCCAGGGTTGTCGTTAAGAGGCCCAAAGCACCACCACCCCATGTTAAGGGGGCAGGTGGTCCCTCATCCCCTCCCCTTTCTGTTGGGCTGCATGCTCAGATAAGGTTTGGTATGGATTTTGGTTGGGCCCCATGCCATTTTTTTTACATTTAGCGTGGAGGTCTGCCATCTAAATCCATACCAGACCCGAAGGGCCACTGGGCCACCTTCCCCCTTCAATGAAAGGGAACTCTGTGGATTCAGATGTAAAAGGGAAACTCTTGTTTTTAACTTCATATGATTATAAATGTTATTTAATAGAAAAATTTATATATATAGTTTATACTATAAAAAAAAGCTGTGTGCCGCTAACGTTTTTGGGTTTGACTTGAAGAAAAGGTGGCAAGCCTACATACACATAGTAATAATCAAAAGATGCAATACAGTAAAACCTTGGTTTGAGAGTTAGTCCGCGTACACATGATCGGTCAAACCAATGAGAATGGTCTGATGGACCGTTTTCATCAGACCAAACCGATCGTGTGTGGGCGCCATCGGTTATTTATCCATCGGTTAAAAAAAAAAGCAACTTGACGCATGCTTGGAAGCATTGAACTTCATTTTTTTCAGCACATCGTTGTGTTTTATGTTCTGACACAATCGTTTTTTTTAACTGATGGTGTGTATGTATGATTGATCAGCTTCATCGGTTAACCGATGGAAAAATCCATCAGACCGTTCTCATCGGTTTGACCGATCGTGTGTACGCGGCCTAACTTGGTTTGAGAGTGTTTTGTATAGTGATGAGCGGAATACGCCATATTCGATTTCGCGATATTTCGCGAAAAAATATCGCAATCAATTTCGCAATTTTTTTTTTTTTTATAAAATATAGCGAATATTCGTAAATATCGAATATTCGTGATATTTTATCCAAAAAAAATATAGCGAAATTTCGCAATCATTTTCGCTTTCGCATATGCGAAATTTCGCGATTTTTTTTTTTTATAAAATATCACGAATATTCGTAAATATCGAATATTCGCGATATTTTAAAAAGAAAAAAAAATCGCGAAATTTTGCATGAGCGAAATTTTGCATTGGCGAAAATTCGCAATTTTTTTTTTTTATAAAATATCACGAATATTCGATATTTACGAATATTCGGTATATTTTATAAAAAAAAAAAAAGCGAGATTTCACATATGCGGTCGCGAATATTCGTTAATATCGAATATTCGTGATATTTTATAAAAAAAAAAAAAATTCGCGATTGCGAAATTGATTGCGATATTTTTTTTTTTGCAAAATTTATTGTGAAATTTGAAAAATGCGAATATTCGAAATAGCGAATATTCGCCGCGATATTCGAGATATTCGCGAATTCGTGAGCAACACTAGTTTTGTAAGACAAGCAAAATGTTTTAATACATTTGCCTTGATATACACGCGATGTCTTGATATAAGAGTAGTGTCAGGTCACAACTGAGTATAAATAAGAAGAGAGGAGCCTCCAAGTGTAGCAATATGGTTACATTTAATGAAGGTACAACATTTAGCAACCTATTGCTACACTTAGGCCTTGTACACACGAGTGAATAAATCCGCTGAACATGGTCCGACAGACCATTTCAGCCGAAAAATCCGCTCGTGTGTAGGGGCAAACGGACCGTTCTGGCCGGATTCCTCCGGCGGAAAATTTCCAAAGCATGCTTTGGAATTTTTCCGCCGGAGAGCTGTCCGTCAGATATGTCCGCTGGTTAGTACAGCAAACCAGCGGACATATCTTCCCGCACATGCGTCGTATCCTGTGAATGGATCTGACGCATGCGCGCGGAAGTGTTTACTTCCTGGTGCGGTGACGTGGCGGTCACGTGGCGGCGTCACTGTCACCGCCGCGTCACCGTGCTGTCCGCCGGCGGGGAATTTGATCCGATGGTGTGTACAGCCATCGGATCAAAGCAATCCAGCGGACAGATCCGATGGGAACGGTCCGTCAGACCGTTCCCATCGGATCTATTCCCTCGTGTGTACAAGGCCTAAGAGGTGCCTCTCTTCTCTTTTATACCCTATAAAAAAAATGCTTTGATATGCAAGTGCTTTGGATTACAAGCATGTTTCTGGAATTAATTATGCTTGCAATTAGGGATGAGCCGACCGTTCGCGCGAACATTTAGAACCCCATTGAAGTCTATGGGACTCGAACGTTCGAATTCAAAAACGATCATTTTAAAGACCAATATTCAAGTTATTGTTGGAAAACGTCTTTGAGAACCCGGGTCTTGCCCCAGGGAACATGCATCAATGGAAAAAAAGTTTAAAAAACGGTCGTTTTTTCAGGAGCAGGACTTTTCCATTGATACATGTTCCGTCGGGCAAGACCCGGGTTCTCAAAGACGTTTTCACATGCAAACTATAGACACCCAGCAGGTACAATATTTAAAGGAATTTTTTTTTTTAAACATTATTAAAATCACTGCTCCAGGAGCAGTGATTTTAATGATGCTTAAATAAAAAATAAAAAAATAAAAAAATGAAAAATTCCTTTAAATATTGTACCTGCTGGGTGTCTATACCTGTGATAACGTCTTTAAATAGCACAATCACCTGCCTGCCAGTAAATTAGGAACAGCTGATCTAGCTAAGCTATACAGTGTATAAATATATGTACAACTCCTAGGGATGTATATATATCCTCTACACACTGTAAATTAAGCTAAACTGACTAGCCTGCCTGCCTGCTCTATCTAGCTATATAAAAAGACTATGGGCCAGATTCTCAGAGGCGTTACGACGGAGTATCTCAGATACCCCGTCGTATCGCCTTTTTTTTTGGCTCGTATCTATGCGTGTGATGCTGAGCATCACTTTTGCATAGATACGCTTCTACATCCGACAAGCGTAATACAATTACACTTTCGGATCGTAGATGTAATGACAACTCCGGCCACTAGGTGGCCTTTACGTTGTTTTTTCATTTGCATATGCAAATGAAGTAGTACGCCGATTCTCGATCGCTTTTACGCCGCCCCGTCGTCGCCTACGTCGTTTTCGTCCGCGTAAGGTTACCCCAGCTTCTATGTGGAGTAACCTTACGAGGTCCCGTCGGATGCCGTCGTGTCCCGTCGGATGCCATGTTAAGTATGGCCTCGGGACCGCGTCGTGTTGTGCGTCGTTTACGTCGTTTGCGTACGTCGATTCTCAATGGGGCTGGCGTACGCTGCGATTACGTCGTTTACATTGAGAAAATGTGACGTCCTTTGGAGCATGCGCACTGGGCTTTTCCCCCGGCCGGCGCATGCGCAGTTCGTTCGACGCGGGGGCGCGCTTAATTTAAATACAAGCCGCCCCATTTGAATTGCGCGGGTTTACGCTGCGCGATTTACGCGACGTAAGCGAAACCTCGGGAGCAAGTGCTTAGAGAATCAAGCACTTGCTCCAGCAAGCAGCGGCGGCGTAGTGTAACTGGCTTACGCTACGCCGCCGGAATTCTATGAGAATCTGGCCCTTTCTCTCTGTCTCTCTGACTGCTCTCATTAACAACTGCAACACACTACACGAGGCCACCTAGCAGGTGACCTTATATAGTGTGGGGCGTGTGCTAAAGCCCTGAGCCATAATTGGCCAAAGCCACCCAGGCTTTGGCCAATTATGGCTCTCTGTTTTTTGCGCGCTGTGATTGGCCAAGCATGCAGGGTCATAGTGCATGTTTGGCCAATCATAAGCGCGCAATGCCGCAGTGAATTATGGGCCGTTGCGCGTCACTCGAATTTGGCGCGAATGACCCGTTTTGTTCGAATTTCGTCGAACGTACGAACAGGCAATGTTCGAGTCGAACATACATTCGTATCGAACGCGGAGCTCATCCCTACTAGGTTTTACTGTATTCTTTACTTGTTATACAGTCTGACTGCATAACACATGGATACAAAGGCTTCAATTGGGCTGGAGCTCTGTTTCAGTGGTTAGGTGCACCACTATTAAGTAGAGATATGCATTAGGAACACATAAATATACTGTAAATTGCCTGCACTGTATGCAATATGAAGCAATCTGGTAATATGTATCAGTGTAATTTAATTCATTTTAATTTTCAGAGTAGTAAAGGTGCCCAGCGTGTCCTGGATAATGCATCCGCTGTTACATTGGAACAGATGTCATCTATTTAGGTTTTTGATTTTTAGTCAATAATAAATCCCACTTGGGAATTAGACTGCTGTGGTGCCGGTGCGAGTTATCACACATCTGTGTCAGACAGGATTTAATGCCATTCTATCCCCAAAGCATGTAAACATTGTGCTTCATCATTGTTTTTCTACAGTATGCAACAGCATTGTTATTAATATGCAAGTTCTGACTTTTTATAAAAAGTTAACAACTACTGTAATATGTCATCTGCCATCTTCAACCACTTCCTCTGACTGCTAATGTATGCAGAGAGCAGAGACACGTGACTGCCACAGGAAGGGCAGAGGCGACTTTGTTGGCTGCTAATGACTGCATAGCTTCACCTTCACCTTATCTTGGGAGCGCAGTTTCGGCACCTCCAGAACTGAATGGTAAGTTCTTGAGGCTCTATTCATGCTAGCTGCTGGGGAATTTATTATTGCTGCAGGGGATCTATTTTTTTGCGGAGGATGCTAGCTGCTGGAGAGGTCTTCTGTTGGTCGTGGGGGATCTATTGTTGCTGTGGGGTGGGTCTTATGTTGCATGGGGGGTCAATCATTGATGAGAGGGATCCACTGTTGAGGGAGGGGTCTTTGTTGCTGGCTGCAGAAGGGTCTATTCATGCTGGCTGTTGGCAATCCATTGTTGCTGGTGGGGATCTATTGTCGCTTGTGTGTCTATTGTTGCTAGATATCCAGTATGTTACTGCCTTTCTTGTTATCATTAACAAATTCCATACAAAATACTTAGCTCCACCAAATTATATTTGGTTCTGTATTCTCTAAAAGAAATGATGCTCAGAGGTGGGTAAGGGGTGGAGTCCAAGAGTGACTCGAAAGGCAGAAGTTCCTGCACCTATTCTCTGAGAGAAAAACAACCTGTTTATAATACATATGTAATAGGCTTTATTTGGATGTCTTATGATCGAAACAGCTCTCTCATGCCCCATATTCACGATCGGGATTCCCGGCGGTAAAAAGTTCGCCGGGAATCCCAGGGGGAAAACCAGGGACCTGCTCGTTCACTTTCTCCGTGTACTTACCAGAGTTTTTCCCGTCGGGAAAACTGCCATGAGAGTTTTGGCCGGGAATCCCGGCCATGTGTATGCTCCACCGCAGTGTTTCCCGACAGGAAAATTGGTCATGTGTACGAGGCATCAGACAATATGGTCAGGTTGATGACCTTGCCTTCTTTCTGTTATAGTTAAAGTAAAAGTAGTAACTCAGAAGTAACCCATTGTTAAAAGCTTGAGTAGTCTTTAACCATTTGTGCCAGCCTGTATATATCCCTTCATTATCAGGCCATTTTTCAGGCCCCTAGCAGAGTATCAACAGTGTAAAGCCTTGTACACACTATCAGTCCATCCGATGAGAACAGTCTGATGAACCGTTGTCATCGGTTAACCGATGAAGCTGACTGATGGTCTGATGTGCCTACACACCATCGGTTAAAAAAACGATCGTGTTAGAACGCTGTGACATAAAACACAACGACGTGCTGAAAAAAATGAAGTTCAATGCTTCCAAGCATTCGTTGACTTGATTCTGAGCATACGTGGATTTTTAACCGATGGTCGTGCCTACTAACGATCAGTTTTGACCTATTGGTTAGAAATCCATCGGTTAAATTTAAAGCAAGTTTTTTTTTTTTTTTTAACCGAAGTTTAAATAACCTATGGGCGGAGCCACGCACTAACGTCACCGCGTTAACGTGACCCCGGAAGCGCGGGCGCACGTAATTGTTTTCTGCTGCTGCTTTGTTTTTATATTTATATTTTTGAATGTGTAATCTGCTGCACATATTTTAATAAAACTTCCTGGAAGTATTTCACCATTGCGAGCCCTCGTTTTTTCTCCCCCTCGGTTCTCTGAACTGGACGAGGAGTCTATACCAGTGGGAAGTATTTGTTCCAGTGAAACTCATCAGTCCTATGTGGAAGTACTGCAAGCGGTCGAGGTGATCTCCCCCTTCAGATGCCAGTGGATTGATATGCCTGAATACACTAGGATCTGGTAAGAGTACATCTTTACTTACCTTTTGATGTGTCTGCAGAACTCTATGAGATCGATAGTGAATTTCATCCAGGATATTTTAATCTACGGCTACCATTGCTCTTTGTTTAATATTGGACAATCATTTAAACATACCGTCTAATTACACCTCTGTGATACCAGCTCAAATGGACTAACTAAGGTTGGGTTGTAGTATGAGCTATTCTTATTACACTTGATCACACCACCATTCATGGACTTTATTTACAAATTTACAAATTAGATGTGGTTTATTTATTTTATTATTTATTTATTTATTATTTTTTTCACAATGTCATATTGTGCTTTCTGAGCGCAACTATTTTTCTTTCTATTTTCGTTTTTCGTGTATATCACATGTTTAATGTTGCTGTTGGATACCTTTGTTCACTTATTTATTTATTTAATCTTGTTGTCACTTTAATTACTTAATTAATTAATTAGTTGATTAATTTTCAGTAATTGATTTTGTATTAAGTAATTCACCTTTAGCGCGAGAAATTTCCCCCTTGGATAAAACACAAATAACCTATGGGGCCCACACACGATCGGTATTGACCGATGAAAACGGTCCATCAGACCGTTGTCCTCTGTTTAACTGATCGTGTTTACGAGGCCTAAGACAGCTGGGGGGGGGGGGGATTCTAGAAGTTGTTGGAAGCCTCAAGAAAGCTCTAGGACCCGGAAGAAGAAGAAGCATAGGGCCAGATTCAGGTACACGTACATTTGCACAGCGTATCCGAGATACGCTACGCAGCCGCATTTTACCAAGCTCTACGACGAATTATGGTAGATTTTTGCCCGTACGATATGGCAGCGTAGTCTATTTCTCGCCGCGTAATCGAAATACGCGATTAGGGGGCGTGAAGCATTTAAATTAGGCGTGTCCCTGCGGCGATCGAACTGCGCATGCTCCGTTCAGAAATTTCCCGCCGTGCATTGCGCTAAATCACATCACCTAAAAATCAACTAAAAATGCCGTAAGAGATTGCGATTGAAGATCGTAATTTCTGGGATCGCCGGCAAAAGCTCATTAGCATATCCCGACATGGAAAACGACGGGAAGTCCACCCAGTGGCGCGCAAATTTATTGCAGCGTAGATCCAAAGGCGTACTAACACGTAAGCCAGTCGAATTGCAGCCCGCAGCCGTATTTTCATGGTTTGAGGGTTCAGAGTAGTGAAAAAACGCGCATAATTCAAAAAGTACTCCAGTCTAACGCGAGATAGACAGGAGTAATCGCTCTGTGAATCTGGCCCATAGTCTATAAGAAGCACATTCTGAGGGAGGGAGCTGGCAACTGGAAGTGCATTTTGTCCAAAGGCAGGATTGCCACCATGGGAAACCACTGGGGTGCAAGCAGAGAGACTGTGAGGAATATGTTCACCCAGCCCGGGGATGGAGCTGGATACAGGACTGAAGTTTACATAATGGAAAGGCTTTGCATTGTGCAATCATGGAAGGACAAATTACCTTGTGCCTCTATGCCCGGAGTGTGAAATTGTGACTCCATGAGCAAGGTGTGCCATTAAAAGCTGAGCCCTGGGACGGTCGGACCTCTGTGGAAAATATGGCAGATACCATTGGCTAACAGATGACTTATGTCTGCGTGGGGCATGGGGCAATTAAGGTAAGAAGAGGGTGCCCTATGAATAGCATCTATCTTTGTAAGCCTACTGCCGAGTAACTACTACATGGGGCAGCTAGAGAGTGTCTTACATGCTCCGAATATTCAAAAAATGGGACTTGTAGCAATCTTGGACCATAATGATTTGTCTGTGTGAGTGCAGCCATACAACTGTACACCACTGCATAAATTCAAATAATTATAAGATGCTGCAGGTGGAAGCTTTCAGGTAAGCGGGGGTTAGTCTGGGTTTTGGGTATGTGACCGTGATTCTTGATATATCCAAAATTTTGGTGTAACATAAAATGTGGTCTAAAAACCCATTAAATAGCAATTTTGAATAGGTAAAAAGCCTAAACTATTTTTTTTTAAATCAGACAAACTACAGTATTACTTTCAGTTGCCCCTCTGGAAATACTGGTCCAACTTCCATAAACCATGCAAGGAGCAAAGGGTACTAGTCCAGAGCAACGAATCAGATATCGTATTTTTTTAATGTCAGCGCAGTACATGCTGAATTCGGTTTGATTGCTCTTGGTATATTACACTTTGCAGTCAGCGCTTTGCTCTTTGCAATATTTGTTGAGTAAGATTAACAGTTACAGGAGACACATTCGGGCAGTTGGCTATTTTTAATAACTTATTTATGATCTGCACCAAATGGGACTGTGATGGGCAATAACTGTTTCCTTTCTTATAGCCTGAGCAGTTAAGATATATTTAATGGAGTATGGCAACTTAACAATCTGGTGAATGAATTCATAAGTCCAGTAAGCTTCAAATAAAATGAAGCTATTAGTCAGGTTTTTTTATTTTTATTCTAAGGCCCCGTACACACGGCAGAGAACCTCGACGGGCGGAACACATCGTTCCGCCCGTCGAGGTTCTCTGCCGGCCGTCAGAATTGGCGACCCGCCCGTCGGGGAAGGCAACCAGCCATTCATCTCGACGGGCCGTCGAGCAAATAGAGAACCTGCTCTCTATTTGCTCGACGGGTTTCCCGACAGACAGGGCTCGCCAAGAGCGTACACACGGCCGAGGTTCTCGGCAGAATGCGGCTCCCAGCGAGGTTCTCGCTGGTTTCTGCCGAGAACCTCGGCCGTGTGTACGGGGCTTTAGAATGCTTAAAGGGAACGTGCAGTGTGTCTTTAGTGAACACCTAGTTTGGGCTGCAGTGTTTACTATACGGTAACTTGATTATGATATTGTTACATGCTTGCTTTTCAAATTATTATTGTTATTTTAAATATAAACATATGTAAATTATTTAGTGGGATCTGCGCAGTTTGCTAAAAAAAATCTTACTATAGCCAAAAATGCTGCAGTCCTTTTAATATATATTCATGATTAGGGTTGCCATCTTTTATAGCCGAACAGGACACTCTAGCGGCACAGTGCAATTTTTTATGTTTTTTGTAGTAAACACTATAGGATCATAAAAGACCTGGGACCCATTTGAGTGCCCCAGGGAAGTAGTAATGCAGCTCCCAGAGGCTGCCAGTGGGTGTAGCCAAATTGCTCTTGCCAACATCATCCCCGCACCCTTCAGTGATGCCAAACCTGCCCCCAAACAGCCACCCACAGCGGCAACAGATTTGTTTATGACTACCTTGGTTACTTGGGGAGCCACAGCCCAGTCTGAATATTGTGTACGGGTTTCAGGTGGACTGAAACCCAGACACGTGATTCAAAACCCGAACTGTCCGGGTAAATTCTATTCATAATCCATAGGGATGGAGGCAGCGACAGCATATTTGCACACTGTGAAGGTGGCCCAGTGGAGACCTTCTCAGAGTAAAGAGAGTGTGCCATTGGGTAAGGCCACACAGTGAAGGCCACTAGAACTAAAGCAAAAGCAAGTCATTAGGGCTCATTCACGGGGGTGCAGACATCTGTACAATGTACAGAAGGGAAAGGTTTATTTAGGCCGGGAGGCACAGATGTCCTGTACAGCTATGGCTGGCTGGATGCCTGTTAAAAATCAATGGCAGGCTGACATAGGCAGTGGCTGTATGCATTTTCCCATACATCTGAGAATTGATATCTGTACAGAAATGGATACACGGCCCTGGATACAGTCTGACTTTTATTTTTACCATGGAATGACAACTAACACAACACAATGGGGGTTATTTACAAAAGGCAAACCCACCTTGCACTACAAGTGCAAAGTGCACTTGACATTGCACTGAAAGTGCACTTGGAAGTGCAGTCCCTGTAGATCCGAGGGGGACATGCAAGAAAAATGTCTTGCATATGATTAAATAATAAAATTAGCAGAGCTTTCCCTTATTTCAGATCGACTTCTCTGATTTACAGCGACTGCACTTCCAAGTGCACTTTGTACTTGTAGTTTGCACTTGTAGTGCAAAGTAGATTTGCCTTTCGTACATAACCCTCATAAAGTGGCAAGAGTCATAAGAGTCCAATAGAGGTAAAAAAGGTATTCCTGCAGCTCCTGAAATCTGGATCTCAGGAGGATCCACTCCAAGCACATGAAAAGGAAACACAGTAACAGGGCGCAGGAGTCAGTAAACCAAAAGCACACCACTTTGTTACAATAAAGCACACTTACAACTCAGGCAGGGTTAACATCTCTGTGCGTCCGGTAAACCATTTCAGGTCAGATTTCGTCCGAATTTTTAGCTGAATTCGTACCTGGAACGGATCAGAAGACGCACAGGACTCCTGAGCAATTTGCTCTGCAGCCATCCCAAAGCTGTGTGAACCGGCTCCATAGAAAGCCGGTCACAGGCTCCTGACATACGAATTGGATGCGGGAAAACCACTTAGGGGTGTACTCACTTTTGTTGCCAGCGGTTTAACCACTTCTTAACCCACCTATTGTCAAATGACATCCACAGATGGGATCTCCCATCCCGTCTAGGGGGCGCGCGGCATCGTTTGGGACCCGGTGCGCATGCTCAGCGGCCGCGATGTCCGCCGGGCACCCGCGATTGCCCGCAATCACAGCAGGACCGTGGATCTGTGTGTGTAAACACACAGATTCAGGTCCTGTCAGAGGTGAGGAGAACGATGTTGTGTTCCCAGTGCAGAGGAACACAAATCAGTCTCCTCCCCTTGTGAGTCCCCTCCCTCTACAGTTAGAATCACTCACTAGGAAACATATTTAACCCCTTCAGCTCCCCCTAGTGTTAACCCCTTCCCTGCCAGTCACATTTATACAGCAATCAGTGCAGTTTTATAGCACTAATCGATGTCCCAAAAATGTGTCAAAAGTGTCCGATGTGTCCGTCGCAATGTCACGGTCACAATGAAAATTACAAAACACCGCCATTACTAGTAAAAAAAATAAAAAAAATAAAAATGCAATAAATCTATCCCCTATTTTGATAAATGCTATAACTTTTGCGCAAACCAATCAATATACGCTTATTGTGTTTTCTTTTTTTTACCAAAAATATGTAGAAGAATACGTATCGGCCTAAACTGTGGAAAATGTTTGTTTTTTATAGATTCTTTGGGGATATTTATTATAGCAAAAAGTAAAAAATATTGCATTTTTTCAAAATTGGCGTTCTCTTTTTGTTTAGAGCGCAAAAAATAAAAACCGCAGAGGTGATCAAATACCACCAAAAGAAAGCTCTATTTGTGGGGAAAAAAGGACGTCTATTTTGTTTGGAAGCCACGTCGCATGCATGCGCAATTGTCAGTTAAAGCAACGCGGTGCCGAATTGCAAAAAGTGCTCTGGTAAGGAAGAGGGTAAATTCTTCTGGGGCTGAAGTGGTTAAACATTAATGGCTGTGTGTTGAGTTATTTTGAGGGGACAGCAAATTTACACTGTTATACAAGCTGTACACTCACTACTTTACATTGTATTGTGTCATTTCTTCAGTGTTGTCACAAGAAAAGATATAATGAAATATTTACAAAAATGTGAGGGGTGTACTCACTTTTGTGAGATACGGTACATACACATTACAGAAATTTATGACAGCGGAAAATGTACCAGGAATTCATTCTTTTTAACCAACTGATTATTATTTTGTTTAATAATGTACATAAATTACAGATTTTTTCTTTTTTTTCTTAGCCAGATTAAAAGATGATTAAATATTTAACAGTTTTCACAAATGAATAACCGTTTTAGCGTAAAAGTTAACCAAACACTGTTTACCGAAGGAAGCTGTCTAGAAAATATTTTATTACACTAATTAGTTCTTGTACCAGTCAGACAGTATTCGGTAAAGTATGAAAGCGTGGTCTGAATGGGTTAAATGTACTAGAAACGAAATTCTAACTGGTCATAAATAGCCACAGGGAGAAAACAGTTTTTTTAGAGTAAGAACTATATTGGGTACAGAGATGACAGGTGCACTTCTGTCCTGTAAATAAGATATAATAAAAGTCGTAATAAGCACTATGCAGTGTTGCCACATTTCTACTTGAAGTGGGACTCCAGCCAAAACAGATTTCGTAATTTTGGGTAGAGTAGAGAAGGTAGAGCCTTGCGGTCTCTGCCCCCCATTGAGGACCATGTCAGATCCTTCATTTCATTTGCCAGTGACGGTTTTCTGTGCTAATGTACTGTATGTAATGTGTTCTGAAAGAATATTTGCTGCTGCTGGCAATAGCAACCTTTCTACATCTTTGCTTTGCATTGCAGATATGACAATAACTGATTGGGTACTAAGTATAACAAGGTAAGGCTGATTCACTAGGAGTTGAGATCACCCATTAACCACTTCCACTCCAGAAGGTTTACCCCCCTTCATGTCCATTTTATGTTACTTTAACCACTTAAAGTGGTTGTAAAGGTTTTTTTTTTTTTTTAAATAGCAAACATGTCATACTTACCTCCACTGTGAAGCTCGTTTTGCACTGAGTGGCTCCGATCGTCCATTTCTGAGGTCCCCGGCAGCTCTCGCGGCTCCTCCGCGCATCAGATAACCCCCTAGGAGAAGCGATCTCCCAGGGGGTTACCTTGCGAGTGCACTTCCGAGTCCAGCATTCTGCGCCTATAGACACGAATGCTGGACTCGGCCCCACCCTCCAGCGCACCAATGGCTGCACTGCTATCAATCTATCCCAGGGGTCTCCAAACATTCTAAACAAAGGGCCAGTTTATTGTCCTTCAGACTCTTGGAGGGCCGGACTTTGGCCAGTGGGAGTGAAATTTTTCCTGGCATCAGTGGGAGTAAACATCTGGTATTAGGGGAAAAATAGTGCCCCATTGCTGGTATCATAGGGAGGAATAGCACCCCATTAGTGGTGTCGGTGGGAGAAATGGTGCTCCATTGTTGGTGCCAGATGGCAGAATAGCGTCTTGTATCATTGGGAGGGATAGTGCTCCAAGGGCCAGATAAGGGCAAGCAAAGGGCCACATCCGGCCCTCGGCCGCAGTTTGGAGACCACTGATCTATCCAATTAAGAGCCGGGACCCTGTGGAGAGAGGCACAGCGCATTCTCGCCAACGGAAACTCAGGGCTCAGGTGAGTAAAATAGGGGGGCTGGGGGGCCGGTAACTGGCAGAAGTTTTTTCACCTTAATGCATAGGATGTATGGAGGTGAAAAAAACTGAGGGCCAGATTCTCAGAGGCGCTACGTCCGCGTAAATGGATATGCGCGGCGTAATTGTAAATATGCCCCTGCGTATCGATGCGCCGCAAACACAGAACCACATACGCCAGAAAATCTTTTTCGTCTGAGCGGTGAAAATGCTTTAAGCTAGCGCGGCGTAGGCGCATAGTTACGCATCACGCATATTCAGCTCCCATTGAATTAGCATGCAAATATGCAAATGAGGGAGATGCGCGGATTCCCGAAACTAATCGCTTTCGGCGTAGGCTACGCGTGGTGCGCGTAACACAAAAGCCTTGAGTAAACATACCCCTCATAAAAGCACGGGTAACTTTGCTCAAGACTAGTGCAAGTCAGCTGGAGAGCAACTACAGCAGCACCATAACGGACGAGCTGAGCAATCACACTTACTGGACAACACATTCGTATGCCAACATGCCAGGGGCAGCCATGGTCTTATCACTACTAATGTATGCAGAGGAAGAGGAGCATAGAAGGAGGAGGAGGAGGAGGGGGGCACGTGAGAGGATCTACCGAGCGCGCATGAGCCTCTTTGGCATGGGTGAGGAGGAGGTGTATCGCATCTTAAGATTCACCCCTGCTGCCATCCTGGAACTAACCACAGCCCTGAAGAATGACATCACCAGCCCAACACACCGCTCACATGCACTGCAGCCACTGGTGAAGGTACTGGCAACACTCCATTTCCTGGCCAGTGGATCATTCCAGCGTACAAGTGGAGTTGTGGCTGGGATGTCACAAACCAGCATAAGCAGATGTCTGCACCAGGTTATCCCCGCAATCCTCAGACGCATGTCCCACCACATCATCAGACCCACCACTGAGGACCTGCGGCAGAAGGTAATGACAGATTTCTACAGACTTGGCAGATTCCCACACACCATCGGGGCCATTGATTGCACACATGTGGCACTACAGCCCCCCCGTGCCACAGAGCACATTTACCGCAATCGTAAGCACTGGCATTCCATCAACGTACAGTTGATAGCTGATGCCAAATACCTCATATGGCACGTCCGTGCCAAAGACCCCGGATCTAGCCATGACAGCTACATGTACCGTCAAAGCACCATCCCAGCAGATTTTGAGCAGAACATGTATGGAGACAGCTGGCTGGTTGGTGAGTGACATGGGTGGCAGGCATGACTGTCCCCCCCATGATGCACACATCACAAGGGGCACATGCATGACTAACATCCTCCTGTCTTTTCACTTCCAGGTGATGCGGCATATGTACTTGGACCCCATCGCATGACTCCTTTCCGGAATCCCCAAACCCCAGGAGAGAGAAGATACAATGAAGCACACATCAAAACCTGTGCAGTGGTTGAGAGCACATTTGGCCTCCTGAAGTCCCGTTTCCGATGCCTGGATAAGTCCGGGGGGGCCCTGTTGTATTCCCCAAACTTTGTGGGTCAGATCATTGGTGCATGTTGCATTCTGCACAACTTTTCCATGAGAAAGGGCCTGCAGATTGCCCTAGGTGATGACCTGACCCCCCAACCAGACAGCCCCCCTGCCAGAGGAGACCCGTCTGCTGATGGAAGAGCAGTCAGGAGTTGCCTCGTGTTATGAATCTTTGACCGTTAAACACACACATACAGCATGGCACACAGACAATGCACGCGTGTACACCACTGTGGTCCCTAGATCACACACCCCACATCACATTGGATTAGCCCAAGTCCAGCATGTAGGACTTGGGAGCAGCAACGCCGCGTCAAGGCCCCAATGATGTTGCTGTCCATTCATACACCATTCACACAGCCGTGGGGATAACTTCTCCCCAACGGCCGAGGGGGACGCCCCTTACTGGCAGGAGTGCCACCCCCACATTCACACACCATTCACACTGCACCGTGTGCAGTATCAAAAAAAAATCAAAAGCTCTTCACCAGAGCATTAAAAAAAAATCAAAAGCTCTTCACCAGAGCATTAAAAAAAATCAAAAGCTCTTCACCAGAGCAAAATATCCAAATAAAATAATTACTGGGCCTGGAGTGGGCTCCGCCTGGTGCCACTGCTCCTGCCCCTCACTTGCCTGGGGGCAGCCACAGGTGGGGGGGGGGGTTTCAGGTTGAGGAGAAGCATCCCCATGTCCCTCCCTGGCTGCCTGAATGCCCTCCAAGGCGACCACAATGCGTGTCAGCACAGCCGTCTGGTCCTGGACAGCAACCCGCAGACCTTTGACCTCCCCCACAAGGTCGGAGGTGGTCGCCTGCAGCTCCCCCAGGCTGGTGACTAGGGATGAGCTTCGCATTCGTTGCAAACTCAAGTTCGCATCGAACATCGGCCATTCGATCGTTCGTCGAAAACGAACAAATATGGTCCTTCGCGCCAAAATTCGCATGACGCGCAACGGCCCATAATTCACTGCGGAGTTGCGCGCTGATGATTGGCCAAGCATTCACCATGACCCCGCATGCTTGGCCAATCACAGCGCCCAAAAAACGAAGAGACCTAATTGGCCAAAGCCAGGGTGCTTTGGCCAATTAGGGCTCAGGGCTGTAGCACACGCCCCACACTATAAAAGGCCGCCTCCCGGGCGGCCTCGTGTAGTGTGTTCCGGCTTGCCTTACAGACAAGTTAGACAGACAGTGAGTTAGAGAGAGAGAGATAGATAGAGACACAGGCCCAGATTCACAGAGCGATTACGCCTGCGCAACAGGAGATGCGCGTGCATAAGTCGAAATGTGCGCGTGCGTTTCGATGCATGGCATCCCCAGAACGAGATACACAAAAAATCTACTTTTTTTTGTCCCGCGTAATTTCGTTAGACTGGCGCATCCGTCCGCGCAAAAGTGCGCTAGACAGACCATTGATTTGCTAGTCAAATATGCTAATGAGGGACTTACGGGGATCCACAAAAGAACGTTGGGGCAGCGCAGGCGACGCAGTGTGCGCAACAGCAAAATGTCCTGTCTAAAATTAGACCATATAAAAGCTGGTCTAAAAAGAGAAAAAAAGTCTACTTGTTAGATAAAGCAACACTGTTAGTGAGGAGCTCAGCAGTCACACGTGTTGCACAACAATCTGTATGCCAACATGCCAGGG
Organism: Rana kukunoris; assembly: GCA_029574335.1. Taxonomy (NCBI): domain Eukaryota; kingdom Metazoa; phylum Chordata; class Amphibia; order Anura; family Ranidae; genus Rana; species Rana kukunoris. The sequence goes on from CM056051.1 coordinate 389,199,736, forward strand.
GCATCGTCGCACATAGCTATACTACTGACTTTAGATGAACAAAGAAGGATGACACGGAGGATGGCACGGAGGATGGCACGGGAGAGGATATACCGCACCCGCATAGACCTGTTTGGCATGAGTGATTCTGAGGTGTTTCGCATCTTCAGATTCACCCCTCATGTCATCCTGGAATTAACCACAACCCTGCAGGAGGACATCACCAGCCCAACACACCGCTCACATGCAGTGCAGCCACTGGTCAAGGTCATGGCAACACTCCATGTCCTTGCCAGTGGCTCTTTTCAAAGAACAAGTGGAGTGGTGGCTGGGATGTCACAATCCTCCATGAGCAGATGTGTGCACCAGGTTGTCCCTGCAATCCTCAGACGCATGGCCAACCAAATCATCAAACCCACCACTGAGGAGCTGCGACTGAAGGCAATGACAGATTTCTACAGAATTGCCAGATTCCCACGCACTGTGGAGGCCATTGATTGCACACATGTGGCACTCCAGCCCCCCCAGGAGACAGAGCACATGTACCGCAATCGGAAGCATTGACATTCCATCAATGTACAGGTGATAGTCGATGCCCAAGGCCTCATATGGCACGTCCGTGCCAAACACCCAGGGTCCAGCCATGACAGCTACATATACAATCAATGCCACATCCGAATGGAATTCGAACAGAACGTGTATGGGGACACCTGGCTGGTTGGTGAGTGACATGGGAGTCAGGCATGACTATCCCCTCCCATGATGCACACATCACAAGGGCCACATGCATGACTAACATCCTCCTGTCTTTTCCCTTACAGGTGACTCTGCATATCCACTGGGACCCCATCTCATGACTCCTATCCGGAACCCCCAAACTCCAGGAGAGGAAAGATACAATCAAGCACATGCCCAAACACGAGCAGTGGTGGAGCGCACCCTTGGCCTACTAAAGTCATGTTTCCGATGCCTGGATAAGTCTGGGGGTACCCTCTTGTATTCCCCAAACTTTGTGTGCCAGATCATCGGTGCATGTTGCATGCTGCACAACTTCGCAGTAAGAAAGGGCCTGCAGATTGACCTACGTGATGACCTGACCCCTGAACCAGACAATCCCCCCCTAACCGAGGCTACCCCGTCTTCTGAGGGAAGAGCAGCCAGGAGATAACTCACATTGGGCATCTTTGCACGTTAAACACACACATTAATCATGGCACAATGAGAATGCATGCATGCACACCACTGTGGTCCCTAGCACACACACCCCACATCCACATCAAATTGGATTGGCACCAGTCCACCATGCAGGACTTGTGAGCAGCAACGCCACGCCAAGGCTCCAATTATGTCACTGTACATTCATACACCATTCACACGGACCTGGGGATCACTACTCCCTGGTCCTGGGGAACCCTTCTCCACCAAAATTGAGGGTGACACCCCTTTTCCGGCAGGAATGTCACCCCCACATTCAAACAGCATTCACAACCAAAAAAAAAAAATTACCTGCAAAAGCAAACATTTTCCAGCAAAAAAAAAAACAAAAGGGGAAAAATAAAATTAATGCCCTTTGCGTGAGCCACGCCTGGGGCGCCCCCGGCCACGGCCCCGGCTTCTCAGGGGAGACTCATGGGGGAGGGGTAAAACCGGGGAAGGAGGAGCAGCCCCTGATCTCTGCCCACCTGGCGGCCTGCCCTCCAAGGCCACGGCTATTCTGTCCAGGGCAGCACCAAGTGTTGCCGTGTTGGCCTGGATAGCCAGGGTAAGGGCCCTCACATCCTGCCCAACGCCTGCTGATGTCGTCTGCAGTTCGTTTAGGCAGGTTGTGAAAGCCCGGGAATGGGAGTCCAGGTTCCCCAGCGTATCCTTGATGGAGGACAGGCTCTCCTCCATCCGCACCAATGTCTGGCTGACCTGTCCCAGATGGCGGGTCTGGAGGAACTGGTCCCTTCTCAGAGTGGCGGGCAGGAGATCGGCCACCCCCCTGGTGTTCTGGGATGAAATCCTGCCTCCAGCTGATGCTTGTGGCCGGGGAGAAGGGGAGGCCCTTGTGAGGGGAGCCATGTTGGGGGAGGAGGGAGGGAGGGCTGCCTGCTGCCAGCCAGAGGGGAAGAGTCCTCAAAAACCAAACGTCCAGTGCCTGACATGGACTCCTCATGATTCTCCTCCTCCTCATGATTCTCCTCCTCCTCTTGAACCTCCTCCGCGGACTCCGGCCTTGTTGGGGGGGCCTCATTAGGCTGCTGTCCTGGGGTTGGTGCGGTCAGGCCAGATGGCCCTGCACCCTCCTGCACATCTGTGGATGACACAAAACATTCACAGGTTGGAGGATCCACACACTTGCCACATATTCCCTTTCACCCCCTCCCCCACACATGCTACACACCTGATACTAAAAAAAAAACTTACCTGGCACCACGGGCTCCGGACTTGAGTCAAAGCTGGGCAGGCCCTCAACTTCATGCCGATGAAAGGTCAGGGCCACCGCACGCTCCTCCGCTGTCAGCCTAATACAGCATGGTGGGCCCCCTCCTGTGCCCCTGGCATGGGCATGCATTCTGGCCAGCTTCTGTTTGACCAGACGCTGGAGGTCATTGATTTTTTTGTCTCCCCCTGCCCCGCTGAATTGACCTGCTCAGTGATCCTATCCAAAATCTCCCTCCTCCTGGCCGGGGTGGTGTTGGCACTCTCTGGGCCGTGGAGGAAACGCCCATACTCGCTAATGGCCCGGGCAAGAATTTGTTTTTCCCCAACTGTAAAATTGAGCTTTTGTTTTCTCTCTGTCATACTTCCAAAAAAACTCACTCCCAGTCAACAAAATTCACTCACACAAACAAGCACAACCAATCAAGCAAGAACACACACAAAGAGAAAACTACTCAGCAAGAAACAGTCACAAAAAAACAAAACAAAAAAACAGCAGGAAAACAAACGAACAGAAATATATCAATCAAACAAACAGTCTCTCAAACACTTATCAAAAAACACTTTCAAAGATCTACTAACAAACACTTGATCACACAGAACACTAATCTGACAACTACAAAACACACCGCAACGAACAACAGGACAAAAGCACTAGGTTAAATGGGAAGGGACAAAGGGATGTACTTTTGCAATGCAAGTGCGTTTGTGTGTGTCTATTTATGCTGTTTGCGTAGTTCACAACGTTGCCCTAGTCCATTTCCTATTTCACTGATTGCGCAGCTCCCGAATTGTGAGCATGCGCACATCGGAGCTGACATGGTCTCCTTCAAGCGCGCATGCGCGAGCCGGCCGGCCCTTCATTTGCATGGGGTCACGGCTCATTTCAATGTAACACGCCCACGTCCTTCCCAATTTGTATTACTCCTCCTTACGCCTCGGAAAAAAACGTTACGCATGCGCAATTTCCTGTGCAAAAGCTACGAGAATAGGGTGATTACGCGGCAAAATTGCGCAAGTCTAACGTAAAGGCGGTGCGCTACGCCGGTCCAATAATGCGCCGATGTACCTGAATCTGGGCCAGTGTGTCTTTTCAGATAGATAGATAGATAGATAGATAGATAGATAGAAAGATAGATCAGGGAGGCTACTTAGTTAGTATAGTTAAATGTACAGTTTGTAGAGAATATATTCACATCCCTAAGAGTTGTCAATATATTTATAAACTGTATAGCTTAGCTAGTTCTGCTATTAGTATCTGTCAGGCAGGAGATTGTGCATGATGCTCTAACGTGTTAGTGTACACGTGTTAGTTAATTGCACATAGATGCATTAACTGTTACTGCACGTGTGCTATTTATTTGCACAGAAAGGCAGTTGCTGTTAATGCAAGTGGGCTATTGAATTGCACAGAAACTCAGTCGCTCTGACTGTGCGTGTGCTGTGACATACCACCTGAGCGCATTTGGGGTCACCGTACGTGTGCTGTGACATACCACCTGAGCGCATTTGGGGTCACCGTACGTGTGCTGTGACATACCACCTGAGCGCATTTGGGGTCACCGTACGTGTGCTGTGACATACCACCTGAGCGCATTTGGGGTCACCGTACGTGTGCTGGTATATACCACCTGAGCGCAGTTAGTGCCACTGTATGTGTGCTCCTATATACCACCTGAGCACAGTTAGTGCCACTGTACGTGTGCTGGTATATACCACCTGAGCACAGATAGTGTCACTGTACGTGTGCTGGTATATACCACCTGAGCACAGATAGTGCCACTGTACGTGTGCTCCTATATACCACCTGAGCACAGTTAGTGCCACTGTACGTGTGCTGGTATATACCACCTGAGCACAGTTAGTGCCACTGTACGTGTGCTGGTATATACCACCTGAGCACAGTTAGTGCCACTGTACGTGTGCTGGTATATACCACCTGAGCACAGTTAGTGCCACTGTACGTGTGCTCCTATATACCACCTGAGCACAGATAGTGCCACTGTACGTGTGCTTGTATATACCACCTGAGCACAGTTAGTGCCACTGTACGTGTGCTCCTATATACCACCTGAGCACAGATAGTGCCACTGTACGTGTGCTCCTATATACCACCTGAGCACAGATAGTGCCACTGTACGTGTGCTCCTATATACCACCTGAGCACAGATAGTGCCACTGTACGTGTGCTCCTATATACCACCTGAGCACAGATAGTGCCACTGTACGTGTGCTCCTATATACCACCTGAGCACAGATAGTGCCACTGTACGTGTGCTGGTATATACCACCTGAGCACAGTTAGTGCCACTGTACGTGTGCTCCTATATACCACCTGAGCACAGTTAGTGCCACTGTACGTGTGCTGGTATATACCACCTGAGCACAGTTAGTGACACTGTACGTGTGCTGGTATATACCACCTGAGCACAGTTAGTGCCACTGTACGTGTGCTCCTATATACCACCTGAGCACAGTTAGTGCCACTGTACGTGTGCTCCTATATACCACCTGAGCACAGATAGTGCCACTGTACGTGTGCTGGTATATACCACCTGAGCACAGTTAGTGCCACTGTACGTGTGCTCCTATATACTTCCTGAGCACATATAGTGCCACTGTACGTGTGCTCCTATATACCACCTGAGCACAGATAGTGCCACTGTACGTGTGCTGGTATATACCACCTGAGCACAGATAGTGCCACTGAACGTGTGCTCCTATATACCACCTGAGCACAGATAGTGCCACTGTACGTGTGCTCCTATATACCACCTGAGCACAGTTAGTGCCACTGTACGTGTGCTCCTATATACCACCTGAGCACAGTTAGTGCCACTGTACGTGTGCTGGTATATACCACCTGAGCACAGATAGTGCCACTGTATGTGTGCTGGTATATACCACCTGAGCACAGATAGTGCCACTGTACGTGTGCTGATATATACACCCTGAGCACAGATACTGCCACTGTACGTGTGCTCCTATATACCACCTGAGCACAGATAGTGCCACTGTACGTTTGCTCCTATATACCACCTGAGCACAGTAAGTGCCACTGTACGTGTGCTGGTATATACCACCTGAGCACAGATAGTGCCACTGTACGTGTGCTCCTATATACCACCTGAGCACAGATAGTGCCACTGTACGTGTGCTCCTATATACCACCTGAGCACAGATAGTGCCACTGTACGTGTGCTCCTATATACCACCTGAGCACAGATAGTGCCACTGTACGTGTGCTCCTATATACCACCTGAGCACAGATAGTGCCACTGTACATGTGCTCCTATATACCACCTGAGCACAGATAGTGCCACTGTACGTGTGCTCCTATATACCACCTGAGCACAGATAGTGCCACTGTAGGTGTGCTCCTATATACCACCTGAGCACAGATAGTGCCACTGTACGTGTGCTCCTATATACCACCTGAGCACAGATAATGCCACTGTACGTGTGCTCCTATATACCACCTGAGCACAGATAGTGCCACTGTACGTGTGCTCCTATATACCACCTGAGCACAGATAGTGCCACTGTACGTGTGCTCCTATATACCACCTGAGCACAGATAGTGCCACTGTACGTGTGCTCCTATATACCACCTGAGCACAGATAGTGCCACTGTACGTGTGCTCCTATATACCACCTGAGCTCAGTTAGTGTCACTGTACCTGTGCTGGTATATACCACCTGAGCACAGTTAGTGTGACCGCACGTGTGCTGCTATATACCACCTGAGCACAGTTAGTGTGACCGCACGTGTGCTGCTATATACCACCTGAGCTCAGTTAGTGTCACTGTACCTGTGCTGCTATCTACCACCTGAGCACAGTTAGTGTGACCGCACGTGTGCTGCTATATACCACCTGAGCTCAGTTAGTGTCACTGTACCTGTGCTGGTATATACCACTTGAGCGCATTTCGTGTCACTCCGCTTGTGCTGTTACATACCACCTGAGCTCTTCAATATGTCTGGAAGGAGAACAAACGGAGGCAGAGAGTCACAAGGGCAAGCAGGCTCTGCATGTAGAGGTAACGCTGGTAGTGGATGTGGTGCATCCTCTTCAGCACGTGGCCGTGGCCGCTCGTCCTTCTTTTTGGGAGCTGGCCGTGTTGAACCTCAACATGCAGAGGAATTAGTAGAGTGGATGACCAAGCCGTCCTCATCCTCCTCATCCTCTCTCACACAGACTGATCAAAGTTTTTCTGGCAAAGCAGCTGCCAAGGCGTCCTCTTCCCTCTGCACGATGGCTTCACACAATACTTCCCTAGTACCACCATGTCCTCCTGAGGAGTCCCCGAACTGTTTCAACACAGTGTTGGGTACATGCTACAGGAAGATGCGCAGCGTTTAGAAGACTCCGATGAGGAAGGCATTGATGTGAGCCCAGGGAGAGGGGGTGGCCGAGAGGGACAGCAATTTGTCAGTGAGGATGTTCCCCCAGCTGGAGCATACTGCCAGGTTGTTGACAGTGATAAGGAGGGAGGGGATGATGAGGTCACTGACTGTACCTGGGTGCCTGATAGGAGAGAGGAGGAGGAGGAGGAGTAGGAGGAGGAGGAGGCACAGGCACATCTCCAAAGAGGCAGGATACCTTCCAAGGGTCAGCTTAAGGTCACACCACTGCATGACAGCGCACATCTATGGCGCTTGTGCATGGCGCTGCTGTGTCTGACCGGTACAGCAAAAGTTCTTTGGTGTGGGCCTTTTTTGAAATATGTCCACAAGATCGTACCTTTGCTTTTTGCAACTTATGTCGCAAGCGTATCTCGCGTGGCCAAAACATCAACCGCCTGGGTACCACATGCTTGTCCAGACATATGTCGACCAGCCATGCAGCTCGTTGGCAAGCACACCAGAAAGACCCACACCAAAGACAAAAGTGTACCCCCCCTTGCCCTTCTGGGACCTCCAACCCCAGTAGACCCCCAGTCCTCTCTGAAGCCTGCAGTGAAGGTGTAGAAATAGGTGTGTCACAAGCTAGTAGTAGCGGTCAATCTACTGATAGTACCAGGCAAATTTCCCTGCCCCAGCTGCTGCAGCGCCGAAAGAAGTACAATCCCAGCCATCCACATGTCCAGCAGTTGAATGCTAGCTTAGCGAAATTGCTAGCACTTCAACTGCTACCTTTTCAGTTGGTAGATTCTGCCCCCTTCCGTGAGTTTGTGCAATGTGCAGTACCTCAGTGGCAAGTACCAAAACGCCACTTTTTCTCACGGAAGGCTATTCCGGCTCTCTACCGGCATGTGGAAGGCAATGTCCATGCCTCGCTGGACAGGGCGGTCAGTGGTAAGGTGCATATTACCGCTGACTCATGGTCCAGCAGGCATGGACAGGGACGTTACTTGTCTTTTACGGCGCATTGGGTGATTCTGCTGGCAGCTGGGAAGGACGCAGGGCAAGGTCCAGTAGTTTTGGAGGTTGTTCCGCCACCATGCCTTCAAAACACTACTACTGCTTGTGACACACCTCTTTCCTCCACTCCCTCCTCTTCTTCTTCCTCTGTGGCCTCTTCCTGTGGAGATGTTTTCTCCGAACCAGCCGTGCTCCGTAGGCGTAAGAGGGGATACGCAGGAATGCAAGCCAAGAGATGCCATGTGGTGCTAGAGCTGGTGTGCTTGGGAGACAGGAGCCACACTGGGGAAGAGGTTTTGTCAGCTCTGCAGGGTCAGGCTGAGAGGTGGTTGACGCCACGCCAGCTAAAGCCTGGAATGGTGGTCAGCGATAATGGCACCAACCTCCTCTCTGCCCTGCGACAGGGAAAACTCATCCACGTGCCCTGTTTTGCGCATGTCCTCAATTTGGTGGTGCAGCGGTTTTTGGGCAGGTACCCGGGCTTGCAGGATGTCCTGAAGCAGGCCAGGAAAGTCTGTGTGCATTTTCGGAGATCATATAATGCCACTGCTCGGCTGACTGACCTCCAAAGGGAATACAACCTGCCCAAGAACCGCCTAATTTGTGACATGCCCACCAGATGGAACTCAACGTTGGCCATGCTGCAGCGGCTGCACACGCAGCAGCGGGCCATCAATGAGTACCTGTGCCAATATGGCAGCAGAACTGAGTCAGGGGAGCTAGGTTTTTTTTCCCCACGCCAGTGGGCCTTGATCTGGGATGCATGCACTGTCCTGTCACCATTTGAGGAGGCCACGAGGATGGTGAGCAGTGACAGTGCATGCATCAGTGAGACTGTCCCTCTTATTCACATGTTGGAGCACACGCTACGTGGAATAATGGACAGGGCCCTTAAGGCAGAACAGAGGGAGGAAGAGGAGTACTTCCTTACCTCTCAAGGCCCCCTTTACCCAGACAGTGGTCCTGCTTGCCCACCCAGCACACAGGAAGAGGAGGAGGAGGAGGAGGAGGATTGTATCAGCAGCATGGAGGTGGAGCCTAGCACTCAGCAGCAGCAGTCTTCAAGGGATCATTTACAGTCCCAAGGACCACGTGGAGTTTTATGTGGCTGGGATGAGGTGCCTGTGGATCCTGTCGTCCTCAGTGACTCAGAGGACTGTGCCCCGAATGCCTCTGCAAACCTACGCTGCATGGCCTCCCTGATTCTGCAAAGCCTGCGTAAGGATCCTCGTGTACGTGCTATTAAGGAGAGGGATCATTACTGGCTGGCGACTCTCCTTGATCCACGTTACAAAAGTAAGGTTGCGGACCTTATGTTGCCATCGCAGAGGGAGCTGAAGATGCAACTTCTGCGGGAGGCCTTGCAGAAGGGTCTGTGCAATGCGTTCCCAGAACCGGGGGGATTACCAAAACCTGGCTCTGGACAATGTCTTGCTGAGGCTTCGGTGAGGGGCGGTGGAGAAGGTGTTCGTCTGACCGATGTGTTCAGGCAGTTTTTTTGTCCGCAGCCCCAAGGTCTGACCGGTTCCAGCAACCATCGCCAGCGTCTGGTTTACATGGTCCGGGAATACCTAGGGGCAAGATCCGACTTGGACACCTTCCCCACTGAAAATCCTCTGGCTTACTGGGTCTTGAGGATGGATCACTGGCCAGAGCTTGCCCAGTACGCAATTGAGCTACTGGCTTGCCCTGCATCCAGTGTTCTTTCAGAACGGACATTCAGTGCTGCTGGAGGCTTTGTCACTGATCACAGGGTGCGCCTCTCTACCGGCTCTGTTGATCGACTGACCTTCATCAAAATGAATCAGGCTTGGATCAACACCAGCTACCAAGCACCTGATGCTGATATTAATGAATAATATCTTTTTGTTGAAATGTCGGATCCCTTTTAGACTGCTGATGCTAAGTGACTGTCCTCTTATGCTGCTGATGGAATATCCTTCTCCTCCTCACTTTTCTTGCTGATAGCTAGTAAGAAATGTTGTGTTTCTGGGCTCCGCCACCAGTCCCTAAGGCACAATTTTTCAGCCCCTGTTTAACAGGGGCGCCTAATAACAATTTTTGATGCAATACTTTGCACGTGGCTCCTTGGTGCGCTCCAATTACAGTATGTTTGAGGGGTGCCCTTTTTTCTAAAAAATTTCTTTCACACAACAATAATGGCCCCCCACCACCGCTAAAATATTCGACATAATGTTGCCACACAAAACTTGCGCAAGTAGCATTAATTACTTTTTTTTTTGTCCTTTCATGTTGTGCAGGGACATCTCTAAACACGTGCCACTACTTTTTTTCACTTTAAGCATCATTAAAATGGCTGCTCTGCAAAAAACGTCCGTTTTAAAAAAAAACATTCCATTGATACATGTTCCCTGGGGCAAGACCCGGGTTCTGAATGATGTTTTCCAACATTTGATTGAATTTTTGTCTTTAAAATGACCGTTTTTGAATTTGAACGTTCGGGTCCCAAAGACTTCAATGGGGTTCGAAATATTTGTGCGAACCCGCGATCTGTTCGAACGTTCTGGTGCGAACCGAACCCGGGGGTGTTCGGCTCATCCCTACTGGTGACTGTCGCTGCACTGTTGCCAGCGACATCGAGGATGGCATCCGTAATGGCATCCGAGGAGGCCAGGCTGTCGGCCAGGCGCCTCATCTCCCCAACGACCTCGGAAAGGTGATGATTTTGCTGGCCCTGCTGCCTGGCCAGCTGTTCAGGCAGGACCTTGGGAACACCCCTTGTCTTGCAAGTCGCCTTCCGGGGAGTGGCAGGGGACCTGGCATAAGGGGAGGATGTTGAGGGGCCGGAGATGAGGGGGGTGGAAACAGAGGGACTGGAGAGGTTGGGGGTGGACACTGAGGGGCTGGAAAAAGATGGGGGGATGGCTTGGGCTGGTCCGGGCAACCCATGGTCCTCCTCCAAAACCAGGTAGAGCTCCTGGTCCTGGTCAACAACCTCCTCCACAACCGCCTCCTCCGTAGAGGTGTGCCCAGATTCCTCCAACAAGTCCTCTTCCAGGGGGGCAGCCAGAGGGACTGGATGTTCCACAGATGGCCCCACTCCCTCCTGCACATCTGTGGATGACACAAAAGATGCACATGTTGGTGGACCCACACACTTGGCACATGTTCCCTTCCACCCCCACACATGCTACACAACAGAGAGTATATGAAACACACTTACCTGTCCTCAGGGCTGGCACAACAGACTCATAGCCCCCAACTCCCTCAACCTGCTCCCTCTGCAGGCAGCGGGCGACCACCTTCTCCTCCTCAGTCAGACGGATGGTACAGGGTGGGCCCCCTCCAGTGCCCCTGGAATGCCGAATCATTCCAGCCAGCTTGCCCTTGACCAGACGCCGCAGGTCATTCATCTTTTTTTGAATATCCTGCGGTGTCCGGATCTAATGTGAAAGGGCATTAACCTGGCAAGCCACCTTCATGAGGATTTCGACTTGCTGGTCCGGGCACTGTCAGCACCATGGAGCCTGGAATCGTACTTCTCCATGGCCGCGATGACAATCGCCCTCTCCTCTGGGGAGAAATTTTTCTTCCTCCTCTCCTTCCCAATAGAAGCCATGGTACAGCACAACGTTTTCCTGTGACAATCCTGTGACAATCCTGTGACAATCCAAAAAATGGGAGACTTTTGCGCTGCACGGGCGCATGTGTGGGGGCATTATATACCCAGCGCCGGCGAATCGTAGGGAGGCTTTTCGCATGCGCAGAAGGCATCCACGTCACGGCGCGGGTCAACCACGTCACGGCGCGGGTCATCCACGTCACGGCACATGCTCCGTTCGTCCCGGCCTTCATTTGCATGGGGTCACGCTTCATTAGAATGCAACACGCCCACTTCCCTCCTACTTTGGAGTTGCGCCAGATTACGCCGATGAATTTCCGCTACGCAGGCGCATCTTGGAGCGCATTTGCTTAGGGAATACGGTACTTGACACTCCGTGTTACGTCGGCGTAGTGCATCTGAGATGCACTACGCCTGCATAATTATGCGCGCATCTATGCGAGAATCTGGCCCTAAGTGTTTACAACCCCGTTAAGGACTGGAAGGATTTGCCCCCTTAATGACTAGACCTTTTTTTGCTATACAGCACTGCATCACTTTAACTGACAATTGTGCAGTCGTGTGACGCTGTACCTAAATATGTTTTTTTCCCCCACAAAAGGGCTTTCTTTTGGTGGCATTTGATCACTGATACAGTTCTTATTGCTTGCGCTATAGACAAAAAAAGAGTGACAATTTTGAAAAAAAAAACTAATGTTTTTAACTTTTTGCTATAATAAATATCCAAAATAAAATACTGCTACATATATTTGGTAAAAATAACCCAAATAAGTGTATATATGTTTTTTGTAAAATGTATAGAGTCTACAAACTATGGTGCCAATCTCTGAAAATTGATCACACCTGATGTACTGGTGGCCTACCTACAAATAACCCCCAAATGACACCTTTTTGAAAAGTAGACATTCCTAGGTATTTAGTAAGAGGCATGGTAAGTTTTTTTGAAGTTGTAATTTTTTCCCACAATTCTTTACAAAATAAAGATTTTTTTTTATTATTTCCAACAAAATTTTCATAATAACAAGTTATTTCCCACACACAGCATATGCATACCACAAATTACACCCCAAAACACATTCTACTCCTCCTCCTAAGGATGGCAATACCACATGTGTGAGACTTTTACACAGCCTGGCCACATATAGACACCCAACATTCAGAGAGCACCATCAGGCATTCTAGGGACATAAATTACACATTTACAGTAATTTCTTGACTATGTCTTACACTTTTGAAGGCCCTGGAGCACCAGGACAATAGAAACGGCCAAAAAATTACCCTATTTTTTAAAGCAAACACCCCAACATATAATTTATGAGGCATAATGAGTCTTTTGAACGTGTCATTTTTTTTCCACAAGTTTTTGAAAAATGTGGAAAGAAAATTAAAACACATTTTTTTTTACCCAAAGTTGTCCATGTATCAGATATTTCTAACACATAGCATGTACAAAGCTACAATTACACCTTAAAATATATTCTGCTACACCTCCTGAACGATACCACATGTGTGAAACTTTTACACAACCTGACCAATCAGGTGTTCTAGGAGCATACAGTAAATTACACTAATTTGACTACCTATTAGGCCACGTACACACGATCGAACATGTCCGCTGAAACTGGTCCGCAGACCAGTTTCAGCAGACATATCCGATCATGTGTACAGCCTAGCGGACAGGTTTCCAGCGGACAAAAGTTTTAAAACATGCTTTAAAACTTGTCCGCTGGAAACCTGTCGATCGGACATGTCCGCTGGTTAGCACGCCTAACCAGCGGACCGAAATCCCCCGCATGCGTCGAATGGATTCGACACATGCGTGGAAGCATTTTACTTTCTGGTTTGCGGACGTCGCGACGGCAACGTCACCGCCACGTCACTGCGCTGTCTGTCCGCGGGGATTTTGGTTTGATCGTGTGTACACACCATCAGACCAAAAGATCCCATGGAGACATGTCCGATGAAAACGGTCATTTTCATCGGACATGTCTCCTCGTGTGTACGCGGCCTTACACTTTTGTGAGACACTGATGGGCACTGTAGTGACACTGATTGGCACTGTAGTGGCATGGATGCGGCACTGATGAGAACTGATGTGGCATGGATGTGGAATAGATGAGTACTGATGTGGCATGGATGTGGAATAGATGAGTACTGATGTGGCACGGATGAGTACTGATGTGGCACGGATGAGCCCTGATGTGGCATGGATGTGACACCGAAGAACACTGATGTGGCATGTATGTGGCATGGATGAGTACTGATGTGGCACGGATGAGCACTGATGTGTCACGGATGAGCATGGGCGTCCCGTGATTTGCCGCTATTGCAAATTGGAGCCTAATAGCATGCAGGTCCTCTGGAACACCCATCCACTATGGAGAATCCCTCCCCAATTACTAGCAGAGTATTGCAGTTCCAGTGGGGTTGATTCCCTGTGTCCTCTGGCCTTGGATCCCTCCAGCCTGTGTTACCAGAGCTATCCTGGACTACACTGAGACTACACTGAGAGGGGCGCTGTGTATAAGAACAATCACAAATGGCTATTTGCATTCTAAACTGCTTTAATAAAGTAGTGGTTCTCAGCTAGACCCTCTGTTGTTATAGAGTGTTATAAAGACTATGATATAAAGTCATATGTTACCTTGACTGAGCCACATTGCTGTGAAGAGTCCATGTTTTTTCACCTTTCATAACCTGTTTTGTATTATTCTGCAGTGTATGCATCCTTTTTTGCATTATGACTTTACACCTATTTGGCTTTTTATTAATATGGATTTTAACTTTGCACCTAGTTGGCTTTTTATTATAATGTCTTTTAACTTTGCACCTATTTGGTAAAGTGCAGTTTACAGTTACTCCCTGTCTGATCATTTGGATGATTACCAATTCAGCACCTTTTTCACTGCACTATTTATTGGATAAGACAGGTAACTTTCAGACCACACTGACAAAAAAAAACTTTGATTGAAAACCTGTCTGCAGATTGTTCACGAACAAGAAACGATAGATGTTTATTCCAGCAAAATGGAATACATGTTCAAATTAATCAAAGCCAGAAGACAAATGATAAAACCACAAAAACAATTATGTTAGGGAAAACTGTAGTAGATTTATAGTATTCTACATTTATCAGCAAAAATAACTCAGTTACCTTTTAACAAGACATTCCAGTCATATAAAAAAAAAGAGAGCAATTCTAGCCCTTAAGGTGCAGAAAATGCATCAATCACTGCCATGTTTTGTGCTAACAAATCCTAAACTTATAATGTGTTTCCGATTGTTAACAATGTGGTTTCAACTTCCACTTTTTACTGGCCAGAAGGGATGAGTGGAGTAATTCTGGCCAAACTGATTTTGCTGCAAAACAGCAATTAAAAAAAAAAAAAAAGAATTGCTAATTCTAAAGTAAAGCTATTAACTTGACCTGGTTAAGCAAAATTTTTAAAAAAAATATTTTTATCCCCCTTTACTTAGAGCAGGGGGCTTCAAAGTACGGCCCATGGGCCACATCCGGCCCGCAGGCCACATCCGGCCCGCAGCTAGAGTCATTAGACTCGCTACAGGGACGGTCTCTCTGCCAAAGCATTGTCGGGTTGCAACACCTGTAATACATACTCACCCCTGGCAGTATGCAGCATAGGTGCCGCAGCCACTCCCCGCGCTCGACCTTAATCAATTGCCGCACTCAGCCTCAGCCAATCCCTGCGCTCAGCCTCAACCAATGAAATATTTCAGTGCAGACCTGCTCCCGCCCGCTGTTTACATCAGTGTAATTTTACATATACTGTAGCGTGCCTGTGTAACAGCGGGAGCCAAGATGGGGAGTTATGGCACTGAAGGAGACAGTTACGTGTGTGAGGGGGGGGGGGTTATGGCACTGATGGGGACACAGTTGTGTGTGTGAGGGGGAAAGTTTTTTTGGGCACTGATCGGGAAACAGTTGTGGGGGGTTTGATGGCTGTGATGGGGACACAAATGCGCAGAGGGGCTCGATGGGCACACTCACACAAATGTGCAGTGGGGCTCTGATGGAGACATCAGTTGGCAGGGATACTCTGATGAGTGATGGGGACACAAATGTGTGGGGAGCTATGATGGGGTCACAGATTTAAGGCCCTAAAGCAAACTGGAAGTTTAAGCCCCTGCATTTAGCAGCTGGAGTCGGACACAGGTGCACCATATAGCCCCGCTTCCAGAAGCCTGGTACATTTTAATCTATTCTGCTGCTGCGGATTTATCAGGATTTTTTTTTTTTTTCGGCCCGTGAGTATGTGTAAAATTTACAATGTGGCCCTCGAAATTAAACGTTTGGAGACCCTGACTTAGAGGGTCCATTTAGGATAGATTAGTTATTAAACATAGTATTCTTTGAATTTGACTTTTTTGTGTGTATATTTGATTGTCATTTGTGTAGTGCTGTTTTAAATTTTAATAAAGGTAAAATAACTAGGGACCATTTTCTGGCACAAGGACAGATCAAGGATAGTTTAAAGGGGTTTCAATAAACCTCAAAAGTCATTCCACCCTTAAAAAAAATAAAGAAAACAATATTCGCAGTTTGCCAAAATGGTGAAGTTTTGCTAAAATCTGAGGATTTTCTCTAAAAAAAAAAAATTCAACTCAATTTCGCTCAGTCCTACTGGTGAGGCCTCTAAAATACCAGTTGGGTGGAAGACCCAGTCATGACTTTTACTCCCCTTGGTGGTGGTGCAAGGCATGATGGAAACTCAAAGGAAACCTGTCATGAAGGAAATTTAGGGTCATCCACTGATGGCATTCATTGTTTCTAAGGTTAGTCTGCTATTACCCTGACCACTAACCAGTAACGTGCTTTCAGATCAGGATCAGAGAATGTACAAACTCTTTATCCACTTATTTATTCATAGGACATGCACTTAGAATGGAAATGTTTAGCATGACAGCCAGGCAACTAATAATTTCAAAACAATGAAGGCTTCTATGTTTCTCTCAAGAACCAGACTAAAATCCCCAACCCTTTGTAATAGGTAATCATCGGTTTAATCATCGTCTTTCTATAGAGATGCGAAAGTGTACCTAGGAGAATTGATGCTGTTTTAACCACTTCAGCCCTAGACCATTTGTCAGCTTAAAGACCTTCCTTCTGCCTGCCAGAGCCATGCTGTCGATGTATATAGTCGTGCGCTGGTCAGCAAGCAGTTAAAGGCAAAGGGTGGTCATACCAAATATTGATTTGATTTGAATTGCTCTTCTGTTCATTTATTTTCCATTTTGTTTAATACAAATAACAAATAGTAACTATTACTAAAAGCATTCTTAATATACAGCATTTTTTTCACACCTGCCTAGGACTTTTGCACACAGTACTGTAAATATATATATACAATATCTCACAAAAGTGATATGACGCTAAACACGTGCACTTAACTTCTTTGGTCAACCACGGCGAGGCCTGTTGTGAGTGGAACCTGTCCTGTTAAACCGCTGTATGATCTTGGCCACCATGCTGCAGTTCAGTTTCATGGTCATGGCAATCTTCTCATAGCCTAGGCCATCTTTATGTAAAGCAACAATTATTTTAAAAGTTCTTTGCCATGAGGTGCCATGTTAAACTTCCAGTGACCAGTATGAGACAGCGAGTGCGATTACACCAAATTTAACAAACCTGCTCCCCATTCTCACCTGAGACCTTGTAACACTCAAGGCTCGTACACACGATCGGTTCAAACCAATGCAAACGGACTGAGGTTCGTTTTCATTGGTCCAAACCGATCGTGTGTAGGCCCCATCGGTTAGTTATTCTTCGGTCAAAAAACAGAAGGCTTGCTTTAAAATTCAACCGATGGACGGCTGATGTGTCAAAACCGATTGTTAGTATGCAAAAGCATCGGTTAAAGTCGACGCATGCATGCTTGAAAGAATTGAACTGTTTTTTTTCAGCACGTTGTTGTGGTTACGTCACCGCGTTCTGACACGATCGGATCATTAACCGATGGTGTGTAGGCACATCAGTCCATCAGTCAGCTTCATCGGTGAACCGATGAAAACGGTCCGTCGGACCGTTCTCATCGAATGGACCGATCATGTGTTGAGTTATTTTGAGGGGACAGCTAATTTACACTGTTATACAAGCTGAACACTCACTACTCTACATCGTGTAATTTCTGTTGTCACATGAAAAGCTATAATAAAATCTTTACAAAAAAATGAGGGGTGTACTCACTTTTGTGAGATACTGTTTATACAGTATTCAAAATAGTCCAATTTAAATAAAATATACTGTAAGTAATACAATACATATTTTTATTTACAATCAATAGTCCATTATTACATAAAAAGAAATATAAAGTAAATTGTGTTAAAAAAAATGTCAATTAATAAAATATCAATAGTATGTCGTATAAACAGATTTCAGCTGTCCCTTTTAGAAACACAGTGCATGAGTCAGAGGTGCACATCCCTTCAAGTGTATAATCAAGTAAGCATTTCATATGATGGGTAGTAGTACTAGTCAACACATCTCGAAATGCTTAGTGAAACAGACACACAGACATGCACGCTCCAGACAGTCATTTGCAGAGTGGTGATGTACACTAAATAGGATGAATAAGGCTATCTATCACAAATATCCACAGATCTGTTATTGGACTGCGCTGCACTCTTCGTAATGCATTCCAAAATCAAGAGGGAATCAATAGACAGATACATAAAACACACATGTTCAATATTAATGCACATAGGCATACAGCACACATTATAGTAAATAGATTTCAATCAAGGAATAATAGCAATGTAAACACAAATCATTACTCATTACAAAATGTTGCAGGGATGTCAGCAATAGATGCAATGAACTGTGTACATTTATCACTGCAAACACACTTGATTTTTTTATGGATGGATGCGACCTGTCTGAGGACCGGAGAGACTTGAACCGGTTGGGTGAGACGGGCACTTGCCTGAAAGTACTGATTGTCTTGCGGAAGGGCAGATCGTTCATATCCATCTCGTTCAGACGCCGCTGGACTGGGTTATTTAAAGGCAGACCTTGGCTGCCTCTGTTGCCATGGACTTCGACCTGCCCTCACCATCACCCAGTACACTATGCTGGGCTCTATTGCAGTATATTATCCATGCTCTGCAATCCGTTGTTGATCCCACAGCGCCCTTTCAATTATGTTATCCATCTACTGTTGGTATATCTCCCTGGGTCTGATCCTTTACACTGCACTTTTACACCGCAGCCAGTCCATCCATGGCACGTCCCCCCATGTCCGCCGTGGGGGACCTCCTTTTGTGGTGCTTTAGTGTCCCGGGTCTATCAGGGGCTTTAGACATTCTCCTGATGAAGCGGTTTACACGCTAAACTAGTAGAGATGCCCTTTGCGACCCATGTCCCATTGGGATTTTTCCCCCACCTGGGGATTCTTCTATTGGTGATCTGTGTGGTCTGCCACCAAAGATTTTTAACTATATGTAGCACTAACCCTGGAGGAGCTGCTGGTTGTTTTGGGTCTATGCTCTGTGATTAACCCCTTAAAGTGGCTCAAAACCCTTACTTTACACACCTGGTAATATGGGAGTTGTGGACCCCAGTATCTTGTAGGGAAACACAATATCCCGTTACCCTACAACAGATTATGCAAACAAAAGAAGTTACCTTAAATGGAAGGGACCTTGCAATATGAAAGATAGGCTGCACACAAACTTCAAATTAACCAAAGTCATGCTTTACTTAAAGAAGAAACAAAGGAATATGAGCAACAGTGATACTCTATTTGCAGATCCCTGCAATATCAAATAACAATATAAGGCGTCAGTGTGAGCTAGGCTACAATGTCATATAAAATAGTAAAACTGATTAAAGTAATCGAATTGATTACTCAGTCAACGAGCAATGCAATGAAAATAGTGAATAAACAACTCTAAATAGATAACCCTTGGGTACTATAGCTATAGCTAAGTAGGATGGCCTGGCGTCCCTGGACAAACTTCAATACAGTCTCCTGCTAACAGTTTGTGCACTTGTACGTTGGCATGCAGTGGTGTGCAAAGAGCAATTTATAATCCAAAGAGAGTAAAAATAAATTGTTAAAAGTTTCCTGAATAGTCAAACCACAAAGATGGATATCAACGATCCGCTCTTCCGCAAGACAATCAGTACTTTCAGGCAAGTGCCCATCTGACCCAACCGGTTCAGGCCTCGTATTTCTACAGCACACCGTTCGGACGGGCAACAGTCTCCGGTCCTCAGACAGGTTGCAGGTTTATTGGGATCTCGTCCAATGACTACGGCAGAAACTTCGTCCTTCCTTCTTAAATACGCTCCGCTCGGGCGTATGTAGGCCTCAACTGCAGCCTACTCCCCATGGAGACCCTCCTGACAGTGTTCTCCTGGGTTGAGGAGGCGGTCCCGAGAGAGGGCGCCAAACACGTCCTCTCCCTTTAATTACCTCCCTTAGCAGGTGGTGCGGAAGGCTCCATTCTCTAATATATCTTTAGGGGCTCAAGTACAGCTTTCTTGCATCCAAAGTGCATGTGATATATAAGGCACCTGATTAAACCTTTAGGGCCAGATTCACAGAGCCATTACTCCGGTCTATCTCCTGTTAGACCGGAGTAATTTCAAAT
Organism: Rana kukunoris; assembly: GCA_029574335.1. Classification (NCBI taxonomy): domain Eukaryota; kingdom Metazoa; phylum Chordata; class Amphibia; order Anura; family Ranidae; genus Rana; species Rana kukunoris. The sequence continues at coordinate 389,219,700 of CM056051.1, forward strand.
TACCTGCGTCGTATCATTAGTTTGAATCCTTAAACCATGATACGAGGGCTTCGGGCTTCGATCCGACAGGCTTACGTCTTCGTACGCCGTCGGATCTACGCTGCAATCTTTTTCCGCCCACTGGGTGGAGTTTGCGTCGTTTTCAGCATCGGGGTATGCAAATTAGCTTTTTCCGGCGATCCACAAAGTTACGATCGTCCGTCGCATTCTCTTACGGCATCTGTAGTCATCTTTTTGCTGCGTAAAGTTAGGGAAGCAAAAATATTGTCTAACGTTAGACAGCCCATGTTAAGTATGGCTGCCGTTCTTGCGTTGAATTTCACTTTTTTTTTTTGTGTTTGCGTAAGTCGTCCGGGAATAGGAATGTACGTAAACGACGCTACTCAAAAAAAAAACTGACGTAACGATGTTATTTCAAGCAATGCACGGCGGGAAATTTCTTAACGGAGCATGCGCAGTTCGATCGCCGCGGGGACGCGCCTAATTTAAATGCTTCACGCCCCCTAATCGCGTATTTCGATTCCGCCACGAGAAATACACTACGCCGCCGTACCTTACGGGCCGAAATCTACCAGAATTCGTCTTAGAGCCAGGTAAAATACGGCGGCGTAGTGTATCTCTGATACTCTGCGCCATGGCAATTGTACCTGAATCTGGCCCTTAGCATTTACCCCTGAAAAGGGGGCCACTGAGAATATGCCTAGGTTCACCTAAACAGTACATAGGCTGCCATTCACATAAACACAGTCTTACACACACCGACAATTAAGGCTCAGTCTAGGGCAGGGGTCTCCAAACATTCTAAACAAACGGCCGGTTTACTGTCCTTCAGACTCTTGGAGGGCCGGATTTTGGCCAGCGGGAGTGGAGATTTTCCTGGCATCATTGTTAGTAAACATCTGGTATTAGGGGGAGGAATAGTGCCCCACTGCTGGTATCATATGGAGGAATAGTGCTCTATTAGTTGTGACTGTGGGAGAAATGGTGTTCCATTGTTGGTGTCAGATGGCAGAATAGTGTCTCGTATCACTGGGAGGGATAGTGCCCCAAGGGCCGGATAAAGGCAAGCAAAGGGCCACATCCGGCCCTGGGGCCACAGTTTGGAGACCACTGGTCTAGGGGATGTCTTCAGAGTATTTATTGCTAAACAACTTCAACAGGAGAGGGTTTTTAGGCTTACAGGATACTCCAAAATGATCAGTAACAACAATAGGAGGACAAACTTCTCTGTCTAATCTTTCTTTTTTTGGAGGTGACAGGGAATGGCCCACATATGTAGGCTATAAGTTCCCCACAAGATATTTACTCACAGAGTCCCAGGAGCTGCTGGCAACCCAGCATCCATAGGTAGATCCTCAGTGAGGAAGACAAAAGATCTTTCTCCAGATCATAGGTGTGCGCAGTCTACTGCATTAGGGTGTACACTCTAAAGCTCAAATACACACTACTGATCAATAGGGATGAGCTTCGTATTCGAGTCGAACTCATGTTCGACTCGAACATCGTATGTTCCATTGTTCGTCGAAATACGAACAAAACGGGTCGTTTGCGCCAAATTTGAGTTACGTTTCACAGACCATAATTCACTGCGGCATTGCTGGCTGATGATTGGCCAAGCATGCACTATGACCCGCATGCTTGGCCAATCACAGTGCGCAAAAAACGGAGAGCCATAATTGGCCAAAGCCAGGGTGGCTTTGGCCAATTATGGCTCAGGGGGTTTAGTACACGCCCCACACTATAAAAGGCCGCCTGCAGGTCGGCCTTATGTAGTGTGTTGCGGCGGTGGTTAGAGAGAACAGAGAGAGACACAGAGAGAGTGTAATTTTTTGCAGGTAGATAGAGCAGGCAGGCAGACAGGCTAGTCAGTTAATGTTACAGTGTGTAGAGGATATATATACATTCCAGGTGTTGTACATATATTTATACACTGTATAGTTTAGCTAGATCAGCTCGTCCTAATTTACTGGCAGGCAGGTGATTGTGCTATTTAAAGACGTTTTCACAGCCATACTATAGACACCCAGCAGATACAATATTTAAAGGAATTTTTCATTATTTTTTATTTATTTTATTTAAGCATCATTCAAATCACTGCTCCTGATTGTACCTGCTGGGTGTCTATAGTATGCCTGTGAAAACGTCTTTGAGAACCCGGGTCTTGCCCGAGGGAACATGTATCAATGGAATTTTTTTTTTTTAAACGGACGTTTTTTCAGGAGTCCTGAAAAAAACGATAGTTTTTAAAACTTTTTTACCATTGATACATGTTCCCTGGGGCAAGACCCGGGTTCTCAAAGACGTTTTACGACAATAACTTGCATATTAGGCTTTAAAATTTGCACTTTTGTATTCGAACGTTCGAGTCCCATAGACATTCGGTCCGTTCGAAGGTTCTGGTGCGAACCGAACAGGGGGTGTTCGGCTCATCCCTACTGATCACTCACGATGTTCATTCAGAAAGGGAAGGAGATGGTCAATTACATATTTACCGGCCCCTTCCTCCACTCATCCTAAAACATCCTTGCAACAACAGCTGGCGGGAGAGGAGGGAAGCTGGTAGCACTACAGGGGGAAGGAGAAAGCCAGAGAAGTAGGGGTAATATGTGCTGTAAAGGGTGATTAGCGTGTGCCTGGGCACACCTGGCACACTATTCTCAAGATCTTGATTTCAGAATAGTGTTCTCTAGCACTCTTCTCCTGGCCCTCAGCCCAGCTCCCGCTGAGGCCCAAATTGCCTGTCTCACTAACTCTCTCTTAGGGGCAGCGGCCCCACAGGAACTGGAACGCTCCTGGAGAGGAAAGAACACTCAGCTTAGGCCTTCTGCATATTTATTACCTCCCCGACCACCTTTCGGGTGCCTCCTTCTAGAGATCAGTTGGGCATGATAAATTTTCAATTGATCATTTGAATTCTTCCATCCTTTGCTCTGGAAACTTCTTTTCAGAGGCAGGAGGGAGTAATCAAACTTTCAGCTCAGGAAACCCTGAACATACTTACACAATCAATTACTGCTCGATTCACTACAATGGAGCCAAAAACCTAATTTCCCTAACAACCTAACCAGAGGAGGGCACTACAGACCTATCACTGTACTATCAGTTTTGGCTGAACTGGATCTTGAAACCCTCTTTCTGATAGATCTATCAAAACTAAGTAAGGCCGTGTACACACGACCGAGGTTCTCGCTGGAAACCAGCGAGAACCTCGCTGGAAGCTGCATTCCAGCGAGGACCTCGGCCATGTGTACGCTCTCAGCGAGCTTCCCGTCGGGAAGCCCGTCGAGCAGAAATAGAGAGCACGCTCTCTATTTGCTCGACGGCCCGCCTGGAAGAATGGCTGGTTGCCATTCCCGAAGGGCGGGTCGCCGATTTCGACGGCCGGCAGGGAACCTCGACGGGCGGAACGATGTGTTCTGCCCGTCGAGGTTCTCTGCCGTGTGTACGCGGCCTAAGGCCTTCAAAGTCGCATACAAATTGAATGTATTGTTTAGATATGTCCACATATTTTGCAGTTTTGATCAATTTAAAAGCAACTGTTCAGTTGGATAGTAGTGTGTATGTCCACGCTAAAATACACAAAACAAGGAATTTTCTTGAGGATGTCTCCAATACCATTTATTAACAGATGGCTACTATGCAACTAATGCATTGACTAAAAATGGGGTGTTTCAAATGTTTTAGTGGATGAGAAGATAAAATATGCTTTTAATGCCCTGTACACACGATCGGTTCATCTGATGAAAATCGACTGATGGACCGTTTTCTTTGGACGAACCGATTGTGTGTGGGCCCCATCGTTTTTTTTTTCCCATCGGTGTAAAAAAATAGAACCTGTTTTAAATTTTTCTTATGGCTAAAAAAACGATCGTCTGTGGGGAAATCCATCGGTCAAAAATCCACGCATGCTCAGAATCAAATCGATGCATGCTCGGAAGCATTGAACTTCATTTTTCTCAGAACGTCATTGTGTTTTACGTCACCTCGTTGGACACGATCGGATTTTTAACCGATGGTGTGTAGGCAAGACTGGTGAAAGTCAGCCTTATCGGATATCTGATGGAAAAATCCATCGGTTCGTTTTCATCAGACGAACCGATCATGTGTACAGGGCATTAAAAGTATTTTTTATCTTCTCATCCACTAAAACATTTGAAACACCCCATTTTTAGTCAAGGCACCATTTTTATCATGGCATGCATCCTTAGATGTGGTGGCTACATTAGTTTTCTATTTTCAGCTAGTACCGAACATGTGTATATATTTGTGAACATGTGTATATATCTTGCCAGACATTCAGTGAGATAAAAAAAATCAAACAATTCTTATGTTTCTTTTGTAAACTACTAATCCCAGCAGTGGGAGATTTTAAAAGGGCAGACATGTTTGAAGTCCAGCCTATATTTCAATTTTGGCTCCTGCTTTATATGCTGTGTCTGATTTATAAAAGGCAACTGCTCCTGGCCCCCAGCCAGAAATGGCCCCCCTTTGTACAAAAACATAATAAATAAAAACGAGTTTAGTTATTAAAGGAGAAGTGTGAGATTTAAAACAAACAAAAAACAAACATACATACTCACTTAAATGGCTGCAGCATTGATTCAACCCTGCAGCTGCTCCCTGCCAGCTCTAAGCCTGAGGACTGAGCAATCACATGACCGCTGATTGCCCAGTTCTCAAATTTCACAGAGCAGAGAGTGGTGACTGACAGTCGCCGGTTCTCTGCTCTGTCCCTTCAGCGCTCGCTGGAGCACCAGGCTGTGGAGGGGGCTGGAGAAGCTGACTTAGGCTTTCAGTGGCACTCTGAGAGCCTAAGCCAGCTATTGGTCAGGCATCTTAATGGGTTACTGCCTGGACCATTTCTGTGCTGTCAACTGAGAGCTTTAGCAAACGAACAAGCTTTGGCCATACTTCTTTTTAAAATTAATCTTTGTCAGGAATATTTGGTTTGCAATCGTTATACTGTATCAGTTTTAAATACATTTTGTAAACTCACATAAAAACCCTCATGATTTTTCACCTTAATGCATTCTATGCATTAAGGTGAAAAACCTTCTATAGTGCAGCAGCCCCTCAGAGCCCCCCTTTTACTTACCCAATCTTTCCAGCTATGAGAACGAGCCGAGCAGCTCCAACCACTGTCTCGGGTCCTCATTGGATAGATTAATAGCAGCAACATTCATTGGCTCCCGCTGCTGTCAATCAAATCCAGTGACATGGGAGCCGGGGGCCAGGGCTGAGTTCTGCTGCCTGTGTCAATGGACGCAACAGCAGGACTTGGGAGCACGCCTGCGCGAGTGTTCCCCTGGAATGCGGAAGGAGAATCGGGGTCACTCTGCGCCAAACTCTTGCACAGAGGAGGTAAAGCCCTGTACATACGATCGGATATCTGATTTAATCTATTCCGATGGATTTTTTTGTCGGATTTCCGATGGAGCTGACTTTCATCAGTCTTACCTACACACCATCGGTCAAAAATCCGACCGTGCCAAAATGTGGTGACGTAAAACACTACGACGTGCTGAGAAAAATTAAGTTCAATGCTTCCGAGCATGTGTCGACTTGATTCTGAGCATGCGTGGATTTTTGACCAATGGACTTCCACACAGATGATCGTTTTTTTCCGTAGGATCGGTTTTTGATCCATAGGAAAATTTTAAGACATGTTCTATTTTTTTTCACCGAAAACAAACCAATGGGGCCCACACACGATCGGTTTGTCCGATGAAAACGGTCCATCGTTTTTTTTCATCAGACGAACCGATCATGTGTACAGGGCTTTAGTATAACATGTTTGTTATATAAAAAAAAAACCTTTACAACCATGCGGAGCTCCACTCAGTTTTGTGTTTTGTTAAAAGTCTGCAGCTTAAAAAACTGTAGCTGCTGACTTTCAATAAACACATACTCCCCAGTCCCACAATCCAGCAGTGCACTCATCCCAGCCGTTTTCACCCTGTGTCCTCTCTCTGCGGCGCCATCTTCACTGTGAACACTTTTAACCAAAAAAATGAGATCGCGCTGAAAATTACATGTAAATAACTCAAACCGGCTATTGAAACAGGTATACAGATAAATGTTATCTAAGTGGTTTTGCTAATTCAGCATGTGCACAGATAAGCATTTCCAAAATGTAAATAAATATCTCCAACATAAATGTCCATCAACATATGGGTGAGTTCATCGATAGATATTCCCACAGGTGCCAAAATCACACGGTTGGAAAAGTGTGGTATAGAAAGAACCTCCACCGAAGTCATCTAAAGCCTCTTACCAGACAGACATATATTATGGGCATAATATAGTTAATGCTGCTCCTTAGCAATCAGGGAGAGATCCAATGCATACAGCCTGGTTGTCAGATTTAGGTATGAGGTGTCTCCGAATTTTCCACAGACATAAAAAGACAAGAAGCCTCACATAGCATAAAATCCTTATTTAATCGAATAAAACAAAAGTCTTGCACTTACATCCAAATGCAGAAATCAAGGCGAAAAAACACACATCAGCCGGCCGGCTTGAATACACAGCCCGTATTCCAGGTAGAGAGATGGAAAACACGCGGTGACGTCAGAACGTCTCCTCCCTACGTTTCGTCTGAGAAGACTTGATCACGGGACCTTGATCAAGTCTTCTCAGACGAAACGTAGGGAGGAGACGTTCTGACGTCACCGCGTGTTTTCCATCTCTCTACCTGGAATACGGGCTGTGTATTCAAGCCGGCCGGCTGATGTGTGTTTTTTCGCCTTGATTTCTGCATTTGGATGTAAGTGCAAGACTTTTGTTTTATTCGATTAAATAAGGATTTTATGCTATGTGAGGCTTCTTGTCTTTTTATGTCTGTGGAAAATTCGGAGACACCTCATACCTAAATCTGACAACCAGGCTGTATGCATTGGATCTCTCCCTGATTGCTAAGGAGCAGCATTAACTATATTATGCCCATAATATATGTCTGTCTGGTAAGAGGCTTTAGATGACTTCGGTGGAGGTTCTTTCTATACCACACTTTTCCAACCGTGTGATTTTGGCACCTGTGGGAATATCTATCGATGAACTCACCCATATGTTGATGGACATTTATGTTGGAGATATTTATTTACATTTTGGAAATGCTTATCTGTGCACATGCTGAATTAGCAAAACCACTTAGATAACATTTATCTGTATACCTGTTTCAATAGCCGGTTTGAGTTATTTACATGTAATTTTCAGCGCGATCTCATTTTTTTGGTTACATTGTTCTTGTGTTGTATAACACTTTTATGATCGCAGCTATTTTTATTGTAATAATGAGCGCAATTTAACCTTTTCATCACTGTGAACACTTGGCTGTGACAACTTGCGGCTTCACAGCAAGCTCTGGGGCTGGTCCTGAAGTCTTCTGGGACCTATCATTGAAATCATTAAATATTGAAAGTACTGCCCCCCTGAACCTTACGCATGCTTAATGTATTTATAAGTTTCAATCATGTCTCTTCTATACCTTCTTTCTTCAAGACTGTACAAAATAAGTTCCTGAAGTCACTCCTGATATGTTTTATTTCCCAGACCTTTCACTTTTTTTGTTGCATGTCTCTCCACTTGTTCTATTTTATCAGAATGCAAAATTGATTGCGAAATTCTCGTCAACACGTGAAAACGGAGATCATTTCCTGGATTACTAAACTAATATGCACTAAACACTAACTCTACTTACACAAACTTATATGACTAAACTAAAGCTAATTTTTTTTTTTTTTTATATATACACAAAACACAGAAGGGCAGAGAAAGTATTCGCGAATATTCGTAATACGTAATACGAATATTCGCATTGCGAATATTCGGCAACATAAAAGGATCGCCTCAGCTACTCGGCCCAGGGTCTCTAATCATACCAGCAATGTTTTAGACGTGGATGGAGATCACTAGGATGTGATCTGTTTTAAAAATAAATTTGAAAAAATACGAATATTCGTGAGCAACACTAGTGTCCTTTGGTCTTTGATGGCGGAAGAGAACAGACAGATGGAAGTGGTGGGGGGTCCAGCGGTGATATGGGCCCCTCTGGGGAATTCCAGTGGAACGATGTCTGCTGGAATACGGTTATTGGTTGCACTGTGGGAAAGGGGGTGTCTCCAAGCTTTTACGGCTGGAGGCCTGGTATGGAAAAAGGTCCCGCACTGTAGTGGTGGTATGGTTAAGTGTTGGGGGGTACCGTCAAAGACCAACAGGCTGTGGGTGTGTTATTATGTTGCTGTTAAAGGCTGCTATGGCCAGTTTTACTCCAAACTCAGGTGTCGTCTCTTTTACTGGGGGGTTTAAAGGGTTGGGGTATGGGGAGAAAGGGAAGAAAGTAAAACATGGGTCAGTAGGGGTTTATCCAGACTACAGGGGTAAAGGGTTTGCATCATATTAGTCACTATCCCACTATGAGGAAGTAGGTTAGATGTTGGATAATTGCAGCTCCATATTTCTAAGAATTGTGCTACTGTTGCCTCGGTTCTTTTGGGCAGTTAGCTCTGCTGGCCTCTCTATACAAAACTTGTGTCCTATACACAGAAGCAGAGTAGTTGGTTTCAGTTGCCAGGATTTAGGCACCGTTGCAGGACCATGGCATATTGGTACCAATAAGGCAAAACTGGTGAAGAGCTTAAAGCTGAACTCAAAGAAAAACAACAAAAACAAAAAAATCCCTTGCAGTGGGCTCCCCCTTGCAGAAAGAGTTACCAGATAAAAGGATTTTACTTACCTACAGTAATCCCTCTCTCCCCCAGAAGTCAGTATACAACTCTTCTCTCTGACATTCTGGGCTGCAGTCCTGCAGACGGTATCTCTGCATTCTCCCATACAATGCAGGGCTATTGATTATGTCAGGATTCCTCCAACCAGAGAGTAGAGGTTATGGGGGGTGGCCTTATAGCATGGAGGGAACCCTACGGAAGTGAAGGAGTAAGTAAAAATCTTTTTTACTTGTACCCATAGGTGTGCGCAGCCTACTGCATTAGGGTGTGCACCCTTAAGCTCAACCACACATGCATGTGTATGTATCTACATATATATGTCCCTGGCACATTGATCTCCCTGCTGGCACAGTGAAAGAGAAGAGCATAAATGCTTCTCTTATGGCAGAGCCGATAGGAGGGAGAGCTTTCACATGTTCCTGTTGCTACACAGAGCGATAACACTAATATGTACAGGGTAATTAGGGTGTGCCTGGGCACATCTGGCACACCCTATGCACACGCCTATGCTTGTACCCTAGTTATAAATTAGCACTTAAAGGGGTTGTAAAGGTACATTTTTTTTTTCTAAATAGGTTCCTTTAAGCTAGTGCATTGTTGGTTCACTTACCGTTTCCTTTGATTTCCCTTATAAATGTTTTTTTTCTTTGTCTGAATTTCTCAATTCCCTTTTTTGCCTCAATAAGCTTGCCCCCATCATCTGGCTGGGGGTTAGTCAGCCAGGACTACTTACTGAGAAGTAATAGGAAGTGAGAAATTCAGACAAAGAAAAAAAAAATCAAAGGGAAATTGAAGGAAACGGTAAGTGAACCAACAATGCACTAGCTTAAAGGAACCTATTTAGGAAATAAAAAGCAAACCTTTACAACCCCTTTAACCTTTGAAATGGGGGGAGTAGTCCCACTGCAAGTGTAATTTTTCATTTTCCCTGAAGCTTCAAATTTAGGGTTAGGGGTTAATTAAAGGGCTAATTTAAAATGATGGTTAACTTTTGATTAAAAAAAATTGATGAAAAAAAAATGATGGTTAAAGCAGAGCTCCGCCCTAAAGTGGAACTTCCGCTCATCGGAACCATCCCCCCGCCCCCCCCGGTATCACATTTGACACCTTTCAGGGGGAGGGGGGTACAGATACAGAGACAGGTATTTGCACCCACTTCCGGGAGTCCTCTCTGCTGGGATTCTGCAGGTAGTGCGTCACTTCCCACCCCCGCCCGTTGTGTTCTGGGAAACATTCGGCTCCCAGAACACAGCGGGGACCAATGAGGATGGCGCTGCGCTGCTCGCGCATGCGCCATAGGGAATCGGGCAGTGAAACCGGAACACTTCACTTCCTGATTCCCTCACCAAGGCTGGTGGTGGGGGTAGCAGATAGATGAGCGATTGCTCGTTTTCTGCTGCAGACGTAGCACAGGTAAGTGTCCATATATTAAATGTCAGCAGCTGCAGTATTTTTAGCTTCTGGCTTTTAATATTTTTTTAACGGCTGAGCTCCGCTTTAACATTAAAGTTCAAGTGTAGGGTTAGATTTCAGCAAGTTTAGTGTTAAGCTACGTTTTAAAATGAAGGTTAAAAGTTATAGGTTAGGTTTTTGGGGTGAAATGTTAAGGGGAGGATAGGAGCTCATGCTAATTGTAGAGGTTATGAATTGGGTGACTAGATACAGGGGCTTAAGTGTTAGAGCATGCCTAGTAGATAGGTTAGGGGGTTAGATTATGAGACCTTATGCTTTTTTGTTTTTACTTTTTTTTTTTTTGTGTCACAACTCTGCCAGAAACATCTCCAGCTTTGAGTTCTCAGTGTGCTGAAAAATGTTGTATCGAGGAAACCAATGTATCAAGAGGGGTACGTATTTAAAAAAAATCCAGGGTGGAAAAAGCTCAGGTAGGCTAGACCATATACTTTTATATAGTGAGGGAATATTATGTGACACCGTGACACCAAAGGGAGGAGGGGTGCCCATATTGTTAACACTCCAGGAGGGTGTGGGGGTGTATTAGGGACAGAAGGATGCAGAGATTACCCTCAGCTACAGTACATTGGCTCCTATCAGAAGGATGGAGAGAGGGGCTGGGGAATGTAAGGCAGTTGCTTGGCTACAGTAATAAAGGCACATTAGCATGATGGAGTGTAGAGAGACAGAGAGAGTGTAATGTATGTTCTAGTGTGTGTCTGGGTGAATGAGGAGGACCCTCTCTCTTTCTCTCACTGTTCAGTTAATCCTTCTGTCAGTTGATGTTAAGGCAGCATTTTAAGCACTGGATGGAGAAAGGAAGAGGCACAGATTAGCAAGGGAAGCGAAGAATCACTGGGAAGACCTGGAACAGAGAGCAAAGCTTGTTTTCAGCACCAAGGAGAGAGACACCAAAAAAAAAAAAAACACATAACAGCATCAACAGCTATTCCTGTGTGCTTGCTGCATCCACAGCTCGGAGTCTCAGTACAGCTTGGAAGGCCAGGGGGGGTGCTCATTCAGAGACTTCGAGAGGAGCTTTCCATCCTCCAGACAAGCAGCAACAAAGAATCTTTGCTTGGGAAGTAGGGCTCATCTTTCTTCTCCGCCAATGCAAAAGGAAATATGCAGTACATTTTTGCCTTCTTCTGCACCAGCTTTATAGGGGCAGTGCTTGGGGTAAATTTCCCCAATTTTCCAAACATTATTCAGATCGGTAAGTACCTGAAGCCTGTTTTTTTTTTTTTTTTTTTTAATTGATTGGAAGGGGGAGCGATTTTCGCAGATAAAGGGTTATTGGCTTATAATGCTCCATGATATGGGTTTAAATGGGTTCCTTGGAAATTGTGAAGGGCCACAGGCTCTAGGAGATATTACAAATGTGAGTTGCTTGGGGTCAATTGCCCTAATTTTCCAAACATTACTCAGATTGGTAAGTACCTGAAGAATTTTTTATTTATTCATGAGGGGGAGGGGGAGCAATTTTGGCAGCCAAATGGTTACCGGCTTATAATGATCCATGTCACAGGTTTAAAGGGGTTCCTTGAAAATTGAGAAGAGCCACAGGCACTGGGAGATTTTACAAATGTGAGATGATGGCTCAAAGACTGTCATGCATTGTGTCTGGGGTGATGCACTCTTTCCAGCATGTTACAAAGTTTCGGTGACCTAGGCCAGTGTGGCAACATGTGGCTCTCCAGTTGGAGTGGAACTACAAGAATTAGCCGTGTTCGACCAGATGGGACACGCAGTTCCAACCCAGTTGCTTAGCTGCTCCTTTAAGCGTTAATGCAGTGCTGAAAGCAACCATGTTGTACACAGTGCAGGAGTAACCCATGGCAACCAATGGGGTTTTAGTTGACTGCGGTAACATTGGTGAAGGGGAATTTCTGATTGGTGGGAAATTTCTGATTGGTGGACAATTTCACTTGTGCAATTACACATCATTATTCCTGCGTGGTGGAAAAAAAACAAATGTCTCCGTTATGAGCAATCAGTTCCTGTTCTGTTTATCCTAATCTGTCAACATCTCATACCTTTACTCCCCTCCCTTCACAGAGCACATTCCTACCCGGCTCCACTCCGTTCTGTGCAAGTCCATCCATTCTCCTCTGAACCTTTAAATTCTATTACATTCGAATAAAGCATTATTATTGTGGAATTTCAAGCTCCTTAATCAACGACTCTCTTCCTCCCACCCCCCACTTGCCATGCATCATTAACCCATTCGATGCTGAGGTTGGGGAGGTGTTAGCTGTTCCAGGCTCGGCGATGCTCAGCAGCTGTAGATCCTTGTCTATAGGGTCACTCATTCACCACCATTATATAAGGAGAGGTGGAAGTGACAGTCTTTGTTCTCATTTATCAGTTCCCTTTTGATATCCCTGGGAGACATTGACCTGTCTCTAGTGAAAGAGGAGAATTAATTGAATGTACACAGATGTGATCTATACCTCAAGCCAAGATGTGCCTGTGTGACATTTGCTGAGATAGGAGCACAAATAGGTGCAATCTTTTCATGCTGTAAATGTTACAGTATAGATCTGTGCTGTACGGGGAATGAAACATGATCACATATGCGTCTGCTTTAATAATTGATACACATAAGTATATGTATTTGTATGCGTATGCATACATCAATGCATTTGTGTATATGAGCATATCAATGTCACATTTTATCACCTACATGTATTATAACCTATGTACATTATTACATACTATTAACTTGGAAAATTGATGTATGATGTGGAGTCATGTACAAGCGTACAATCTTCTTCATGCTAAGACTTTGGCATAATATTTTGTATGCACTTAGATTTAATAGGAATATAATACTTCTCTTATGTACTAACAGCACTATCCGCATTTAATATAAAGGGCCCCTTTACAGTGTTGCATGTTAACTCATTATTGTGTCAAAAGGCCTAGACGAAATTCTTTGTAGCCATTACGAAATGTTTGTCTCAGTGAAAAACGCAGTTTTCGATCCTAACAAGTTGGAGTTCCTGGTTTTCCAAAACAGCTTGTATTTAAATGTTGCTATTGGTTTGGATCATGTGTTTTCATTTTCACTTGTTAGACCTGGTGTCTCATGGTCAGCTTTTTGTCAATGAGTCTGTGAACAGACTACCTACGATCCATGTCCATTGCATTTAAACAATTGCAGGGGAACTGAATGCGCCACGTTGGCAGTTAAGCAAATTGTTGCTTCTGTGCGTCCTGCCCTGTATTTGCAACCCAATTCCCACTGTTTTCAGTACTGAAAAAGGTACAATATACTTTATCTTGTTTATCATTCGAAAGACATTTAAATTGAAACCGTGTCTGAAACAATATCTACCTACGTCACATCATTTTTTTAATTCATGTTGTCGTTGCCAAGTATTCCTCTGTAACAGGAAGCCATAAGAAGTCAGTTTGTTGCTGTTCAGTGCCTGAAAACCAGAGATAATTATTCAAAATGGCAGCGCTCTAAGTGAATTTTATATTATAGGGTCACTTACAATTGGACACGGATTTATCAGAAATGTGTTATTTTATCCAGTTAGGGAACTGCAGCTTTTTTTCCCTGGATGGACTGCATTACATTTTCATTTTTAACAATTTAAAAAATGATATTAAATATTTGTCTATTAAAGTGTATATAAATATAAATATACATATATATATATATATATATATATATATATATATATATATATATATATATATATGAGTTTTCAGTATGTTGCTCATCTTCCGCAACTGTATTCAGTTTTCTTGAGCAAATTTTTTTTTGAAAATCTGTTGCAATTTTTTCTACCTGGAGATATTGCCAGCAGTAATAGCACTTCCTGTTGAAAGCTGACAACGCTAAGCCACTACCGCTCAATTAGTAAGCAGCGTGGTGAACCTGCACAGCAAGCTCCTTCAGCTTGCTGTTGGCTTTTCCATCAGGTCTATCAGATAGGCAATATTGGCTCACCAGGCGTTAAATTGTGAACTTTGGGTTGGGGAGGGGTAGAATAACCCCCTTCATTTAAGATGTCGTATTTATTTTCCAAGGTGGTAGAGCAATGGTGAAAAGTATTATTGCTTTTTTTTTTGCTGGAATTTTTGTTCTCGTATTAGCCACGCTGCAGTCCTCCAGCTTTCTCTATCCTCTGCCAGTCACACTGCATCAAGCTCATTGTCTACGCTGGCTTCCCATCTTAAGGGGTTTTTCTTTCCAGCCACCTGTGAGCGATATCTGAGCATAGCTCTGGGAAAGCAAATTTCCTTTTTTGCCAGCATTTTACAGGAAGTCCCTAGGTAATCCTTTTAGGATTTAACGGACTGCTTCTGGTGGGAAAGCCAGATATGGGTTTATTCACGAAGGATGTGCAAAGTGCAGTAACACCTAACAGCCAATCAAAATAACCCTAACCCTCATCCAACTATAGAACATTGATCGTTTTGTACATTTTCTTTGCTGTTGGCTCTACCCTTCTTCCATGAGCCCAATAGCACTGAAAAATATAAATATATCTAAAGACGTACACAAGTAAAGAGATAAATCTTTTCTTTTTTGCCATTCTTTAAAACTTGTTATTTTTATTTATTGGACTCCCAGCATCTGGGTTTATTCAGTAATGCAAAGGTGGTGTGACAGCAGCCAATCAGCAACCCTATTATGTTGATCCGAGAAAGAAGGTATTTTGCATATCATCGTTGAAAAATATAAATATACCTAAAGACACACACATGTAAAGAGACAACGATTTTCTTTTTTGCCATTCTTTAAACTTTTTATTTTTATTCTATAAACTACCAGCACCTGGGCTTATTCAATAATGCAAAGGTACTATGCAGGAAAGGACAGCAGCCAATCAGCAACCTTGTTTTGCTGATCTCAGAAAGAAGGCGTTTTGCACATCATTGCTCCTTGCATGTCTTCAATAAATAATCCAGAGAGTAGCTTTTCATAGATGACTTTGTATTAGCTATTTCAATAATGGAGCATTAAGATGTAAGTTGATATGCAAATCAGATTACTTAAGAGTGACCTCTGATTGGACGCTGTGAGTTCCCGAATTTTCCTAGTAGGCAGTTGCAAAAAAAAGAATCACAAAGTAAGGAGAAGGAATATACAGTAAAACCTTGGTTTGAGAGTAACTTGATTTGAGAGTAACTTGGTTTGAGAGGGTTTTGACAAGCAAAATGTTTTAATACATTTTGCCTTGCTATACAAGCAATGTCTTGATATAAGAGTAGCGTCATGCCACAACTGAGTCTAAAAAAGAAGAGAGAAGCCTCTAAGTGTAGCAATATTGTTACATTTAATGAAGGAACAACATTTAGCAACTTATTGCTACACTTAGAGGCGCCTCTCTTCTCTTTTATACCCTGTAAAAAAATGCTTTGATATACAAGTGCTTTGGATTACAAGCGTGTTTCTGGAACGAATTATGTTCGCAAACCAAGGTTTTACTGTAAACTTTTAGTTTTGGCATCTGTTTTCTAAAATCTGAAATGGTTAAGACTTTTTAAACTGTTTTTATTTTTTTGGTCAATAAAAAAATATTTAGAGTCATGGCCAACAAATGCTCTGTTGCAAAATGAACTTATATTTCCTTAAAATTCATCGGTATACAATGAGTCATTAAATTGTCAGCGTTGCTCTTTCGTATGATATTTCTGATAGGAACAATAATGACTATGGCTTTCAGCTATAGCTTGGAAACCAGCTTTCAAAAGCAAGTTGGGAGTTGTAGTTGCTTAGAGGGTGCTGGGTTGATAAGTATATGTTCATTCTCCAGGCTCATCTGTAATGTTCAGATACACATGGATATTGTTTACAGTCAATGCAACCGTTGCATCTCTTTACAAACACTGTAAGCACTGAAAAATACCCGTTGATCCTGCCAGAAATCCAATGAGCCCATAATTTCCTCCCGTTTGAGTTGACAACTCTGCCCTTGCTGAACTGAAATCTTAAAGCCCTGCTCCAGGAAAATTATGAAGCCACCTCTCTCTAATTAATACAAGAATTCTTTTGTTTTCTTACCTGGGAATGCAAGGTATACTCAATCCATGTCCCTTGACAACACAATTTCCAGATGTGGGGGGGGGGCCAATGCTACAAATGTGCCTGGCACAGCCCCCCAAGCGCTCTGCTGTTATTTTTCTTCTGGATACCAAGGGATCCCTATGTTATTGGGAAGAGGAAAGGGAGATGCTGAGTTCTGTAGTCCAGCATAGAGCAATTGCATAGGACAGTGATGGCGAACCTTGGCACCCCAGATGTTTTGGAACTACATTTCCCATGATGCTCATATACTCTGCAGTGTCGTTGAGCATCATGGGAAATTTAGTTCCAAAACATCTGGAGTGCCAAGGTTCGCCATCACTGGCATAGGATATCAGTGATGTAATCTCAAAGCAGTTTTAATGCACCCTAAGTGCACTTCTATCCAGAGCTTTTTTTCTCAGAAAATAGGTGCAGGAACTCAACCATGACCTCGTTCAGATTTCACAAACAGTAGAAGGGTCTTAAAGGGGCCTTAAATACCAGAATTGCATTACCTACAAAGTGTAGAGTTCAGGGGGTTACACACAGAGTGCAGAGCTGTCACTTGTAAACACAGTAACCAGACTTCTGTGTTTACAAGTGATTGTGGTGAGCGGGCACCAAAGGGTCTGAGCCAGAGGTGGTGGAACTCAGTTCCCCCAAGTTCCCCCAGAAAAAAAGCCCTGCTTCTATCAATGCACACTCTGTAAAGCAATATCATGCTGGGGTTTAGGGGCATACTATGGGAGTCACGTCACCAACACTAAAGTGTTTCATTGTTGAACATGCACACAAATTTTACATGTCAAGTGCTTGAGAAAACACATAGGTCTGAACAAGCCCTAAAGGGTTGATACACCTTGTGTAACCCTATTATACTGCCTGCGTGCTTGACTTATACTTCTCTACCCTTTGAATTTTTAAGTGACTTTGAGGCAGAGTTTATCGATTAATCTAGACCTTACCTCGCTTCAAAAATTGCTGAGCTGGTGAATGACCCAATAAGTTCAGAGTGAGCGATTGCCACCAGTACCATTACCCTACAAATGGATATTAGTGTTCTGAATAATTCCAGCAGTCGGCTCACTCTTCTTCCCTTTTCCACCTTCAGTTTAGCTTGATTCTGTGTGTAAAAGAAACGTGTTGATAAGACGCATTATCGAGCTTGGCTTTGGTGGAGAAAGTAATTTGTGTTTCCAGTGTAGAAGCATGTCCGCAGTAGAGAAGACATACAGATGCCCTGTGGCATACTGCCTCATGCATTATTTCATGTTTCCAGTCAACGATTGGGAAGGAAAATCACTCGCTTTTTTCTGTTGCTAGTGAAAAATATTCTGTTTCGGAATCTGACAGTAAGGCATTTCCTGAATTGTATGTTGATTTTTTTTTTTATTCCTTGGATTCTGTAAAAAATGTTGTAGCAATATAAATAAGTTAGTGATGTACACATTTATTCTAGGGCTACTTTGAGTAAAAGCTAATTTTCTAACCCGCGTAAATCTAAGTTATGATAGAAAAATGGGACACCAGAAGAAACCCCTCAGAAATATTGGAAGAACACCCAATATGACAAGTTGGCATTGGGCCCAAGACAGATTATGTGCCTGATAGATATTTCAATTAGATAGATAGACCTGCTGGGGCCCTACGTCATATGCCAGATAGTCTGGGCCATTTTCTACCCTGTGCTATAAGGTACTGTTACTGAAGTCAATGGGCAGCAAATGGGTGAAGTGTACACCTCTATGGCTTCCATTTGACCCTCTCGGTACTATGTATGGTACCACACTACATGTATGATTTCATCTATGATGATGGAGGAAAAGGGACTTAGTATGTTGCTTTGTTTTTAGTAGCTAGGAGATTGCTTTTCTAGGTGATTGCTTTTCTAGGTAACACTAGTAAAGAGCCCATTGTGCAAACTGTCCAGCCAAGTGATTGAAAAAGATTAAATGTGTAACGCAAACACTGGTTATCCTAAATTTTTTAAATTAAGGCTGATTTTAAACCTTATCCATAATCATGTAATGCAGGGGTGTCAAACTGGCGGCCCTCCAGCTGTTCCGAAACTACAAGTCCCATCATGCCTCTGCCTGCGGGATCCATGCTTGTAACTGTTAGCCTTGCAATGCCTTATGGGACTTGTAGTTTTGTAACAGCTGGAGGGCCACCAGTTTGACACCCCTGATGTAATGTGTATCTACAGTAAATCCAAAACTTTTTTGGGTTTTGGATAGAGTGGAGAAATATTAGTAATGTTTGAATTCCCCCAAAGCTGTGTAGGCACAGATCATGGTCTGACCTGGATGAGTGACATGAGTTGCCATGGACCCATGGTGTGGATGGGTTGGTCACCAGGACCATAATAACTAATGATGCTCTAGAGCAGGATTGAGTTGGTGTTGGTGGCTAGCATGTCCACACCAAGGCTACACACAATGTTAATCTAGGACAGGCTGTATGTATGACTACCCCAGCATTCTGACAGAAGTCTGCCTCTTTCGGACCTGATCTACCTGCACCTGTTGCTCTGCTGCTGGATCCAAAATGTAGGGGTTCTCATAAGAAGAGCGGACTGTGTGGTTTAGGGGCTTTTAGATTTGTACATCTGTGATTGGAGGTTCTATGATAGTTGACTAAGCGATTGAGAGCTCTTTAATGGGGGACTGTGTGATTGAGGGGGTACCATGACGGGATGATCAGGGAACTTCATGATTGGAGGGCCCTGTAATAGGGGGACTCTGATGTGATGAGAGGAGTCTTTGACTGGGAGACTTTAGGGATAAGGACTCAAATGTGTAGTGGGGGCCTCTAATTTATAGGGGCTGACACTGATATAACGGGGAGACCTCTGATGTTATAGGGGAACTTTTGATATGAAGTCAATTTCCATAAGGCAGCTGGCTCAGGCTCAGGTTTCCCATTTATAAGTAACATGTATGTTTTTTACATTTTAGACTGGGCTGCCTCAAGATTTTCCATACTTTAAATTGTGCCACAACTGAAAAAAAAAGGTTGAAAAATCTGGATTAGAGCTATATTACTGCCCTGAGGTTCTGTTGGAGAAATTATTTCACTTCCTACCTGATTAGAAGGTTGTTCCAAGGACAGGAAATTAGGGGAAATTCCTCAGAAGTATAAATGCTTTGTTTAAATTATGTAGGGTATACTAGAACAGGGTGGCAATCAATGATAAGGGTGATGTAATAGAGACCTTAAAGGGGTTGTAAAGGAAAACATTTTTTTTTTCATAATAAGCATCCTTTATCTGCAGACATTGCTCTTTTCACTTCCTCATTGTTCGTTTTTGCTCAGAAGTTGCTCTATTTCTTCTCTGTTCTGTATACTTCCTGCTTGTCTGATTTTACTGACCACCGTGAAGGGAGTCTTTACTGCGGTGGTCAGTGACGTGCTCGCCCCCTCCTGGTAACTACATCTGTGTGGCAGGACGCTCTCTACGTTTTAGAGACTTCAAGGAGGTGTGAATTACTGGACGTGCCTAAAAAAATATAGTCGTAAAAATGATTCACGGAATATTATTGTTCTTTTAGGGAACCATGCTTTTTTCTCATCAATGGGTTTCACTCTAAAGCCAGCCATAAATGGAATAAAATTCAGTTGACTCATAAGGAATCAGCCAAATTTCAATCTATGTATGAGCAAGCTGGTTTTACTGAAGTTGATTCAGTACAACCAGCCTGTGTTTTTCTTTTTCTTTGTAAGATCACTGCCAGCGGCTGTAACCGCAAGCGGTGATCATTGTATCCTGACAGCTGGGAAACCTCCCACTGTCAGAATACAATAGCACAGCAAAAGGGATTTCCACATCGACATTGACTGTGTTGATGGGGGAATCAAGCCATTTTCTTTCCTTCGACCTGTGGTTGCATAATTTATGGTCTGCCTTAGGCTTTTGTTTGGCACCACAGCTTTATTGTTTTTTCTATGTAGTCATGCATATGGGAAGCCCCCCTATCCCATTAGATCTGCATGTGTGACTCTTGAGATGCTCTTCAAAGCTGCTGATACTCTGAAGATGTGAATACAAAATTGATCTTCTGGGTTCACCTTTTTCAGCTTAGAAAAACCTACTGAATGCAGATCAACAAAAAAATATTAACTGTACAAGGTGCTGAATTAAATCATGACTTTTTTTCTGTGAAAAATAAAATAAATAAAAAACTCACATAACGTGTGAGGAAATTCTGTCAGGATTCTGGAAGTAGTTACGGTAGGGGTAGGGGAGAAGGGTGACACAAGAAAGCTGGTCTAGCATATAGAAACTATAGGTTCGACCCTGTTCAGTTTAATTAAGGCAGCAAAAAAAACCAATGATGACATTAAAAAAGGGAGATTCAATTAACAGGGATATGATTTCCTTGAATGTGGTCCATAGAGTAAACGCTGTGAAATGTTGTGCACTTTACGGTCAACTCAATAGATTGCTTCAATAAAGGACTGCATATGTTACTAAATGCATAAAAAATATAACGGCTATTAACATACCAATAAAATATCTTTGTAGAATATTGCTTCAAGGAGTACGTGATTGTCTTTAGCGATCAGGGAGGATATTTTTTTCCATGTTGGACCACACTTTTTTTGCCATCTCCTGGATAAGCTGTGTGTTTAGGGTTCAAAGGATGCCAAGTTTTTCATTTATTTTTTAGGGGGGTTGAGCTTGACAGAGATTCATTTGTAGACATTGGGCCACCCGTCACATTGCTATATGAGCTTGTTGGACATTCCATTCCAAAACCATTGACATAACAGCCCTCTTTGTGGCTATATCAGCCCTCACTCTCCTGGAAAGGCTTTTCATAAATGTTTTCAGTTTAACTGTGGGAATTATTATTTAATCAACCAAAATAGCATGAATATTGAGATTTGAACAAGAAGACCTATCCTGCAACTGGCAATCCAATTCATCTTAAAGATGTTCAATAGAGTTAAGGTCAGGGCTCTGCACAGGCCACACAAGCTCCACACCAAACTCATCAAACAATGGGGTTTATTTACTAAAGACAAATCCACTTTGCACTACAAGTTCACTGCAAATGCACTTGGAAGTGCAGTCATGGTAAATCTGAGGGGGACATGCAAGGAAAATAAAAAAACAGCATTTTTGCTTGCACGTGATTGGATGATAAAATCAGCAGAGCTTCCCCTCATTTCAGATCTACCCCTCAGATCTACAGCGGCTGCATTTCCAAGTGCACTTGCAGTGCTCTTGTAGTGCAAAGGGGATTTGCCTTTATTAAAGCAACCCCAATGTCTTTATAAAGCTGGCTTTTTGCACAGCGACACAGTCATGGTAAAACAGAAAATGGCTTTCTCTGTGCACAATTGTCTTTGATGTCTTTGTATGCTGCAGCATTACCAGAACCTTTCACTGAAAGCACATAAACTTAATAATTTGGAGGGATGTCCACATACTTTTGGTCATATATGTAGGTGTGATGGCCAGGTGTCCACAAGTTAGACTTCATAGAGTATGTAACTACATGATACAGTTTTATTTCAGTCTCATTAGTGGTAACCCAGAGCCTCGGGATTGCATCACTGGATCCTGGAAGAGGTTACTTACCTTGTCCCTGGGATTCCGCGATGTATTCCCGCAGTGTA
This sequence comes from Rana kukunoris, assembly GCA_029574335.1. Classification (NCBI taxonomy): domain Eukaryota; kingdom Metazoa; phylum Chordata; class Amphibia; order Anura; family Ranidae; genus Rana; species Rana kukunoris. The sequence continues at coordinate 389,241,531 of CM056051.1, forward strand.
CATCGGCCGGATCTTCCGCCTAATGCACTGTGTGCCCTGGAATCTGTTTCCGTTTCAAATTCAAAAAGTACAAACACTGATACATTGTAATCCTATTGGATTACATTACTAAATAAAATAAAATTGACCTTAGTTTGCCCCCCAGTGCTTTCTCCAGTACCCTGCCTGCAGTTTTACTGTACTTTGTGTCTTGAGTGACCATGGCATCAAAAAAGCGCGCCTCCACCTCTAAAGCGGTATATGACCTGCTGGTAAACAGCGACAGGATTACAGAATCGCTTGCAGATTTGAGTGATAACGACTCGTGGGGAAGTTTTTCATCAGACACAGAAAGCGATTTCAGTGATGATCCTGCGACTGTTCCCAGTGATGTGCGGAGTTGGTGCTCGATTGACTGCGGTACAGAGCATGTAGCGCCCCCAAGATTCCCGTTTACAGGAGCACCTGGTATCAAAGTGGATGTTGAGGATGACAACCCCTTTGGCATATCTCCAACTCTTTTTGACCGATGAGGTTATTGAAAAAATTGTTACGAAGACAACAACTGCTACCCATCAGTGGTTTTCAAGAAGCAGAAGGTGGGAACCAGTGACCAAAGAGGTCATCTGGAAGTTTCTGGGCCTAATAATTCTTCAGGGAGTAGGGAAACTCCTGCAGAAGTGGTATTGGACAACCAACAAATTACTAGCCACGCTTTTTTTTAGTACGGAATACAAATTTTCTCCAATAATGAAATATTTTCACTTTGCAAATAATGAAGAATTTGATGAGACTTCTCATCCAGCTCTAAAACTCAAAAAGATTTGGGAGGTTTGTCAAATTATTCTCAAATTTCCAGCAGGCCTATGTACCAGACAGAGACATAAGTATCGACAAAAGTCTAATGGCCTACAAAGGAAGACTCAGCTGGATACAGTATATGGCGTCAAAGAGAGCACGATTTGGCATAAAATAATTCATGCTGTGGGAATCAAGCACTGGTTACATATGGAATTCAGTCCTATACACTGGGAAAGGAACCAAATTCAACAAACAATTCACTAATTATGGAATGACAGCCGCTTTGGTTCTTACTATGATTGAGAAATTGCTGAATCGGGGCTACTGTGTAACCGCTGACCATTTTTACACATCTCCAGAACTCTACGAGTCCCTTCTACACAACAAGACGGATGTATATGGGACAGTTAGGGCTAACCGGCGTGACATGCCGCCAACATTTGGCAATAAAAAGCTAAAGGCAGGAGAAATAGTTGCCTGGCAGAAAGGCAAAATAATGGCACTGAAATGGCGCGACAAAAAAGATGTGTGCCTAATGAGTACAATTCATAACACCTCTAATGTAATGGTACACACAAAAGGTGGAAAATACGTAATTAAGCCACAAGTCGTGATGGATTACAACAACACCATGGGAAGTGTGGACAGAGCTGAGCAGGCTATGACCTTTTATCCAGCAATGAGGAAACAACAAAAAAAAAATTTACAAAAAAATCTTCAGGCATCTTCTTGAACAGTGCCTGTGGAATGCATTCATTCTGCTAAAAAAAGAGTGACAAGCCCATGGTTCATGCAGACTTTGTTTGGAAAGTTGTCGAATTATATTTCTCAAGCACCAAACACTGACTGTAAATAGATCTGGACGTCGGGCGGCTGGCATTGTGAACCTGGAACGCCTGACTGGTCGTCACTTTAAGGACAACATTCCACCCATTGAAAAGAAGACCGCACCCACAAGGATGTGTGTGGTTTGCTGCTCTAAGCGTGACGACACCGGAAGGAAAATCAGAAAAGAAACCTGTTTCTAATGTGCTCATTATGACGTCGGACTTTGTGCTGTACCATGTTTTCAAATTTTCCATACCCGGGACGTTTACTGAAGCAATATGACTAATACTAATATTGCACCCTTGTTTGCCCAAAAAAAAAAAAATCAGTGTTTTGGATTATATTATTTACTAAAATGTATTGAATAAAAAGTATTATTATTATATTATTATTATTTGTTATTATTTATTATATTATAATTTATGATTTTGTGTTTCAAACTTTATCATACCCGAAATGTCTACTAGACTTTTTTTTGGACAGATTTAAGTGATGTATTCCTAAGAATTACAGGCCTACAATATAAAACGCCAAATTTACATGCAAAATAATGATAACGCTTTCGGCACCAAAAATCTGAAATAAACATACTGCCGGTGGGGGCTAATAAGATACAGTGCCATGCATAACAGACAAGAAATAATAAGACCCAACCATACAATGCCATGTAATATATTCTGCATACACTAACATACAGAACAATGAGTCTCAGCACTAGCATATTAGCGTATGAGACACAGAACACCTGTTACCAAAAACAAAAGTGACAGTTGAGGCAGGCAAGAAGAGAGCAACAAAGCAAAGATGAGGGGGAGAATGGGAAGGAATAAGAGTAAAAGAGAAAGGAGGTAGAAAAGGGCTAGAGTAAGAGATGTGAATAGTTAAACGCATCTTAGCCCGAGGTCCAAAGAGACCAAACGTTCTCATATTTCCAGGGACTTCCTCGATTAATATAAGTAGGTTTATACATAGGCAAGGCAGCATTTACTATTGCTTCCCAGGAGGACACCACAGGGAGGTTGAAGAGGTCCACTTAAGGAGGATTTCTTTTATTGCATAATGTAGTAAACAGGAAATTAGCAATTTGGTATGATTAGAACGCTGCTCGTCCTCATGAATCCCCAGAAGAGCCAACTCCGGGGAAGCTGGAAGGGACATCTGCAATGTAAGGTTAATTCGTTCAAAAGAATCCGGCCAGAATTTGGCAATGCTCGGACGGTCCCAAAACTTGTGCAGGTAGGATCCTAGGTGAACATGACAGTGAGGACCAGGGACGGACTGACAACTCATGGGGGCCCTCTGGCAATAGGAGATTATGGGGCCCCACAGGCAACAGGAGATTATGGGGCCCCCAGGCAACAGGAGATTATGGGGCCCCCAGGCAATAGATTATGGGGCCACACAGTACTGTATACACACACACATACAGTATACACACACAGACACACAATATATACAAACACAGTATCCATACACACACTGAGAAGTGGGGCAGCTATAATCTTGGGATTTTCAGACCAAGAGATGTCGGTAAGGGACATTTCAGGGACAGATGTAATGAACACAGATTTTTAAATACTGTCCCTGGTTTTACTGAGGCTGGCAACCCTGATAGGGGCCCTTGTGGCATTGGGCCCTCGGGCAGTGCCAGAGTGCCCGAAAGGTCAGTCCGGCCTTGCTGAGGACACTTTGGATCACGTGTCAAATACATCCTATGGAGCCTCACAGGGGTATAGTACACCCTAAGCAAAAACTTGATTTTAAGACCACCCTCCAAACAATTGTCCCAGCCCTCTCTATCCAGGGAAGGGATCATCACTCCAATATAATACAGTTTTGCAATTGACAGGTCTGCAAATTTCAGAAAATTTCTGATAGTGTTTTAAAGTGTTTGGAATATGCAACAATATTATAATATTTAGATCTTATGTTTATCATCCCACCATAGCAGTCGAAGACAATTGTTGATAACATTGAGGGTGGAGCCAATATTGAATTCATGATTTCTGATTGGTGGTTGGTTGATTTGAGCTGGTAAACTTTGCACTGTGCTTCTTGTTATACTGAATACGTCTGTGTCTATTCTGTAAGAGGCAGCAACACTGGCATTCTGTTGTTTTTCCAGAATATGACTTCTTGGAAACTGAGACAATTTCTGAATTATTGATTATGGTGAATGTTTTCTGTGAATGCGATTGATCTTAACATTCATCATATGAGTGAGCGCTACATGACAGATGCCAGAGGGAATGCTTTAATGTGCGGATATATTGCATTTAATCACTGTGTAACGTGAGCATCCCAGTAAAGCAGACTGAACGGGGGAGAGACATCCTTCTTTCGTGTCACTGCAATAAGCACTGACATAATTCTTTGTATGTTTCATATGGCCAAGTGTGGCTGGGGAAGGGCAGAATATATTGTTCAAAATCTGTTCTTACTCTTCCCACCAGAGAATTGTATAAAACCTTAAAAGACTGAGTTTGAAGATATTAAATGACAAAACTGACAAATGAATGCACAGGCACATATAGATGAACATTTTTTTTAAGGGCAAATTCACACTTATGTACTGCTGTAACACACAGTTAAATTCATGTTTTACAATGATGTACCGCAATGCACAGCAATGCTTATACAGTGTCTTGAAAAAGTATTCATACCCTTTAAAATTTTCCACATTTTGTCATGTTACAACCAAAAACGTAAATGTATTTTATTGGGATGTTATGTGATAGACCAACACAAAGTGGCACATAATTGTGAAATGGAAGAAATATTATAAATGATTTTCATTTTTTTTTTTTACAAATAAATATCTGAAAAGTGTGGCGTGCATTTGTATTCAGCCCCCTTTACTCTGATACCCCTACTAAAAATTAAGTTTTGTTATAGAACCTTAGTGAACAAACAGAATCATGAAGGCCAAGGAACACATCAGACACATCAGGGATAAAGTTGTTAAAGGGGTTGTAAAGGTAATTTTTTTAAATAACAAACATGTTATACTTACCTCCACTGTGCAGCTCATTTTGCACAGAGTAGCCCTGAACCTGGTCTTCTGGGGTCCCTGGGCGGCTGTCTCAGCTCCTCCGAGCAAGAACTAACCCCCTGCTAATCCTCTGATGTTTTTTCTCCTTAAGGCTGCATTCACATCTAGGCGGCAAGTAACGCCGCGTACGCGGCATTACTTGCCGCAATTCGATTAATTTTTTATTTATTTTTTACAAATTATCTCCATTGATGTCTATGGCCGAACGCCAATGTCGCCTGAAAAAAAGGGTCCGGGACTTTTTTCAGGCGACAGGCGTTCGGCGTTTCAGAGATGTGAACCATCTCTATAGACATCAATGTTAATTTTCCCCTCCAGCGGCACGAGCGTCGGGCGACAGGGGTTTTGTCGCCTAGATGTGAATGCTGCCTAAAGGGGAGTTCCAGCCTTTTTTGATGTTTATTAAAAGTCAACAGCTACAAAAAAGCATAGCTCCCGGCTTTTAATAAACATACACTCACCTGCTCCACTGTCCGCTCCTCTCCCCCTTCTCTGCTGGCGCCTCCATCCTAACTGCGGGCACCCGGCTGTGACAGCTTTTGGCTTCACGGCCAGGCACTCACTGCGCATGTGCGAGCGGCGCTACCTGATTGGACAGGCGATCGCCTGGGACCTGTCACGTATCCCAGGTGATCGCCTACAGTGAGGGGCCCCAAAAAGGCGATATGATGTATCTCCTTAGCGGTCCATGGGCGGAAGGAGGAAGTGGAGGAAACTACATGCCAAATGTGGCATGTAAGGTGGTGAGGAGTGAATTAAGCGGAAGTGCCACTTTTGGGTGAAACTCCGCTTTAATGCATAGAATGCATTAAGGCGAAAAAATTTGTGACTTTGCAACCCTTTTAAAGTTTAAAGCAGGGTTTGATTATAAAAAAAAATATCCCAAGCTTTGAACATCTCTTGGAGCACTGTTCAATCCATCATCCGAAAATGGAAAGAGTATGGGACAACTGCAAACATATCAAGGCATGGCCGTCCATCTAAACTGACAGGCCAGGCAGGTAGAGCATTAATCAGAGAAGCAGCCAAGAGGCCCATGGTAACTCTGGAGGAGCTGCAGAGATCCACAGCTCAGGTGGGAGAATCTGTCCACAGGACAAATATTAGTCGTGCACTTCACAAATCTGGCCTTTTTGGAAGAGTGGCAAGAAGAAAGGCATTGTTGAAAGAAAGCCAGAAGAAGTCCAGTTTGCAGTTTGTGAGAAGCCATGTGGGGGACACAGCAAACATGTGGAAGAAAGTGCTCTGGTCAGATGAGACCAACATTCAACTTTTTTATTAAAAGCAAAATGCTATGTGTGGCCGAAAACCAACACTGCACATCACCCTGAACACACCATTCCACTGTGAAACATGGTGGCGGCAGCATCATGTTGCGGGGGCGCTTTTTTTTTAGCAGGGACATGGAAGCTGGTCAGAGTTGCTGGAAAGATGGATGGAGCCAAAAACAAGGCAATCTTAAAAGAAGACTTCAGATTGGGATGGAGGTTCACCTTCCAGAAGGACAACGACCCTAAACATACAGCCAGAGCTACAATAAGAATGGTTGAGATCAAAGCATATTCATGTGTTAGAATGATACAGTCAATGTCCAGTCCAGAATCTATAGCAAGACTTGAAAATTGCTGTTCACAGACGCTCTCCATCCAATCTGACAGAGCTTGAGTAATTTTGCAAAGAAAAATGGACAAAAATTTCACTCTAGATGTGCAAAGCTGATAGAGACATACCCAAAAAGACTTGCAGCTGTAATTGCAGCAAAGGGTGGTTCTACAAAGTATTGACTCAGGGGGGCTGACTACAAATGCACGCCACACTTTCCACATATTTATTTGTAAAAACGTTTGAAAACCATTTATCATTTTCCTTCCACTTCACAATTATGTGCCACTTTGTGTTGGACTATCAGATAAAATCTCATTAAAATACATTCACGTTTTTGGTTGTAACATGTGGAAAATTTCAAGGGGTATGAATGCTTTTTTCAAGGCACTGTACCCCATTAGTGGTGCCATTAACTTGGAAGGGTATTTTAAAGCACTAATACAGTAGCTGTCAGTGCAGTGCTCCACAATACACATGATCATATCACAGCTGCATTTTTATTTCAGTTATTTTTCTGCATCAGAAATGCATCAATAGTAGGTTATATGGTTTCCAATGGCATAGTTTACACCAATGCTGTCAGTTCCAATGCGTTCCAGTTTCCAGAAAAAAAATAGAACATGCTGCATTTTTTTTGCACTGAACAGTACTGGTATGTGGTAAAATGCATCAAAAATGCACCAGAACGTACACAAATGCACCAAAAACGCATGGGAATGCACATTTGGTGAGGAGGGAAAACAGAGGGGAAAAAAGGAATGTAAAGCACCAAAATTGCATCAAAAATGCACCAGAAACGCATCAAAATGGTTCATGCAAAAATGCATCCAGTAATGCGTCCAGACTGCGTTTCTATGGTGTGAACTGGGCCTGATGGAGGATTAAATTTACCGCTTTAAAGTAGCCAGCTTAAAGAAACTGTGCATGGTAGCCAATCAGCTTTCACCTTCAGCTTGTTAAATTAAGCTTTGATAATAAATCCTGGAAGCTGATTGGTTTCTATAGAAAGCTGCACCAGATTATGCACTCTCCAGTTTTAGTAAATCAACTCCAAGACATCTTGTACTCAGTGAACGCAAGCAACAGTTGGAGGCTTAATTTTATGGAGACATGATTTGTAAATGATATTATGCATGGGTACTAATGTAGCTCACAGTCAGAATTAGACCCTGATATTGTGTACATTATCCTGAGATTTATTTTATCGAGGCCGTACAGCTGCTAGCTGTGGCGATTCCCAGCATCCCTGACTGGTTTGGAAACACTGGTTACTTTGTTGTCTTCTTCATTCCCTTAGTTGCTGACACAGAGTGACATCACCCCGTCCCTTAGGGCAACACAAAACCATGAGATTCCCGGCATCCTGGATTCATGTTGGCTTCATTCTAAAGCAAACGACTGCTGAATTACAATTTCAAATCTTGTTTTCCTTCCCGGAGTTGTCAGCTGTGTTGAATTTTTTTTTTTTTCGCTCTTCCTTTTTTCTGCTTTGTTGCCTTCGGGCCTTTGGGAAGTGTTTTCTAATGTATGCGGGGCTTGTGGATTAATAGGGTGACTGGTGTGATCAGCATTCCTAACCCTTTCAGTGTAAAATGAATGCAAAGGGATTATAACAGTCATTTCTGTACAAGGAGGAGGACTTTGTTGAACACACTGGAAGGCTAATATATGAATTAGAGGAGAGAAGTCTGCTCATATCTGTGTTATCTGTAGCAAGTAGTCACACTGTAACCAGGCCCGGCTCTAAAAGAAAAGGTCACACCAAGGCCTAGGCCTAAAGTCAGGTCACCCCAAGTCATAAGATGACCAGATTTTTGAAATGAAATCTGGAGAGATATTTTTTTTTTACTAGTAATGGCGGTTAAGCGATTCTCTGCCCCGCCTCACAGCCTGTCAAGTCTTATGCCGCGTACACACCATCACTTTATGCGATGGAAAAAAAACGACGTTTTCTGTGAAGTAAAAAATGACGTTTTTGAAACTTAAATTTTCAAAGACGATGTTGCCTACACACCATCGTTTTTTCACAATGCTCTAGCAAAGCGAGGTTACGTTCACCACTCTTTTCCATTGAAGCTCGCTTCATAACTAGCTTCTGGGCATGCGTGGGTTGAAAAACGTCGTTTTAAACAACGTTTTTTGCTACACACAGTGATTTTTTGTAACAAAAAACGACGTTTTGAAAAACGACACAAACAATTGAAGCATGCCTCACAAGACATAAAACAATGTTTTCCCCCACACACGGTGATTTAAATTGACGTTTTTAAAAACGTAGTTTTTTTTCATCACATAAAGTGATCGTGTGTACGCAGCATTATTCTCAAGGCCACGGCTACTACTGGGTGGGGTGCGGAAGAAGATCACTCTGCCAGGGAAGGCAAGGAGATAAGCAGGCAGGCCACTGGCCGGGACTTGAGCCAAGGCAGAAGAACATGCGAGTGGAGCTGGATGGGCATGCACCCGAAACTGAAGAAATATTCCCTCCGCTCCGACCAGCACATGTTCATCAGAAAGTGGCACAGATAATGTAAAAAATACACCCCCTAAGCTAATAGCAGCAGTGGAGTGGGGGTGTGTAATTCAGATTTTTTTTTTTTTATTATTCTGCACGGACTGTCTTTGAAATTGCCCCAACCTCTGTTTAAATCCAATCCAGGGACAAAACTGGGGACAGACTTGATCCGGGGACAGTGTCCTCAATCCAGGGACTGTCCCCTGAAACCGGGGATGTCTGGTCACCCTACCCCAAGACCCCATTAAAGTGTATGTAAATCCCAATTCACTTTAATCTGCTCACTTTTTGGTAAACCATTGAAAGCATTTGTTACATCTGTTTGATAAGGGCAAAAAATACTGACAACTTCCTGTGCTTTCTGTCCGTGCTGCACTGTCAACGGTTGCATTGTTTACATTTGTCTCCATGGATTACAGACCACCATACCTCATGTTATGCTTTGCTCCCAACTGTCCCTGATTTTGAGGGGCTGTACCTGATTTGGAGCAATGCCCCCCTGTCCCTCATTTGTCCCTCATTTTGGTCTGATCTATATAGATGTATATAAAATGCACTTTTTATCTATCAAAAAGTGTTTCCTGGTGCTAAATCTTTCATCTGATTTCTAAATTGCTGCACTTGTAAATTCCAAAAGCCAATATGAAGGAATAGTGAAAGAAGAGTATCTAGTGGATTTACCTATAAAATGAAATACAAATAATACAAACAGCGCTAATGTGTAGCTGAACCACACAAGTGAACACAAACAAATATGCAATATAGAAATAAATGAAAAATGTTGAAGAGACCCGTGAATAGATGAGTCAAAAAGGTTTAAAAGTTCATAAAGTGTCTGAAGAAATATAACTTCTGTGTTTCTCCAAAGGGCAGTCCTCCACCACACCAGTGTGTTGTAACTCCTCCACCAATAAGATTGGCCACTCACCAGAACTAGTAGCCTTACACTCACGTGTTTGGCACAGCAAGCATGTATTACAATCCTCAAGTCAGTGTTCAGGATTCATATCCAAAAAAATGTAGAGATGAGATCCACATGAGTGATAAAAAAGAAAAGTATATTAATGTGATATCGCTAAAACAATTTATTGACACACCACATGAACCTACAATGGTTGCACTCACAAAAGTATTCCTGTGATAAAATCCAAGCAAAATTCCTTGATATTCACAAGCTGATAAACTGTGGTCACGGCGGACCTGTGCAGAAAACCAGGTGTTTCTCACCACTTCCCCTTCATTGTAACACCTCCTTCTTGTTGAAAACTGTACCCTCAAACGCTGGTCACTAGCATAAAGAAACACATGCATGTTTGTCTCACGTCGGTCTCAAACGATCAAACGATCATTAGTGTAGCCACGCCCCCGACATGTTTCGTCATAGATTGACTTATTCATGGGAATATAAAGGAACAGTTGTGGTAAAAAAAAAGCTCTTGTGGGTTTAACCAATCTTGTTTTTTGTACAATTCTCCTTTAAGGGGTCGTGGAAAGGGGGTGTGTCCTATGCCTGCATATTTTTACTGATACGTTTCCCTCATTCCCATCTTAAAACATTATGGAGTAGTGGAGTGGGGGAGATTCTGTTCTGTAGTTTTGTCCTATGATGATAATGCTGCTCCTTCATAGATACAGTAGAGTGGGTGAGCAACGTCACTGCAGGACAGAAAGTGAGTTATTGGCAGGATCACCAAAAATTTTAAGAAAAGAAGCCTGAAAAAGAAAACCTAATGCAGCCATTACATCTATGAACTTGTATGCTGCAATATATTAAATGTTTGTTCTTATATTTTGATATGCTTTAAGTAAACAAGGTTACAATTTTGCATTTATATCTGTATTGTCGGGTCATAGATGAACACAAAATTTTGGTTGCTAAGACCGCCGGTAAACAATGAGGTCATGTTGGCACTCAAGTTCCATAGAAGGGCATTCTCTATTTACTACATCCCACAGATGGTTACCAGGGGCGGCCCATCCAATGGCACACGGGCGCTGCCCCCTCCCTGTCTATCGCCGCCTCCCCTATCCATGCGTCCGGCCCCTTTCAGGACACTGATTCACGGATTCCAATGCGGAGGGGCTGTTTTTGTTTTTTTTAAGCACCGGTTCAAAGGTTTATAATATTCTTTAATATAAGATAAGCTTGGGTTGCAGAGAGTGCGATCAGAGCCCACCCAGGTGTGTTACAACTGCAAATCAATATTCACTGTTGTAACAATAATCCTCTACCCGGCCAATCAGAAAGCAGGTTTTGACACCTGTCACCTGATTGGCTAAAAGGACTAGGAGGAGAAGGAGAGGAGCTGGAAGTCATCATGGAGGAGAGGACTAGGAGCGGAGCTGCTGCACCACGCTGCCTGCCACCCGCCACAATGGGGTAAATGCCGACCCACCAGCAAACAGCGGAGGGGGGGGTGATTGCCTCTGGGGGGGGTGGCTGGTTGTGTGCCGCTCCCCTAAAAAAAACACCAGCCACCACTGATGATTACGATCATTGCCCATTTGACCTCTCTAGAGATAGAAGGTCAATAGGATCTGGTAAGCGCCCCTATTACTGGAGGTGGTGAATTTTACAGTAGCAGTTCTCATCACTTGTGGTTGGTTGTTGGAGTTTTCAAATGAACTTTCAAAGAAGATTTTTTTAACAATCCTCACTTTTTCATGTGGATTTTATTTATATGTTTTGTTGAATATTAATTACTACTTTTTCACTGTATTAGTGCGGCTTTGTTGTTTTAAGAATGTTTGTATAAACAACCTAGAGTTTCTCAGTGGTTTCCTAAGCACAAAATACATGAAGTTTCTCAAAATGCTTCATATCTGTCAGTTCTGATGCTGTGCTTGATAAAGTCTCTGGATTATTATCTCTAAGACCCCTTTCACACTTGGGCGGTGCGGGCGTTAGTGGTAAAGCGCCGCTAGTTTCAGCAGCGCTTTACCGCTGTTATAGTGGTGCTTTTCACCCGCTAGCGCGGGCACTTTGATTCTTCACTAGCGGCCAATGAAAGAGATAATTGCGCTCATGAAGCTGTGCTGCTGATGCATTTTGCATGAGCTTTGGCGGCACTTCCCATTCATTTCAATAGGCAGGGAAGGTGTATACACTGCCCCCATACCGTCCCAAACATGCTGCTTGCGGGACTTTTTTTCCTGTCCTCCATGTGAAAGCACTCAGGCGCAATTTTTGACGCTAAAACGCCTGAAAAGCCTCCCAGTGTGAAAGGGGTCTAAATGCCCATTCACACCATTAGTGTGCGATATGTTATTTATAACGTATGGCCACTGGTGTATAGTGTGAAGAGCCAGTGTAATACATTGTAAGAAAGCATTGCATTGTTTTTTTTAACCCCTACATGACTTCCCTGTCATGCAATCACTGTGTTTGGCTGCCACCTTAGGTGTGCGCAGCCTAGTGCATTAGGGTGTGCACACCAAAGCTCAAACACACGTGCATTTCTCTGCGGCCTCAACTGCACTTGACAGTGAATGAATGGGAAGTGCTCTGTGCGGATCGACTTCCTGTTCATTCACAAATGGAAGCATATCAAGCACAGTTTACTATGCTTCAGATATGAAGGAACAAAGCGAGTGAGTGTGTTTACTATGTTCATTTAGAAAATGAATTATAAATAAAGAATACGATGAAGCAAAGTCAGTAGATATGGAATACAAATGTTTCCAATCGCATCCCAATTAAATCTGAAAAATCATAGGAAAGGATGCCCCTGGGATAGTATGGATTGGAATATAACAATATGGATTGCCAAGCGTGTATATATAAAAGTAGAGATATTTATTACATCAAATATACAAAGTGTACATACAATATAGCAAAAAAATGGTTAAAAACTGTCATGCAGATTGGTTTGCCCAAATACATATGAACACACTCCAATGTTGACAGCTGGTTCTATACATAAGGGAGCGGTTGAAAACCGACATGTTTCGGAGACAATTGGCTGGATTCATTTACAGCGCATATGTTTAACTCCTCCTTCAGGATTTGTACATAGGTAAAGGGCACTTCAGTTTTTCTATTGAAAGAAAAAAGAGTAGAAAGCATAATATAAATATAACAATAAGTACATTTGTTTATTGCTTTTTAGTCTCTCATAACTAGCATGATTCACAAATTTCCTTTAGATTTACCTTCAATCATGTAGTGCAAGAGCCTGCCTGATTGGATACAAATGAAAAGTCTTCAGGTTTAACTTCATATTATAGGGTTTTGGTAAATCTAAAGGAAAATTGTACACGAAGATTGTATACTGTATGGCCAGCATTGGCCATATCTCCCAACTTTCTGAGATGGACATGAGGGACACCTTTTAGCAAAAGTATGTAAGCAGCCCTGTCACACCCCCCTTAACCACTTAAGGACCGCCTAACGCCGATATACGTCGGCAGAATGGCACGGCTGGGCACATTCACGTACCGGTACGTGATTGGTTAATGCCCGCAACCCGGTCCGAAGCTCCGTGACCGATCTCCGGAGCTGAAGAACGGGCTGTGTGTAAACATGGCTTCCCTGTTCTTCACTGTGGCGCCGTCATCGATTGTGTGATCCCTTTTATAGGAAAACCCAATCGATGACGTCACACCTACAGCCACTACCCCCTACAGGTGTAAACACATATGAGGTCACACATAACTCCTTCAGCGCCCCCTTGTGGTTAACTCCCAAACTGCAAGTGTCATTTTCACAATAAACAATGCATTTTAAATGCATTTTTTGCTGTGAAAATGACAATGATCCCATTTTGATTCAAAATTGACGCTCTATTTTTGTTTATAGCGCAAAAAATAAAATACCACCAAAAGAAAGCTCTATTTGTAGGAAAAAAATGACGCCAATTTTGTTTGGGAGCCACGTCGCACGCCCGCGCAATTGTCAGTTAAAGCGACGCAGTGCCGAATCGCAAAAAGGGGCCTGGTCCTTTACCTGCATTATGGTTTGGGTCTTAAGTGGTTAAAGGAGAATTGTCAAAAAAAATGATTGCCTAAACCCTCAATGTTTTTTTTTTTTTTAACCACTTAAGACCCGGACACTTACGCTGCTAAATGACCCAAGGTGTTTTTACAATTCGGCGCTGCGTCGCTTTAACAGACAATTGCGCGGTCGTGCGACGTGGCTCCCAAACAAAATTTGCGTCCTTTTCTTCCCACAAATAGAGCTTTCTTTCGGTGGTATTTGATCGCCTCTGCGATTTTTATTTTTTGCGCTATAAACTAAAATAGAGCGACAATTTTGAAAAAAATCACTATTTTTTTACTATTTGTTATAAAAAAAATCAAATAAACAAAATTTTAGTAAAACATTTAGGCCAACATTTATTTAGCCACATGTCTTTAGTAAAAAAAAAAATCGTAATAAAAAAAATAGCTACCTAGCGGGAACAGCGACACTAATACAGCGATCAGAAAAATGATCGCTTAGTGACGCTGGCAATAGGGAGTGAAAGGGTTAACTAGGGCGGTGATCAGGGGGTTAAAACTTTATTAGGGGGGGTGGGGGGGCTATCCTGAACCTAACACTAACTGTTTTTTACAGTGCCTGTCACACTGACACTAAATGCAGTGATTAAATCACTGCATTCAGTGACACTGTGACAGGGGGGTGGGGGGGGGGGGGCGATCACAAGGGGTTAATATGCCTATGTGAGTGTGTGTCAGTGTTGTGTTGGTGCACACTTACTGTGGATGTCTTCTCTCATCAGCAGCGCTGGGAAACAGCGCTGCGATGAGAGATTACATCATTTCCTCCTTCCTGTGTAAACACAGGAGGAGGAAGTGACAGGCTGGGAGCGCGCTCCCATTGGCTGGGAGCGATCGCGGGGGGGGCGGAAAACACGGACATCCGCCCGCTCGTCGGCGATCGCTCCCAGAGCCAGGGGGACCGCCGCACGCCGCGGAGGGGGTCCCGATGGGACCCCCGAACCGCACTAAGGCGAGGACGTAAATTTACGCCCTTGTGCCTGTACGAGCCATGTTGTGGACGTACATAGGCGTGCGGGGGTCCTTAACTGGTTAACCACTACTATTTCTTTATACTGGCTTATGGAATTTACAAATACAGCAATTTAGAAATTGGTAGAAAGGTTTAGTATTTTTGATAGATAAGTAGTTCATTTTATATACAACTATATACTGTAGATCAGACCAAAATGAGGGACAAATGAGCAAGAAAGAATGACAGAGGGACTTTTTTCGAATGAGGGATAGTCCCTTGAAATATGGAGGGTAGTCCCTTGAAATATGAGGGATAGTCCCTTGAAATCTGGGACAGTTGGGAGCTATCCTTTAGAAAAAATTGATTTTTGTATATGTCTTTGGGAATGCAAAACCTGCTTAGAGGTTGAGGTCAAAAGCAGATTAGAAGTGGGTATAAAGCACCTGTAATAAATTCTAGTTTAATTCAGAAGTGCCCCACAGCGTTGTAAAGAGGCTATTGATAAAATCTCAGAGCCCAACAATACAGACCCTAAGGCTGGCCATACATTATACAATTTTCTTATTCAATTTCTTTCAGACATGTAGTGCAAGGGCCTGCCTGATTGCATACAAATTGAAAGTGTTTAGGTTTGACCTCATATTATATGGTTTTGGTAAATCTAAAATAAAATTGTATAATGTATGACCAGCCTTAAGCCCCATACACACGGTCTGACTTTTTGAGAACAAATTTCAAAACGAGCAGGTTTTCAAAAAAATGTGACCGTGTGTACGCTCCATCGGACAAACTTTTTCGGTTTTCATCTGACAAATGTTCGCTCTGCAAATGGACAAACTTTTCGACAAACAAAAGTCCTAAGGTGCAAAATTTTATTGTGTGTACAGACGTCTATCAGACTGTAGTCCAAAGTACAAAGTATTCAAATGTTTTTTCAACATATACATTTGCTGTAATGTCCTATATCTTGCATTAGCAGAAGCATGATTAAATAAATGTCAGCAATGTTTGTGGTACTGTGCGTTATTTCCTCTCTGTGTCACGGAATAATGACTCCTGAGTACAATATAAAAGAAGTGGGACTTAGTGGGAACAGAGTGTGAAGCAGAAACAGCTTTCCTCTACAGGCAGCAGAGAGGGGATTAAGAAATAATTGAAATATGTAGGCGGTTTCCTCCTATATAAATTAATGCTGTGGATCAAATTCAGTCTGAAGAGTAAAGCAGATGGGGAATCAGAAGCTGAAATGGGCCAAGTGATTTGTGGCAATTTCTCTGTTTTCCTTTTCTACCTCCTGTTTGACAGACATTGACAAGTACAGCTATCTATCTGTCTCATCACTCTCTATATCAATCTATCTCATCACTCTATCTGTCTATCTATCTATCTATCTATCTATCTATCTATCTATCTATCTATTTATCTGTCTGTCTTTTCCCCTGTGGCCCGAGCTATGACCTGGGATCCACACGTGGCCATTAGCACATGTTGTATGGCCCCCAGGGTCCCTGCAGGCAGTGGCCTGTGTTTCCTTTACGTAGGTACTTTCTTGGGCCAGTGAAGAAATATGTCCTTTAGAAAGCTTTATTGTAGTATTTTTTTTCTTCTAATCTTTTATTTTGGCTCTACCTTGGAGAAATATCAAATGTGGCATAACGAATTTTTAAGTGGGCTATAGGGAGCATAAAGGTGGATGCTATCTATCTATTTATAAGATAAAGGGAAAAAATAAATCAATAAGTAGAAATATTATAGTTTGATGATGCCGTTGTAACCATACACAGGCCTGCTAATGTCTTATGCCTTGTACACACGTACAGGATTTCTGACTGGAAAAGTTCCCATCGGAAATCCCGAGGGAAAAGCCGAGAACCTGCTCGGTTCAGTCTTTCCCCTACACACGGCTGGTTTTCCCGACAGGAAAACTGTGATGGAGCTTTGGCTGGGAGTCCCAGCCGTGTTTATGCTCCATCGCAGTTTTCAACATAGGAAAACTGCCAAAAAACGCCGGGCAATGGTCCGCCGGTTTTCCCCGTGGGAAAAAAGAGAACTGGTTTTGTCCGACGGTTTTTGGGCAGTTTTCGGCCAAGTTTTTGGACAGGAGCATACACACGGCCGGGATTCCCGGCCAAAAGTTCTCCTCACAGTTTTTCCATTGTGAAAACTGATCGTGTGTACAAGCCATTAGTCTAGGTTTATATATGTGTGTTTGCTGCAGGGGGCGTTTGTGCGAGCAGAGCAGCTTGTGCATTTGTATGGGCTGCTGTACCTATGGGAAACACATGGAAATGTCTCTGTTCCTTTTCTGAAACTGCAGCCAGAGCATCATGCAATTCTGCACGCTTCCGCGCACCACATTTTCCCACGTTTTGGCTTCAAGTGCGAGCACACGTACAACTTACATACATTCCCGCACCCGCAATATTGTGAATGTAGCCATGAAGCCCATTTGATGTCAAGACAATATAAAGTCAGATTGTGGGTTAGTCTAATTGTAGAATAGTTTACTGTTTTTGTCATTGCACACCCGAATACTTTAGTTCAGAACTGTCTGAGACTACCATCCTGAACTCAGGACTCTCACATTTCTTATGGACATTGGGAGAGCCCAAACCTCTGGACCATCCATTGGCTTCCAATTTAGTCATGCTTGAGCTTTTTGTATTCCAGAGCAGGGATCCACAATTCCAACCCACACATGACTGCACTAGTGGGCACAAGAATCGTTTCCCACACCTTTGTCCCTGGGGAACATAGACAGACATCAGCTGACTGAACTACATCACTACACTGAATCCACCTCCACATATGTGCCAACTCTTTACTTACCTTTCATCGGAAACATTTCAAAGAATAGGAATCTCCAAACCTGTCAGCTATGAATTTAGTTGCTTTTTTGCTACTTTACTTACATCTGATCAAGAACTTGAACAAGAACTGTCTTTCCCCCTTTCAGAGTAGCTCAGGTGTTCTACTTAAGGGTTACAGGTAAGCTTTCTTCTCTCTCTACCTTCCAAATAGGGCTAATTTTTTCCCAACAGGGTACTCACAGAGCATGACAGAGTCCCAATTTCCAGCCCACACTGGGGGAATTTCTCTCCAGTTACTCTTTTGGACAAACTATTATTTTCCCCTCCCGGTTCCTTGAAGAAAACCACACAGCCCAATCTTTCAACCTTTACAATCTGGTATTCAGCAGTTCCTCGAAGATAAATGGAATCCCTCCTTCCTTGGTCCTCAGCTATACAGCTCTATGTTCTGTGACACAGGCCCAAAAGGGCCAACTGAAGAGTCTGGTGTCTGGTGTGACACAAACCTCTTCAAGATGGAGCCCTCAGCAGAGGACACATTAGTCCTAACCTAGGCCCCCAACCTCCACTCCTCCTTATCCCCACTGCCAGCAACAAGAGAGCAGGACCTCCTTTAAAAGAATCTTACATAGAAGGAATTTGGATATACTGCATATCTAGTAGTACCAAAAAGAACTTCATAGACCTTTCACAAAAGAAAATAACAATAGGTTCTAACACCCTGTTGCAAGATAGATATTGTGCCAGCAACCTTTATTTTTAAATTCTTACCTCTTTTAAACTGTTTTGGCAGTTATGCAGTGTTTTCATATTCCACATCTGTTGTGAATTTCCAAGGTCTTTGAGTTTCATTGCATCACTAGTTTATCAATCAGCTCTTTATGAGAGTTTTGTTAGCTCTATGAAATTGCATCACAGTTCCCTAGATGGGATATTGTGCTTTCAAGGGTTACCAGGTGTTTTTTAATTAAGCTTGTTGTAAAGACTACATAGAAATTCCTCCTCGGGTTTCTCCCCTATCTTTATGACTAAGCCCTATGGGTGAAACAGGCTAGAGGAGTGGTCTTAGATGAGGACTCTTAATGTCAAGCTTGTGGATATCCTTCCTAATAAATGTGGACACCAGTGATCCCTCATGTGTAAAATGTATTTCTTCTTAGCACCTGGTCTGTGAGCAGAGATGGCTCGTATACCCAACAGCGCCCCAGTATGAACTGGCAGTAAGGAAGAGGCAGCTTGTAGCTGAGAATAATTATAACCAAGCATCCACATTTTTGGACCTTGTTGACATTAGGTCAGTAAGGTCAGATCAGTACTAACAGATGCATGTGTCTGCGATGATTCAGCTTGGCTGTTCTTACTATAAAACACACTCAGTAAAGAGAACAAGGGCTTGGCTTAGTGGACTGGTTGACTAGAGTTAGGCCTCATACACACGACCGAGGAACTCGTCGTAAATGAAACATTGTTTTCCTTGACGAGTTCCTTGTCAGGCTTGTCGAGAATCTTGACAAGCTTTCTTTGCGTACACACTGTCAAGATAAAATCTCGTCGTTCTCAAACACGGTGACGTACAACACGTACGACGCCACTATAAAGGGGAAGTTCGATTCCACTGGCACAACCATTGGGGCTGCTATTGCTAATCTCATGTTTCTGGGTGTTAAGTAAAAGTTTGGTAAGAGACGATTCGCGCTTTTCAGTCTGTTACAGCGTGATGAATGTGCTATCTCCATTACGAACGCTACTTTTACCGAAGGTGCGCTCCTGTCTCATATTTTATTCTGAACATGCGCGGGTTTCTAAGCATACACACGAATGTGTTTCTCGTCATAACCAGCCCGACGAGAAACACAATGAGGAAATTGAGACTCCCGACGAGGAAAAAGAGAACTTGTTCTCTTTTTTTCTCGTCGAGTTCCACAACAGTTTTCTTGACGAAAAACATACACACGACCGGTTTTCTCTGCAAAAAAGCTCTGCCACCAAGTTTCTTGATGGATTCTGTCGAGGAAAACGGTTGTGTGTACGAGGCCTCAGAGTCAGGGATAAGGTATTAAGGTAAGTTTTACATTTGGCTAGGTTCATTCGAATATTAGTTGTTAGGGCTCATGTTAGAGGTTAGATGCAGAGCAAAGATGAGAACATCAGAAAGGGCGATACCCCCCTACACAGGTATTCCCAACTCTTGACTATCTGTTGTTATAGAGGATTCCCCTGTTACCTTGACTTTTCCACATAGACATTGTTGTGCAGCTTTCACAATAAGTGTTGTATTATTTTGAAATGTATGCATTCTCTTTTTCCATCATGGCCCTGATTCGCATCATTGATTTTAACTTGTTTAGTAAATTGCAATTTACAGTTACTCCCTGTTTGATCATTTAGCTGATTACCTATTTTGTTAACCTAGTAACATTCCTGTCAAAGTCCCTATTTTGTTATTTTTAGGTAATAAGTTTCCGAGGAAAAAAAAAAGGAATAAAACAAAGCAGCCAGATTTAGTGTTTGCACTTTCTTTCATCCCTGTACTTGGCCTGCTTTCTTAAAAACATTCATGGGTAGAGCTATGCGACAGTTATATCCAATATAATCACTGATGAGGGAGATCTGGAACAGTGCTCTGTGAGGCAGGCAGACAGTCATTATGTTATCATTATAAAGTGCTTTTTATGGTTAGGAAAGGAATATAGACTCCATTATAGACAGGAAGAAGATTTTTTTAGATGGCGAAAGCCTGGATAAATAGCCACATATATGTATTAAAGACAAATACGATAAATGGATAATGATTTTTCTTCACTTACCCATATGTTTCCGATTGTCACTTCTGTGGTCTACTTCCCACTGTGGGCAAGTAGGTGTGCAAAAAGCACAAAGAAACAGCTCATCAAACCAATTCCTTTCTGCAAAGTGTTTTGAACGAGCCATTACTAACATTATAACATTTCTAATGGACTAATAATGGACATTGTTAACATTATTAATGGACTATTATTATTAATATAGGCTTTTACCATTGTAGAAGAAAAATGTCCATCTCAGAAATAAGAATTTGACCATCCATAATCAGGGCTGTATTTATCAGTGGGCACTTGGGGGCCAATGTCTAGGGCAACAGGGTTGGAACCAGACCACAGAAATTACATGCTGTGATTACTTTCTCCTTATTTCCATTTCCTCTTCTGGCCATCTTTGGACATTGGTGACTAAATCAGCAAGGGAACTGTTGGGTAAAGTTTGTGTAGAGTATTTTAAAAGGAGTCAGAAAACTAAACTATAATTTAAAGTATAACTTTTTTTAATGTTTTTGATAGAGTAAAGGAGGGTTATAACCCCTGCCAGGTTTATTTCTGCGATCTTTGTCCCATTGGGGAGATTTCTCTTCACTTCCTGTTCCATAGCCAAACAGGTCGAGTAAGAGGAAATCCCTGCAAATTAAGGCAAACTCTCTTGGGGACCCCCAGTTCACCAGAACTAGTGTCCCCATGGGAAGATTTCCCCTATGTTACTTTTAATTTTCTGGGGACAACCCACATTTTTTTTTTTTACTTTCACTTTCAATGATAACGGTAAAAGGGTCAAATAGAGATGGTGAATCTCCCTAATGAGAGCAGAGACAGCAATACAAACTGACAGGTATTCTAATGCAGTGGTCTCCAAACTGCGGCCCAGAGCCCAGATGTGGCTCTTTGCTTACCTTTATCTGGCCCTTCAGGCACTATTTCAACAGTTGACACCAATGATGGGGCACCATTCCCCCTACTGACATCATCAATGGGACACTATTCTTCATATTGATACCAACAATTGGGGCACTATTTCTCCTATCAGAGACGAAAAGGAAATACCAACTAGATTGGATTTTAACGGCAACTCACCACCAAATTTGTTTTGGGGGTACCAAAGAATATTTTCGGACAATGGAGAATAATAATATAGACTTTATGAAATTTGCATAATTGCTATGACTATGTCAATTGTTCTTGCTCCATTTTTATACGATCATCACGTGTGCGATTGATCCTTTTTACATCAATAAAATGTGTGTTTTTACCTAATTTTGGTGGTAAATTGCCATTAAAATCCCATCTAGGGAGTATTTCCTTTTGTCATCATATTACCAGGGATGTGGCAACCATCCACCATTCTCTGAAACGGTGGAAGCACTCATATCTATTTCTCCTATTAAAACCAATGATGGGGCACTGATGTTGGAACATTTTTTACTCCCACTGCCCACAGTCTGGCCCTTCTAATGCTTGAAGGATAGTAAACTGGCCCTTTACTTACAAAGTTTGGATACCCCTGTTCTAATCCTCTCCACCCAGGGGTGGACTGACAACTCATGGGGCCCTCGGGCAATAGGAGATTATGGGGCCCCTGGGCAGTAGGAAATTATGGTGCCCCCAGGCAATAGATTATGGGGCCACACAGTACTGTATACACATACAGTATACATACACAGTATACATACACACAGAATACACATACAGACACACAGTACACACACAGTATACACACACACACTGAAAATGTACTGGAGTAGCGGGGCGAGCTATAATCTTGGGATTTTTAGAACAAAAGGATGTCGGTAAGGAACACAGATTTTTACATACTGTCCCTGGTTTTACTGAGGCTGGCAACCCTGATGGGGCCCCCTAGTTGCATAGGGCCCTCCGTCCGCCCCCGTCTCCACCCTATCCAAAACTTAAAAAAATATTTTGCTTTTTACATCTCCTTTAAGAAACATAAAACCATCCCTCTTTTCTCTCACTTGCTAGTGTGTACCTTCAAAAAAAAGCTGTGAATACAACATAGCGAGCAGATTTTCTCGTAACGTGCATTCTAGTATTTATTTTTGCAAAAATAATCATATGATACAATGGTAAGAGTTTGTACCAATAAACGTCATCATTTAGTTGACCTAAGGCCGCACAATATCCAAATACAGGCCTGCTCATAATAATTACATGCAATGGTATTCCAAAGAAAATTTGTATTAATTGTACCTAAACTAAAGTGTAACTAAAGGCAAAACTAAATTTTCCCAATTGGGGAGATTTATTTTCATATCCTGTCCCATAGGCAAAACAGGAAGGGGAAGTAAATTACTCCATAGTTGGGGAAGCCATGTGTGTCACCAGGGTCACCAGAACTATTGTCCCCATTGGAAGATTTCCCCTCTATTTTAGTGTTCTGATTTCAACCTAAAATTTTGAGGGTTTTTTTACTTTCACTTTCGATGATAACGAAAAACAGGGCAAATTGAGAATGTGAATGGGGGCACAAACAACAGCAAAAACAGACAAGGGTTCTAATTATTCTCCACTTTATTTAAAAAAAAAAAAAAAAAACTTTGCCTTTAGTTACATTTAAAAGAAAGGAGTAAAGCCAATCCTTTTATTGGCTATATGTCTCTTATGCCTGCTATCATCTGACAAAGCAGAGCCATGTAAGGACCCCAATAATATTGTCAGGATTCACTCTCTCTGCCTAATTGACAACTTGATTTGCCTCTGCACGTGTGGCTGAAAGCAGGAACCAGCCATGCCCATGCCTTAGCCAGCCAGCACTGGAGGAGCAGAGAGGAGTAGGGAAATCCCTGCGGGGGGGGGGGGGGCAGCGATGAAAGCATCAGGGTGAGTATGAATGTTTATTTTATTTATTATGAATAATGAACATTTAATGTTATTCACCCACGACTTCTCATTTAACCACTTCAGCTTTGTAAGATTTACGTTCCTTCATGACCAGGCCATTTCTTGCGATACGGCACTGCTTCATTTTAACTGACAATTACGCGGTCATGGACACTGTACCAAAATAAAATCCTTTTTTTCCCCACAAATAGAGCTTTCTGTAGGTGGTATTTGATCACCTGTGCGTTTTTTATATTTTGCACTCTAAACAAAAAACGACCAACAATTTTTGAAAAAAATACAATTTTACTTTCTGCTTTAAAACATATCTAATATATATATATTTTTTAAATCGAATATCTTCATCAATTTAGGTCAATATGTATTCTGCTACTGTACATATTTTTGGTAAAAAAAAAAAATCACAATAAGGGTATATTGATTGGTTTGAACACAAGTTATAGCATCTACAAACTATGGGATATATTTATAGAATTGTTATATTTTTTTTACTTGTAATGGCGGTGATCAGTGACTTATAGGTGAACTACGCTATTGTGGCAGACTAATTAGACACTAACTGACACTTTTTTGGGGACCAGTGGTAATAATACAGTGATCAGTGCTAAAAATATGCACTATCACTGTACTAAGGACACTGGCTAGAAGGGGAACACTTAAGGGGTGAGCAAGGGGTTAACTGTGTGCCTAGCTCTATGTAAATTGTGTTCTGGTGCTTTCATATTTTTATACTAACGTACTGCAAAGTGATAGTGTACATCCTTGTTTAATAATTCCTTTAAAGATGCAGATTAATATGAGGAGGGGGCTTGGAAAAATCACATATGCAGCATTAAAGGGGCTATCAAAATGGTGTTTTATCAAATTGCCATTCTTTTAGTACCACGGGAAAATTTAGGCTTGCTATAGACAGTTTGGATCTCGGCCTGTTCCTGCTTAACATGTGATGTGTGATTCTCCAAGCCCCCTTCTCCTATTGATCTGTGTGTAGGCAGGCTGAATGTACCAACAACCAGCCTGCCAGATTTACTTGTGATTATCGCTAGCGGCTGCTATAGCCGGTAGCAATAATCACTGTCTGCTCTCGATGGGAATTGCTTGCACCGCCCGCCCCCCCCCCCCCCCCCGCCGGAAGCAGACAATTGCTCAGCAGGAGGGATTCCCCTGTCAGCACTGTCTGTGTTGATGTGGGAATCATGGAACCTGTGGTTGTAGGAAAGAAAATTGCACCATCTTTGGCCTACCCAAGTCACAATATATAGTAACTATTGTGGCTGTTATTGATTTTTATTCTGTACCATTTACAATTTAAAATCAGCCCTTGAGCTCCAGGCAAGTCATTTTGCTAAGACTGAGATAATGTCATCAGTCTGCTGCAGGCAGGATGAAGAATTTCTTCAGTCCCCTCTTCCCCAATGATCAGACTTTGAAACAAGTTTCAGTCTTTTCTTGTTCAATATTTTAACTGAAGTATACAGAAGAAAGACAGAAAAGTCGATTTCATGAGATACAGTTTCTGATACCAATAGCATACAAAACTGATGTGCTGGAAGGTGGACATGTACAATACAATAAATTCATAACTAGTAGAACACCTTGGGTCAGAGGATTGAAACTTGGTATACAGTGGCCTGAATATAGAGTGAGGTATGCCTCCAGTCCACCCGTTCACCCCTATAGGGATCAAACTGTGAATGGGTGGGAGTATGTCAGTTAGGTAACATTTCATCCTCGCTTGTAGCAAGGGGCACGGCATATGAGCACGAGGCAAGAGCTGAAAGCCGTAATCTACATGCTCCTAAAGGTTTAGTCTGAGAAGATTCCATCCACCACAGCTGATGAAATATTGACATGGGTTCAGCTTAGGTTGTAGGCTAAAAAAGTAAATGGAGAGTGAAAAGGTATCTCACATGTATGGGCCGTATGGTGGAGGGTTGGCTTAGGAGAGTAAGGGAGTGGAAGGCCCTGGTGTGGGAAGGTAGTGGGACACAGACAACACCTTGCCCATCTTTAGATGGGTGGCGAGAGTGGAAAAGAGAGAGTGGGAGGGGAAGAGAATGAGAGGGCGACAGTCACCCCCAATGGTAGTGTGGTTCGTGGTCAGGACATGCTACCCTGTGGTAGGGAAAAGCTGTTAGCAAGGTAGTAGAAAAGTCTTGTCAAATTCTGGAGTCAAGCAGAGCTTGACCAATTGTTGCCATGTTTTGTTGAATTTCTTTATCTTATCGTTTTCTATATGAAGACAAGGGCTTCTTTTCATCCTGTGTTTGGCTTCAGCCACAACCAGGGTTTGGGACGTATGAGTAAGTTCGGCTGGCTTAAAGAGGAGGTCTGGGAAAAAAAAATTAAAAGCCAGCAGCTACACATACTGCAGCTGCTGGCTTTTAATAAATGGACACTTACCTGTCCTGGAGTCCAGCAATGTCGGCAGTAGGGTTACCGGCGTGAAGCCGAAAGGCTACACTGTCGCCGCCATTGCGGGTAAGGGAACACGGCAGTGTAGCCTTTCGGCTTCATGCCAGGAACCCTGGCATGTGCGAGGCCCCGCTCCTCTCTCCTAATAGCCCGGTGGCCAGGGAAGGAGGAGGAGGGACCCCCGCGGTGGCGTCATTGTCACGTCACGGCTGCGGCCGGACTCCCGTAAGTGGGAAAGGATACCTGTCAAAGACAGGTATCCTGTCCCCCCTCACCTCCGAAAGGTGCCAATAGGGTCGAGCTTCGCTTTAAAGTTCAAAATGGCTGTAGCTGGGTCGGGAGGAATATTGGTTTCCAAAGCTTTGGAGGCCCTAGCAAAAAATGTTTTCCAGAATTCCTGAGCAACCGGACATTGCCACTATATGTGGATGTAAGTGCCAGGATCAGAGCAGCTCGAAAGCAGTTCCCCGGGTATGCTGGGACAAATTTTGCAAACCTCGAAGTTTCAGTCTTTTAATCAGATGCATGGGCAAGACGCATCTTTAATTTATGGACAGTTCCACGGATCTTCACAATTTTATTTGCACAATATAGGGAGCCCTTAATTGAAAAATGACTTGTATAGCAGTTATATATGTTATATAGTGTTGCTCACGAATATTCGCATTGCGAATATTCGCTACGAATATTGCATATTCGAGTATTCGCCAATAACTCGAATATCGCGGCGAATATTCGCTATTTCGAATATTCGTATTTTTCAAATTTCGCAATAAATTTCGCAATAAATTTCGCATTCGCGAAATTTCGCAATTTTTTTTTTTTTTTTTTTTATAAAATATAGCGAATATTCGTAAATATCGAATATTCGTGATATTTTATATAAAAAAAAAAAAAATCGCGAAATTTCGCATTGGCGAAAATTCGCATTGGCGAAAATTCGCATTGGCGAAAATTCGCATTGGCGAAAATTCGCAAATTTTCTTTTTTTTTTTTTTTAAATATCACGAATATTCGATATTAACGAATATTCGCGAATATTCTTCGAAATATTCGCGAAATATCGCGAAATCGAATATGGCGTATTCCGCTCATCACTAATGTTATATCACTTTTTTTAAATAGCTTTAATTGTATACTCAACTGCTGTCTAAATCTTCTTTATTGTCCTCTGCAGGGGGCCTCTTCCCAAACCAGCAATCCCAGGAACATGCCGCCTTTCGTTTTGCATTGTCACAGCTGTTGGAGCCCCCAAAGCTTCTGCCCCAAATTGATATTGTGAATATCAGCGACAGTTTTGAAATGACCTACACCTGTAAGTACTGAGATAAACCATTAAGAGCTGATTTGCATCTTTATAATGTCCAATTTAATTATTTTCATTTTTTTTTTCCAGTGGCCATCTATTGGCAGCTCTTGTACTAAGCAAGAGGTGCAAATGCTTTAAGCTGTTTGCTGTAGCAGAACGCAAGACGCTTATCTTAATTAAAAAGTATTTACTAAAAGTCTCTTGGCTGAAAAGATAATGGAAAAGGAGCTGAAAAAAAAAATATGTTGTGTTTATCCTGAAGAAAAGGCTAATTAAAGTCGAAGGCAAAAAAAAGTTTAGATTATTTTTAGTTGAAAGTTCTTAAAGGCCAACATTTGCTAAATGCACAAATGGAACATATATATATTAGAGATTTGTTTAGTTGCCAAAAGATTTGTTCAGCACTGTATATACTCTTTAGGCCCGTCCACATGATCAGATTTTTCAACAGGAAAGTTGTGATGGCAGGATGTTTTTGAATAATCTGACCGTTTGTATGCGCCATCGGACGACTGTTGTCAGAATTTCCGACAACAAATGTGGGATAGCAAGCTTTAAAATTTTCCCTCAACAAATGTGTGTTGTCGGAGTTTCCCATCATGTGTACAAAAGTCCAGAAAAAAAATCCAAACTACAAGCATGCTCAGAAGCAATGCTAACCATAAGACAACACTAGCAGAAGTTGCTCAAAGGGTGGCGCTAAAGAGCTGAAAAACCATGTAGTTTCATGTTGTTGGACGACAATTCTTTGCCGTTGTATTGCAATACAAGTTCACCATTCCATCTGCACTGCTATATAACTGCAAAATATCAGGAGGGAGATGTCACTTTCCATAAACTGTGATACTCCATAAAACGATGCGTAAATTGACAGCGCTATATAAGTACCTACATAATAATAATAATACTCCAGACTCCCTGCCACTACCCTATCCCCTGACTGCTCTTGTATTGCTATGGAATGTTACTAGTCGATAGAAGCATCCTTCTCTGTCTGCAATAGAGTTGACTTACTAAAACTGAAGGGTGCAAAATCTGGTGCAGCTCTGCATAGAAACCAATCAGATTCCATTTTTTTTTTTCTGTTAAACCTTAACTGAACAAGCTGAAGTTAAAAGCTGATTGGCTACAATGCACAGCTGCACCAAAATTTGCACTCTCCTGTTTTAGTAAATCAACACCCATATTTTTTTTTCCTGTTCATCAGGTTACAAAGCAATGTTCCAACTACAAGTCTGATTTCTACTTTCAGATAGCACATGGTAACACATAGAAAACATATTTATACATTTTTGAATAAATGCAAGAACAAGATTTTTTTTTTTTTTTAATATGAAGTCGTTTTTTAACCACTTAAGACCCGGACCTTTTTGCAGGCAAAGGACCTGGCCAGTTTTTGCAATTCGGCACTGCGTCGCTTTAACTGACAATGTGGTCGTGCGATGTGGCTCCCAAACAAAATTGGCATCCTTTTTTTCCCACAAATAGAGCTTTCTTTTGATGGTATTTGATTACCTCTGCGTTTTTTATTTTTTGCGCTATAAGAAATTAGAGCGACAATTTTGAAAAAAATTCAATATTTTTTACTGTTTGCTATAATAAATATCCCCCAAAAAGATATAAAATAACTTTTTTTTCTTCAGTTTAGGTCGATACATATTCTTCTACGCATCTACATATTCTACATATTCTGCTAAGCATCACTCGCATAGATACGAGGCAAAAAAACCGGCAATACGACAGGGTATCTGAGATACTCCGTCGTATCGCCGCTGAGAATCTGGCCCTTAGTGTTTAGTGTATATTAGTTTAGTAATCCAGGAAATGATCTCCGTTTTCGCGTGTTATTCGCGCGCATACGCATGCGCGGGCGAGAATTTCGCAATCAATTTCACATTCGCATTAGCGAAATTTCGCATTCGCATTAGCGAAATTTCACCAAAAATTTTTTTTGATAAAATATCACGAATATTCGATATTAACAAATATTTCACGAATATTCTTCTATATATTCGTGAAATATCGCAAAATCGAATATGGCGTATTCCGCTCAACACTGCTAATGACGGCGATCAGCAATTTTTTTCGTGACTGCGACATTATGGCGGACACATCGGACAATTTTGATACATTTTTGGGACCATTGTCATTTTCACAGCAAAAAATGCTATAAAAATGCATTGTTTACAATTGCAGTTTGGCGAGTTAACCGATAGGGAGCGCTGTAGGGGTTATGTGTGACCTCATATGTTTTTCTAACTGTAGGGGGGAGGGGCTGGACGTGTGACGTCATTGATCGTGTTTCCCTATATCAGGGAACACACGATCAATGAAGCTCCCACTGTGTTTACACACAGCTCTCCCTGTTCTTTAGCTCCGGGGACCGATCGTTTGACTCGGCCGCGGTCACGGAGCTTTGGACTGGGTCGCACACCCGCGACCCACAGCTGGGCACTTAAAGAGGACGTACAGGTACGTGCTTGTGCCCAGCCGTGCCATTCTGCTGACGTATATCTGCAGGAGGCGGTCCTTAAGTGGTTAAAGCAGCTCCAAACTCCAAAGCAAACATTTATTTGTATTGTAGCTAACCAATTCTTAGATGTGTCTTTATTACTTTTTTTTTTTAGACTTTTTCCATTTATTTTCACCTGGTGATCCTGTCTTGCAAATGTAGTACAGTAAAACTTTGGTTTGAAACTATACTTGGTTTGAGAGCATTTTGCAAGTCATACAACATTTTTAAAGAAATTTTGAGTTGATATACAAGCGATGTCTTGATATACAAGTAATGAAGAAGAAAAGTCTGGACGGCCTCACTGCTATATACGCCTTTATTGTAAAAAAAATATCATCAAAGTTCATGTAACAGCAGAAGCAGGGGCAAGATACTTAAGGTGTTTTACAGCATTAACAATGCCTTAATCATTGGCTATGATTAAGCAACGTTAATGTTGTGAAACGTGTCAGCTATCTTACCCCTGCTTCTGCTGTTACAGGAACTTTGATAATTTAGGCATATATTGGAGTTGGGCTGTCCAGATTTTTCTTCTTCTTCATTATCGTTTGTGCTGAGCCAGCACCTGCTACTTCCACATTGAGGAGGGCGTTACTCTCAGTCCACCACCTACAGCGGTTCAGCTTTTCCCTGGTACTGGACTCTTACTACAAGTAGTGTCATGTCAAAACGAAGTATAAAAGAAAAGAGAGACACCTCTAAGTGTAGCAATGTGGTTACATTTATTAACGGTACAACATTTAGCAACATATGCATTTTGGCTTAAATTTGTTAGTGTATCTAAATCTGCTAGTACATCTAACACTGCCTTCCCCCCAGATTGACAATGCTTCAGACTAAAGGTGCCCCTGTGCTCCTTTATCCAGAGTAGCAGCACTCTAAGGGCGCGTACACACGATCGGTCTAAAGGTCCATTTCATCGGTCCAAACCGATAGTGTGTGGGCCCCATCGATCAGTTATCCTTCGGTCAAAAAAAAGAGAACTTGCTTTAAAATGTAACCGATGGACGCCTAAACGATAGGTCAAAACTGATCATTAGTATGCACGACCATCGGTTAAAAATCCACGCATGCACAGTATCAAGTCGACGCATGCTTGGAAGCATTGAACTTCATTTTTTAAGCACGTTGCTGTGTTTTATATCACCGCGTACTGACACGATCGTTTTTTTAACTGATTGTGTATAGGCACATCAGTCAGCTTCATCGGTTAACCGATGAAAGCGGTCCTTCGGACCAGTCTCATCGGATGGACTGATCGTGTGTACGGGGCCTAATACAGAAGGTGTGTTATTAGCCAAATCACCAGGTGAAAACAGAGGAGAAAAAAGCTTAAAGTATAACTAATGCCCCGTACACACGATCAGAATTTCTGATGGAAAAAGTCTGACGGAATTTTTCCATCGGATATTCCGATCGCGTGTAGCCCCATCAGAGCTTTTTCATCTGAAATGAATGAATTCCATTGGAGTTTAGATATAGAATATTTTCTATTTTTCTCCTATGGAATTCCGTTGGAATTCCGATGTGATTTGGCGGGGCAACAGCCAGACCGTGTGTACGCGGCATAAAGGTAAAACCTTTTTTTTTTAGTTTTGGAATAGAGTGCAGAAAAATAAGAATGCTTGGCAGTTTTTATTACTGTCTGTGACCCCCATTAAGGAAATTCACCCTCCCTATTTGTCCTTTTTACCATTATCATTGAAAGTGAAAGTAAAAGAATATCCCTATTTTTGGGTTGTCCCCAGAAAAGTAATATAGGGGAAATCTTCCAATGAGGACACTGCTTCTGGTGACCTGGGGGTCCCCAAGGATTTCCCTTAATTTGCAGAGATTTACTCTCACTTCCTGTTTGAACAGGAAGTGAAAGGAAAACCTCTGCAATGGGACACAGATGGTAACAAAAAAACAAAAAATTTACAGTGGTTATAACCATTTCTTCAAAATGAAAAAAAAAAAAAAGTTTTGCCTTTAGTTCTACTTTAAAAAAGAAAACAAATGCAGCCTCCACATCTACTGTAATGATTGGCAAGCTGTGATATATTCAATTTTTGCCTTTGAGTTTAATATAGTTTCCTGGATTCAGTTTACCGTCTGCATTTTTTTCCTCAACATTGGGGCTTATTAGTGCTTGCTCCCGCAGTAGCCTTCAGTAAAACAAGGCAGCTTTGTGGTTGAACTTGATGTTCCATGAACTAAGCTGTAAGAAGGGTGCTGTTGAACCCACCTTATCCCAAACCTTGTATCTATCAGCTAAAAGTAAAATGTTTGGTTGATTTTCCTCATTGTGGACCGCCAGCAGAAATGCTTAGGCGGTTAGATAAGCGTTTGCACGTCTAACTGCCCTCTGATGTCTATGGGTACCCTAAGACCATTGTAAACTCCCCTGGCTATAGGTAGATTTGTTTATCTCAGAGTTTAACAGCACACAATCGCCCTGCTGGGCTGCACTCACAGATCACTAAACATAGAACTCAGATACAGAGATGCATTCAAAAACCATCATATGTTAAAAAAAAAAAAAAAAAAATAGTCTATTTGTTCATACTATACACAATAAAATCAAGTTTTATTATTATTTAAAGTTTAGGGGTATAGGAGTCCTAAATATTTGCAACAATTTGTAACTGATCATTTTTCTCAGCAATTTATAGAATCATAATGGTATTTATTACTTTCAATTGACTGTTATTCTGAATTTGACTTTTGGTTACCTTTCTAGGTCAGGGAAATGTGAATCCTGAAAATTTAACGTGATTTTGGATTATGTTTTACCACTTCAATGTGTGAATCTTTTTAATTAGCTCATAGGCAGTTGCTTCACTGTTGACTGATTTTGGTTATACTGTAGGAAGTCATTTTATCTGCTTTTTGTAATGAAGTAAATATTCTGGTTGCCTAAATATGGAGTTAAGTAAAAAAAAAAAAAAAACAGTATTAATTCTAATTCAATTTCAAGCTCTAAACCAAACTCTCACCTTTGAAAATGCTGGTACTAACCTATTGCATTAGGGTGTGCACCCCAAAGCTCAAACACATATGCCTTTGCAAGTGTATACAGTATATACTGCCGGTGTCAGTAGAGCAGCGGATGATGTCATTAGGGCAGAGTGTTGTGTCAGCGGGACAGTGGACAGAGTCAGTAGTTTTTATTTTTACTATTTTATTATTTTTTAATTATTATTATTTATAAAAATAAAATAAAAAATGTTTATAGGAGCCCCATTATGTCAGTAGGGCAGAGTTTGGTGTCCATGGGACAGTGGACAGTGTCAGTAGTTTTTATTTTTACAATTTTTTTTACAATTACATTTTTTATTATTATTTTTTACAATTGTTTTTATTATTATTATTTATATATATATATTTTTTCATAATTTTTTGGGTGAAATATCATTGGTCGAAACAGGGGGCATCTGCAGCATACAAGGTGATTAGGGTGTGCCTATGGTACTAACATGCACCTGGACGAAGCCATCCACCACAATATTATAGTAGCCCTGAACTAAAAATAATAAGAAATACTGTGTTATAGGCAGTGTTTCTCAACTCCAGTCCTCAAGGCCCCCCAACAGGTCAGGTTTTCCATTGTTTTGCACAGGTGATTTGATCAGTTTCACCGCCTTAGTAATTCCCACAGCCTTTTCATCTGAGGGAAATCCTGAAAACATGACCTGTTGGGGGGGCTTGAGGACTGGAGTTGAGAAAAACTGGTTATAGGGAACATGTAGAAATGTAAATTTCTATAATTCCTAAAAATTGTTTCTCTGGAACACCTCCTGAACATTAGCAGGGAACTACCTGGTATGTGAGGTTGCCCAAGGCACTCCTATGTCTACAGCCTATTAGCGTATTTATATCTGCAGTGTGAGATCTAAGGCACCGCTCTTGCTCTCTGACTGATAGTTTCAGAAGATTTGGTGTGAGATGTGGTGAGGTCACAGCTGTACTGATCATTTTTTTCATTGCTGGAGGTTGTGATATGAGGAAGAAAAATCCTGCCACTATCAATTTGGTCACCTGCACACAAAGAAACAGCATACAACAAGGTAGATCAGTGATGGGGAAAAGGATCAGCTGCAGGAAGACCATATACAATACTGGTATAGACAAAACTACTCCTCTACCTTCCTTTTTTTGTACACATCTTCCCGATTTGAGTTTCTATTTAGTCCTAGATTTTTTTACAGTAGAATTCCATCCAAAATGGGGGCACTTTAAGGGTCAAAGGCCGACTATCCCCAAAGTTTAGGGCAATTTTATTCTCCCTTAAAAAAGTAGTGTCAAAGCTTTTTTGGTCATACTTGTCCTGTGGGTCATGGGAGTGCACTTACTTTTCTGTGACTCGGAATCAGCCAACGGCAGGCTAAAGACTACTTTTAGCTGACATCCCAGAGCCACTCCAGGCTCTAAAAGGATCCCAACCATTCTGTCAGGATTCACCCAGCCACCTGAGTGACAGCACTTGCCACTTCCACCCCCTTTCTTACCCTGCGCTCCAGTGAGCGCTGGAGAGGCAGAGAAGGGAATAGTGGCTGACAGTCATCACTCTCTACTCTGAGTTGACGAAGAATTGACTGAGAGGGGGGACAGCTGCAGCATCACACCGATGCTGCAGCATGAAAGTGAGTATGTATGCTTGTTTTTTTATCTACTTCGAACTTCTCCTTTAGAGAGCCAGAGGGGTTAATTTACTATAAGAGTATCTCACTTAGCTTAGTGAATGTGATGAAATTATGTGCAAAAAAAAAATATTTCCTTGCACATGATTGAGTAATGAAAGTGAACACAGCTTCACCTCATTCACTAATAAAGTAAAAGTTCACTTTGCAAAGCAAAACATGTTCCATTCATTTAATCAAACCTATCGTGTCACACTGAGCAAATTGTCATCATATTCTCACTAAAGCAGCTATTCCCAATCACTCATCTGATTCTCACAAAATCAACTGTTCTCTGTATCAGGAATCCATACAATGGTCACTCTGTGAATGCCCCATACATAAGGCAAAAGCTTCTTCCATGAGAAAGTAATCACAGGGCAGGCGTTACTATCAGGCATGGAATGGCCTGACAGTAACAAGGAACTGCTCAATGTAAAAGAGGAGACTCTAGCAGAAGGAATGATGCTTTAAGTTCCAAAAGCTGTGTGCCTACAGCAGTGGTTGTCAGCTAATGAAATATAGGGGGGCCTCAACTGTGGTAATGGATGTCAATGAAGGGCCACACATAATGTTCTTTGCTATTACCCCTTCACAAACTAATGCTACCGCTCATACTACTGACTGTTTGGGTCAAAGGGATACACAAAAAGCACTAAAAAGCATTTCCATGATGGAAATACAGCTCTGTGCAGGTTCCTTACTTTATCATTAAATCCCTTTACTGGGGTTGTTGGGTTTGCAGGGAGGAGCTAGTAGCTAACCTGCACAAAACCCCCTGATTTTGGATTGTGATGATACAGAAGGGCCTATTGACCATGAATATTGGAAGCAGCCTCAGTTTTTGAGGAACCCCTTTTGAAACACTCACTCAATGCTGAAGTCATGCAACTAGGTGTTTTTCCTACTTAGTAGATCCTGTCCACCAGAAGATCAGCAGACTCTTGTGAAGTGGATGTTTCATTATTTGTTCATCTGTAGTGTTCAAGATAGTACTAATTCTAGGGATTATTAGTCACATTAAGCTAAAATCAATAAACCATTAGAATGTATTTAAGGAGCAAGTAAATGGATTACTGGACACTAGATGGTGATCTATCAATAGCTATCGTATGGTTAATTGAAATAAATTGTGCACAGGAAATACTACAATGCATACATGAAGGAAAATACCCCCAAAAATGATTAAAGTACTAAAGGAGAAAAAGCATCTGCCATTGCTGACCTCCTTATTAATATACTTTTTTTCCTGGCTGTGTCTGATTAGCTACCATTCACACCAGTGGGACTGATGCGATTTGACAGGTCCAAATTGAATGACAAAATGCACCCTTTTGTTGGCAATAAATCTGTTTAAATCTCTGTGACATCGACTTTATATTTGCCGATTTCAGGATAGCATAGCATGGATCTATCTATGGCAACCCCCTATTCATGCATCTGGTCCCTTTCAGGGCACTGGGTGCATGATTCACAGCCAGAGGCTCTAATAGGCTCTAATAGGCTTCAAAGACGGGTGGGCTGGGGATGCAGAGAATGCGCTCTGATCCCACCCAGGTGTGTTACAACAGTGAATTATTATTCACTGCTAAAACACTGATCCTCAATCAGGCCAATCAGAAGCGGGTGTTAGACCCATTTTCTGATTGACTGAAAAGAGAAGACTCCCGATTGGCCGAGGAGATGCAGGGAGGAAGCACAAGACGCAGTGATGACTAGGAGAACGAGAGGCTGCAGGAGATCAGCAGGAGAATGGGAGGCCGCTGATCAGGGAAAGCCGGCAGTGATGGGGTAAGTGTAGACTGACCGACCAACCAACCGACCCCGGGGTGTGGTATACTGTTTGCCCCCCCCCCCCAAAAAAAAAATCCACTGGCCTCCACTAAAAGTGAGTGCATAGGCTGAAAAATTAGGTTGATTTGCTAAAGCTGGAGAGTACAAAATCTGGTGCAGCTGTTTATAGTAGTCAATCAGTTACTAACTTATTCAATCAAGCTTTGACAAAAAAAATGGAGGCTAATTGGTTTCTATGCAGATCTGCACCAGATTTTGCACTCTCCACTTTTAGTAAATTAACCCCAATGCCCGATTTGTATATTTATTCTGAGTCAGTGACTTTTGAAATTGTTGACGCCATTACACTTTAAGTCAAAAGATAGTAGTGAACAAATCCCATTTCCTTTAACCCATTAAAGCAATGCAGATGCTACACCCCAAGCACTTCCATGTGCTATGCAGGCAGCATTTTGGAAGAATTTGTTGCCGTTATTAGTTTTAATGTCAAGCAGTCAAATCAATTATTCATTTTAAATTATTTTGTAAACAGAGCATCTCTTTAAATGAGTGCTCCTAGGATTTTTGGAAACCCAGTAACGAAGGTTCTGCTTATTTACTGTTCCATTCAAATGAAAATGAGCTTTGTTGGTCATTATGATTATTGGGAATGGCCCCATTTCAAACCAAGATTGAATTCCCAACGGAATAGCCGCTGTGTTACTGTGATAGACTCACCACTTCGAACAAAGCTGTCGTAAGCAAATAAACAATGTTTTAATGTATATTGCTTCATTGTGACTGAATTGGCATTCCAATGGGGGAAAAAACGCCTAGCTCGTCCCCCTCCCATCACCACTTACTGTGTACTACCAGTTCAAAAAATTCCCAACTCCCATCGGTCACCCTGTATTTTAATATTTTTATTAAAAAAGGTTCAGATCGTAACAAATATACCACTGAAACAATAGCCAATACTTGGGTTGTCAGTACATCCAGAACATAAGTCCATACAGTAAAGAAAAAACAAAAATAATATTGACCATCGTTAAAGAGAAAAATAGAGAACCTGCGCTCTATTTTCTCGTCGAGATTCTTGTTGTGCCTGTTTTCCGACAAAAAACCCAAGAGTGTGTATACTTACCTGTCACCGTGGAAACCTGTGCATGCTCGAAATGACTTTGACGCACGCACGGTAGCTTCCACAGCATAGGCAGGGTGAAGATGGTGGCGACGGCATCGAATGTGACGAGCGATGAGGTTACCGCATTCTTGCCTTTCAAGAGAACCACAGTTTTTTTGAAAAGGTCAGTGTGTACACTTGGGAAGCAAGAGATTCTTGCCAAGAATCTCATCGGGAAAAACAAAGTTTTTTTTCCTGACGAGATTCTTGCCCGTGTGTACTGTGCATAGCATACTAGCTCATTATGTATTAATTACCTCAGATCGAAGCCCCCCGCAGCGGTCCATGTCTCCCCTCCAGCCCCCAACATCATTCCCGGTGCTTACTTCTGGGTATCGCGGCTCCGGCGCTGTGATTGGCCGGAGCTGCAAAGAAGTCACTCCCGCGCATGTGCATGGTAGCCGCTGGTAACGGCACACGGACTGAAGCAACAGCACATAGGTGCCATTGCTTCAGTTTGCCCCAGTGCGCATGTGCCGATGACATTGGCATATGCAGGGGACAGGGAGTATCTCCTAAACCGTGCAGGTAAGACTTAATATAGACTTACCTGTAGGATAAAGTGGTTGTAAAGGGTTTACAACCACTTTAATGATACACCTACAGCCCATTTAAGCTCCTCTTTCACCAGGTTTTAATCCAATATACATTTTATCTATGTGTTTTTTTGACAAGTATACTCTTTTCTCATGTGCCTTTTACATTTACTTAGTAACACATTACAACAGCTGTGTGAGAAAGGTAATTTCCCCGATAGAGATGATGAATTTGTAAAGTTTTAATATGCAGTCAGGCAAAAAAAGGTAACTGAATATGCAATGCCTTACTGCCACCACTGTCTTCAAATGTATTTGATATTCACCTTGTTAGTTTTAGAAATCCACACATTGTCTTCAAGGGAGATTTAATTACCTTCAGTTTATGCAACAAGATTTCTACATTAATATTAATTTGTATGTATCCATTTTAATGTGGCAGATTGCTGGGAAGCGGTGTTAAATGGAGAAGATAGTTATTATTTTAAAAATGTATATTCTTGTCATTCATGAATTATACACACTGAAGAAGCAGATAAAATCAACTTCAGGATAAGTGAGCTGACACAGGTATATAAGATTTAATAGATTGTCCTATACAGAGATTGTAGGATTGATCAGATATTTAAATCTAATATTTAGGTGCAGAAATAATGTGTATTGTATTATCTGCAAGGAAGTGTTCAAGCACCATTTTCCTACATTTGCAGAGGAGCTTTTTTATTTTATTTATTTTTTAGCTTTCCATGCACTGCATTCCAATTTATGTATTTCCATTCACACTGCACACCAATTAATGCAAGAACATACAGAGTTGGTACATAGTAACTGCATCAAATGCCAATAACATTGTACAAACAGTTCTAAGTGGTAAATGGTTGAGAAGTCTCAAGTCTTCTCAACCATTCACCACTCAGAACTGTTTGTACAATGTTATTGGCATTTGATGCAGTTACTATGTACCAACTCTGTATGTTCTTGCATATATACCTTCATGCATTCAACTTTTAAACTATATTTTTTCTTAATATGCAGAGTACCTTTTGGTCTCATTAAATTTTTTAATAAATAATATTTTTTATATAATTTATTTATAATTTATTTATTATATAATTGCCCTTAAAATCCAATTACTAAAGGTAATTTCCTTTTCGGGATTCAAACTAAGGACCCAAACTGTGCGACAGAGGTTCTAACCACTGAGCCAAATGATCATTTCACAGCAGAAAAGTGCAAAATTTCAGGGCCATGTCATCAATGTGATAAGTGCATGCAGTAGTGCAAGAAAACGTGACAAGTAAGACCCATCTACAGGAACTAAAATGGGTCCTTCCTCACAGGATGCAAACCTAAAAATTCCCTACAAGCTACTCTACCTACTACCTTTCTTCCAACCCTTTACATCTTGCTACATCATAGTATCATAGTAGGTAAGGTTGATTAAAGACAATAGTCCATCCAGTTCAACCTGTGTAGGTGTACATGTGTCAGTGTCTATATTTATTTCCCAAATCCCTGTATGCCATGCTCCTTAAAATTCACATCTAAAGCCCCGTACACACATCGGAAATTCCGAACGTATGTATGCCCCATCTGAGTAATTCCATCGGAAATTCCAATGAATTCCAATCGGAGTTTAAATAGAGAACATGTTGTATTTTACTTCTGTCAGAATTCAGATGTGATTTTGGTCGGACAAAGGTCCGATCGTGTGTACAGGGCTTGAAGGAGTTGTAAATAAAACATTTTTTCTTGCTGAAATTACTGTTTACAGGGTATAGAGACATAATAGTTAACCGATTCCTTTTAAAAACGATTGAACATAGATACAAATCAATCATATAATGTACCTATAGTTTCTAGTTTCGTTTTTGCATGCTGTTTCCTGCCTCTCTGCCTTACAGAGCATACAGAGCCATAGAGCAGTGATGGTTTGGAAAATGAAACTAGAAACTAGACACACAGTAATCACACCTCCTTGGATTGGATTGGATTGGATTAAATACTTATAGAGCGCCAAATGCAAGTTGTGATACTCGCGTCTAAGCGCTTACCAACAAGCTAAAAAAAAAAAAAAAAACAGAAATATAAAAAGAAGGGGGGGGGTGTCGAGGCACAGCAAGCCTATCCCTACTCCCTGACAATGGACCGCAGCCTAGGATTAAGGCAGCGTCCTGCTAAGGGCTTGGAAGGGCAGGTCTCTATCTATAGGCTTGTGAAAACAAAAGTGTCTTCAAGCCCTTACGGAAGGCCATCAAGGAGGTGGATGCTCGGAGCTGATGAGGGAGCTGGTTCCACAGAAAATTCCCCAGTGTTTGGAGCCGGCGGCCACCTTTCGAAGTTAGTAACCGCAGTGAGAAAGCTCCCAGCACTGTGGTCATCAGGAAACAGACAACCAGGAAGTGTGGATATCAGAGAAGAATTACAGCAACTTGAGAGCAAAAGCGAACAATAAGGACATGAAAGCAGCACTGCATTAAGGTAAAGGAAGCTATTAAGATAAAAAAAAAAATCCTTTACAAATCCATTAGGAGTCTCTTAAAACTATCAATACTCTCCGCAGCTATCACCAATTGTGAAAGAAAGTTCCACATCCTTATTGCCCTGACAGTGAAAAAAAAAAACATTGCAGTTTAAGGTTAAGCTGCTTCTCTACTCATCTCAATGTGTGACCCATTGTCCTCTTAGGCCTTGTACACACGAGCAGACACATTTGTTCAAATCGGTCGGACAGACCGATTTGAACAAATCTGTCTGCTGGGGACGTATTGGTTTGATCGTATACACACGATCAAACCAAAATCCCCGCCGGCAGACGGCACGCTGACATGGCGGTGACGTTGAGACCGCCACGTCACCGCACCAGGAAGTAAAACACTTCCGCGCATGCGTCCAAACCATTCGACGCGTGTGCGAGCAGATATGTCTGCTGGTTAGCGTACTAACCAGCAGACATGTCGGGCGGACGGGTTCCCAGCCGACAGATTTGAATCCATCGGCTCGCCCGTACACACGATCGAATCTGTCTGCTGGGACGGTCTGGCAGACCGTTTCCAGCAGACAGATTTGATCGTGTGTACGCGGCCTTACACTCCTTGAGACTGAATCGTTTTTTTTCCTATGCTGGGATCGTCATTGAGGTATTTGTAAATCACTATCATATCTCCTTTCAAGCATCTTTTCTCCAGCGAGGACCCTTAGATCTTTCTCCATCCTTGATCCACCAGAAAAAGTTTGGTACAATCTGGCCAAAGCAACAATTCAAACCTTGCAACCGTTTCTTAGAGTCCCCTGTAGAGCAGAGCTGGAGCGTGAGGAAAAAGCAGCACAACTAGCCAATGAGTTCTTGTGCTGATACTAAGCATTATAAAAGGAAGAAAGAGCAGAGTGACAGAGAGAGGAGCTCACTGTTGTGCTGCTGCACCTTTCACTATCCAGGCGCAGGCTGGGATGCGTTTAGTATTGCTTTGGTTCAGAGGATGTAGGTTGAATCATGCTAGCCATCTGACTGAGGACATCTAGCAGTAGAACAAAGTACTGCTGGGGAAATCTCTGGAATGAAAGTAATTTTTGCAGCAAAAGCTGGTTTTATTATTGTATCTTTTAATGAGCTATTCATTTTTATCCTGTTTTTTCTGTCGGAAATTTTGCTTAAAAACTTATATTATTTGATTAGTTGGATTTAGATCTGGTTTGAGGGATAAAAACTCTTAATTGAATAAGTTCAATGGGAAATTAGATGAACAAAAATACATTTCAAAGTGTTTACTAGCCATGTCCCGTGATGTCAACTTCTCTTTTATAAATCTCTGTAGTTTGTGAAAGGAACTAATTATCATGTTTCTTTTGGTGGTACGTGAACAAAGCTAACCTACCTTGGCCAGGCCTTTGTAGCATGCGTTTTATTGCATGTTTTTTTATTATTTTTAAAACAAAAATGTCATGAATTTCTGTAATGTTCTATTGTTACCATTTATTGGACTGAGTTATGAGACACACATGATGCAGTTATGCACGGCTGGCTTTAAATGATAAAGTCCTTTTAGTCGACGCCCCCACAGTTTTTTTTTTTTTTTTTCATTTGGGTTTATTTATAAACTAGAACATTACTTGTGTGCTTATGCCAAGAGCCTGGGTAATCTCACAGCCTCTTTCACTAGATAATTACAGGGTTCTCTGGGCTCACGACAGGAATCTTTTGATTGGCTAGAAAGGCCAGTGGAAGCTGTTATAAACGCATGCTATTTGTGGCCTATTCTCTGCCTTGATAATATAGCATCCTACACCCTTTATGGGTTTGAATACATTGCGCATTGTTTGAGGATGGCTGATAGACAAAAGAAAACAGCTCCTGTAAACACTACTGCTTCTGCTTCCAAAAAGCTGGATTTAGCATGTGCTGCCATTTAAAGTGCAACGCCAGCCAAACATTTGTTTTTTGTTGGTGTCTAGAGTGAGAAAGAGTTAGAATCTCTGTCAATGTTTATTGCTGGAGAAAGGAGCAAATCTGAACATAAAGCAGAGTTCCTAATGGACTACAAGGTGTAGACTGCGTACATGCATAAACCAAAGAACCATCCGTTGAGTGAAGAATTGATAGTTGTGTAGGCAAAGTAAGCACCTTTCTCTAATCAGTGTGGGGCAAGCCTTGTGTGGATAATAGGGCTGTTTTTAAATAAAAAAGTGTATTTTGTTGCACGTAATGGAAATGCTCTTAATTGTTAATGGCACTCCAAGTGTGGGTAGCAGACGTATGACAAAACACGTTAAAACACACACTGTAAAAAAAAATGTTTTTTAATTGTTGCAATCTTAGTCAATGCATTTCAGGACATCAGGGTTGTGCAAATATGCAATAAATTCCTGGCTTAAATGACAATTTACTTTTGCTAAATGCTAATGCAAATAGCAATTTACAGTAGGTGCATGCATGCAACAGGCACCAAAGGAGAAGGCTGCACGTCTTTCCAGCTGCAGTGCAAGTAGCCAAAAGTTTCTGTCTCATCAGAATTGATCACTCTTTAGCGCCTGTTGCTTGCATGCACCTACAGTAAGACCCATTTCACCCCTGAGGAGTTTTTGAGGTGGTTAAGCGCTAAAAATAGCGCCTAAATACCGCCTGAAAAACTCCTACCCAGCTTTCTCAATGTAAAAGCCTGAGGGCGATGCGCTGGCAGGAGAGAAAAAAAATCTCCTGCAAGCAGCAACTTTGGAGCGGTGAGAGGAGCAGTGTGTATACCGCTCCTTCACCGCTCCTTCACATTTAAAACAATGGGAAACCGCGGTAATATCACCCGCAATTCACCTCTGCAGAGGCACATTGCGGGCGGTATTATCCCTTTACTGGCCACTAGCGGGGGTTAATACCGCACCGCTAGCGGCCGAATCCCACGGCAATTCCGACGGTATACCGCCACCGCGCCTCCCGCCCCAGTGTGAAAGGGGCCTAAGTGTTATTGGCATTTGCGTTTAGCAAATGTTAATTGTTATTCAAGCCAAGGATTCATGCCATAATCGTACAACCCTGATTAAAGGGATCTACAAATGCACTGAAACACATTGGCCAAGATTGCAACAACTGAATAAAACAACTTGTGAAATTACTACTATTCTTTTATATTTACTCTTATAATTTCTATGAAGTTTTGTCCCTCCCAATTGGAGGAAGGTGATTACTTTGGCTGTAATTTCTCATTATAACTAAAGCAATTACCTTGTTTTTTGATTGAAGTGGACAGGATATGGATATCAAAACTATTACATTTGCTCCGCCCCTTCCTCAGGACGCGCTTCCCCATGCCACAACTTAACTTTTTACTTCCCATCCAAAGAAGCTTGTGTGACTGGCAGTAGTATTCAATTTTATTCAGGCACTTTACACCAGTGGTCACCAACCCTGTCCTCAGGGCCCAATAACAGGCCAGGTTTTATGTATAAGGCCTCGTAAACACGGGCAAGAATCTCGTCAGGAAAAAAACATTATTTTTCCAGAGGAAAGAATCTCTTGCTGCCCAAGTAGTATACACACGATCCGAAAATCGTACGATTCTTCCTCGGACGATCGTTTTCGTCTGATATTCGGATCGTGAGTACGGGCCATTAGTTTAAATTCACACTGACACACATGAACAGCCACTGGTGATAATCAGTAGATTCTTGCTGGTGGTTCTAAATTCTCTGTGCACACACACAGAAGTTGTCAGTGACAGCAGTCAGATTTGTACTTTGTACAAATCAGTGGCCAGTGCTGCTGCTGTTCCCATTTAACCGCTTATTTGAGTGGTTGTGAATAGAGTCCCTAACATGTGAAGAGAGCCTCCAACAAACCCTGGTCAAGAAGAGTGTGCACTCAGTGGTGGTGTTTCCAGTAGTGAATTTAGGTTTGGTGCTGCCCTAGGCCTGACTAAAGTCGTGGACCCCCTAATTTAAATATGACCCACCCCTTCCTGTCAAGGCCACACCCCTTAACTGTTTAAGACCTGCCCTGGAACTTTTGAGTGGGGACACTAGTTCTGAGGACCTGGGAGGGGGGGCAATGGATTTCCTTAATTTGCATGGATTTCCTCTCACTTCCTGTTTGGCTATGTGGCAGGAAGTGAAGGAGAACATCTTCAATGGGACAGGGCAGGTAAAAAATAAACTGACATATAGCACAGTGAGAAAGGTTTGTGCTCCAGCCCCCCCAGAGTTGCAGAATTCCGGTTGCCCACATACCAGAAGCAGTGCGGCACTAGACTAATTTGCCTAAC
Source organism: Rana kukunoris (assembly GCA_029574335.1). Taxonomy (NCBI): domain Eukaryota; kingdom Metazoa; phylum Chordata; class Amphibia; order Anura; family Ranidae; genus Rana; species Rana kukunoris. The sequence goes on from CM056051.1 coordinate 389,285,878, forward strand.
AGTGTAGCTGGGACTTGTTTCTTGCTGCCCCCTGCAAAGTGCTGCCCTAGGCCTGGGCCTTGTTGGCCTAGGCCAGGATACAGTGTTGGGTGTTTTTGAAGAATGTCTAGCCACAGCTAATCATCTAGAAGCAACATTTAGCCACCTCTGAATTCAGAAACTTATCGGCATCACATGTGAATGTAGCCCAAAAGCAGAAAAAAGAATTCTAGAGTGGGTGGTGATTAACTCTCAATCCAAGATGGCAGCATTCACAGCATTGTAACATGCCTGTGCTAAGTCTCAAGAGAAAAATAATTTGAGCAGTACAACACTTTTCAAGCCACATGTCTATTCATTACCATTGGGGCAATTTGACTTTCCATGATCTGGGCACAGGCTTTTTAGAGCACAAGAGGCTTTAGTAAATACACTAATATACTTGACATTATGTACAATGCATTAAGATAATCCCATTTACATATATATCTTTAAAAAACGCTTAAAAATAGTAGGGAGCCCATTATCTTTTGTCTTTGAACTCCGAAAAAGCAGAATGTTTGGTCTTTCTGCCCCGTCTAACAAAGATTAGCTGTTTTTTTTAAATTAGGGTCTACCAGCTGTTCCAAATCAACTTCCAATATTGTGTTCCAGATAGCAGATAAAGTACAAAATGAAGACATGTGAGCTCTACCGCTGTGTGTTCACAAGCACATGCTGCCCAGTAGGGTGCCAGGTTCATTTACAAAAACCCATGCAGAGGGTTGCCCTAAAGAAATGTCTAGGTGTTTGCTTTCATTCTGCAATATTTACTAGAGATAGGACAGTTCGAATTTTAAAGCTATGTCAATCTTTCTAACCATCTTTCATGTTAAACCCATATTGAGCCCTGGTTCACACTGGGCTGCGGGAGTGAAGCTCAGATGCGGCGTCGCACCGATTAGTACGGTGTCATTGCCGGCAATTGCCGCCGATTTGAGATGTGATTTCACATGCTAGAGCATTTTTTTTAAACGATCATGTGTAGGCAAGGCAGGCTTAACAATAATCGGGTTGAAAAAAACTTGGCATTAGTAAAAAATTTAGTTTTTTAGTCAAAATTGGCTCTTTTTTTGTTTATATGTGGGGGAAAAAAGACGTTGATTTTGTTTGGGTACAACGTCGCACAAGTAAAATAACAGTGCCGTATCGCAAAAAATGGCCTGATCATTAAGGGGGTAAATCCTTCCGGGGCTGAAGTGGTTAAAAAAAACAGCACTGACAATATTTGAAATGCTTTGTGTTTCGAAAGAAAGCCTCTATATACAGATTACAAACATCACTTTTATCAGTTATACATAAATTGACATTTGTGTTGAAATGTGACTGTGGAGAAGACTGAAGATGGACTCTTAACCTTGTGCTTGCAGAAATGTGAAGGGGGACAAGGATAAATGATGTCACAAGGAGGTTCTCACTACACACTTAGCTATACACTAAATCTTGTGAAAAAAAAAAGAAGAAGCAAATATTTATCCTCAGAACCATGTACCTCCAGATGACCCGCAGGAAGGTCAGAAACACCTATTATACATGCTCCAACTCACTCCAGCAAGAATAACATTCCTTTCTGATCCCCAAAGGCAGTTTTATGTCTCCCTGAATCAACATTCTACAATAAAACTTTTAAATAAAATCAGCAGAACTTTTTTGCATTTAGAAACACAACAGCCCTTTTTTTGAAGCATCTATTTAACCGCTTGCTGACCAGCCGCCACAGTTATACTGCAGGTTGGGTCGGCTGCACAAATCGTTGCAGCTATATGCTGCCTCTTTAAGATGATATAGCAGGCGTGCACGCTTGCGCAGTGTGTCCCCGGAGCTGATGCACGTGGGCATGATGTCCGCCGGGCACCCTCGATCACTCCTGACAGAACAAGAATGGGGATCTGTGTGTGTAAAAACACACATCCCATTTCTGTCAGGGGAGTAGAGACAGATTGTGAGTGCCTACTAAATAGTAACAATGATATGTCTCCTCCCCCAGTCACTCATTTCCCCCCACAGTTAGAAACACACATAGCGAACACATTTAACCCCTTGACTGCCACCTAGTGTTAACCCCTTCCCTGCCGATTACATTTATACATTGTCAAAAGAGTCTGATCTGTCAGTCTCAATGTCGCAGTTCTGATGAAAATTGCTGATTGCCGAAATTTCTATAAAAAAAAATTATAATAATAAAAATTACATAAATCTTTTCCCTATATTGTACCCAATTTTGTTTGGGTACAGTCTGTGACTGAAGTCTCCCCCCTCTCTCCTATCGCTGAGAAAGTACACTAAGGTAAATCAAGGTTCTCAGAGCACCCCTTACATCAGATTTCTCAGTGTTGCCCCTTCAATCAGGGTTCCCAGAGCATCCCTTATGTTAGAGTCCCCAGAGTTCTCCCTTACATCAGAGTCTTCAGAGTCCTCCCTTACAGTGAAAGGGAACTCTGTGAGTTCTGATGTAAAAAGGGAACTCTGTAGACTCTGATGTAAAGGGAGACTTTGTGGACTCTGATGTAAAGAGGGACTCTTGTTATTAACTTCATATGATTAGATTAAATGTTATTTAATAGCAAAATGAATGTAAAGTGTATGCTATAATAAAAAAATTGCTGTGCGCCGTTAGTGTTCAGGTTTGACTTGAAGAAAAGGTGGCACCCCTAGCTGCAGCAGTATGTGTACAACCTCATCCAGCTTATGGGGGGACTGTAAAACCTCAGCTCAACCACCTGTTTTAGCCTCCCCTGACCACAAGTATAAATTAAGCCTTAACCACAGCAGATAACAACAAAACCTGGGGAATGCCCAGGGAAAAACTAAGCCTACTTACCGACTAGCTCGCAGAACAACCAATTAACCTGTCTAACAGTATGCGTTAAAAACAGGGGTTTTGTCCGCACGCAGGCATGGTGATTGTCCACTGATGTCATCATCAGGCAGCCAGTCCAAGGTAATAATGTGAGCAGAAGCATGTAAACAGGAAAAAGGCTAGAGGGGATCAGAAGCATTGAAATGTAAAACATTGAGATGAAAACGATGAAAACGGTATTGTATAAGAAATAAAAAAAAATTACATGGAACCCTTTTATGACACAGTGGGGTTGATTTACTAAAGGCAAATCTTCTTTGCACTACAAAAGGGGCACTAAAAAAAGGGGCAGCCCTGGGACCTTGAATGAGGTGAGAGAGGTTTAGCCAATGTTCACAACCAACAATGAGACAAAATCAATTTATTATTTCCAAAGTGTTATGTAACGAAGTGGCAACAACAATTAATCTGAGTTACCCGGCATAATAGCCAATGTACACAGCACAATTGAAAGTAAATATATAAAGATGTATTACAATTGTTATACATCAATGGGCAACAGTAAAACTTGAAAGTTGCAGGGCCAGTGGACGCACATGTACAATAAACAAATAAAATGTACATACATATAAACAGAAGTATGTAGACATAATTCAGACATCAATATTATCCAGCATGTACAGGCATAAAATAAGCATCGATAAAGCCCTACTAGTTTCGCGAGACCCTATTTGCTTCTTCAAGGGCGGATACATGAATGTTGTATCTGCAATGTAAGTGATAAAAATAGATGTCCATCTTTATTTATATATTTTTTTATTTGTTTATTGTATATGTATATTTATTGTATATGTGCATCCACTGGCCCTGCAACTTTCAAGTTTTACTGTTGCCCATTGATGTATAACAATTGTAATACATCTTTATATATTTACTTTCATTTGTGCTATGCACATTGGCTATTATGCCGGGTAACTCACAATTATTGTTGTTGCCACTTGGTTACATAACACTTTGGAAATAATAAATTGATTTTGTCTCATTGTTGGTTGTGAACATTGGCTAAACCTCTCTCACCTCATTCAAAGTCCCAGGACTGCCCCTTTTGTCTTGTTGTGTACTAATAGGGATGGAGGTGTTAGCGGGGTCGCACCAGACCTTTATTTTCTTTTTCTGTTAATAGGCTAGGGACCTGCAGTACCCCAGTACGCCGAGGCGCACACCCCCAAATGGGGATGGGCCTCCTGCTTGCAGTCTAACACTCCATTCTTCACTTCTCCCAGCTGAGAACTCCCCTCCAGTGGGCTGGACCTGAGCTTATGAAGGAGGCCTACCCCCTGATAATTCCAATTGGGGATTGGTCAGGGCCTCTCACACAAGCTCCCTGTCCCTCCATGATGAAAAAGATTTATTTTTGGAGTGCGGCTGTCCAGAACATCTTTCCTTCATTTTGCATCCCTGTCCCTCCAGTTCCCAGCCCTGCCCTTCTTCCAGAACATTCTCCCTGGAAGCAGGAGGGGAGCGTCCAGAAACTGAAGCACAGGTGGTCACACCCACTGCTACACTAACCACTCCCTGCCCCCAGATCAAAACTAGCTTGCAGCATAGGCCTGCCTAAATTTACCTGCCTGGCAGTTATCACAAACATCCTCACCACTAACACTTATCTATGGTAGAGGGTACTACACACGTTATTTATTTTTTTGTCTGGTTCACTTTAAAAAATAAAAGATTAACTTAAAAACAAAAAAAAATGTTTTATGTACACAAAGGTTGTGTGCTCACTTTATTGCACATAAGTCAGCCAGAATGTGTCCTGCTCGTTCTGTGTCAGCCGCCTAAGCATCTTGTGATATGCATTTGATTGGAGTCATTGTTTTAATTTCCCATGCCTCAGTAAACCTAATCCATGTAATCTCAATACATAATCTGCAATACGGAAATAAGATTATCCAGTGGGGCTGGGGATGGGACAGGGAAGGATAAGGCAGGCAAAAATAACATTTTCACATCTGAGAGCAGCAAAAAAAAATCAATATCTGTCAATTTATTGCTGGCGGATACAGAAAATCTTACCCCAGTGGAATAAAACTGACTTCATGTAATGGAAATGCTGAGTTTAAATCTGTTTTTATTTTTTATTGTTATATTATTTCAGCTCCGTAAGGTAAGATGGCCAAAGTCTAAGGCAAGAATGTGGCCAGATAAACACGTGGGATGTTTTTGTAATTCTGGACCTAAAACCGCATGTATCTAAATGATTTCCCAGTCTTAGTGGATTTACTATAAGGTGCTTATAAGCCAGTGCCTAGGGGAGCGGAGTAAGGAGAGTCAGCACAAAGTGCAATACAAGTAGAGTTTGGAACATTTTACTAAAAAAATAGTACTCTTTTCTGGTTATATTTGCTCAAATCTAACATTATTCAAGGCTTTCGGAGGGTGTAGCGTTTTAATTGACCTCTTCAAAGCCTCCCAATTAAATTTATAGTATCCCACAAAAGTGAGTACACCCCTCACATTTTTGTAAATATTTAAATTAAAACTGTTCATGTGACAACACTGAAGAAATTACACTTTGCTACAATGTAAAGTAGTGAGTGTACAGCTTGTATAAAAGTGTAAATTTGCTGTCCCCTCAAAAACATTCAACACACAGCAATTAATGTCTAAGCCGCTGGCAACAAAAGCGAGTACACCCATAACTGAAAATGTCCTGATTGGGCCCAAAGTGTTAATATTTTGTGTGTCCACCATTATTTTCCAGCACTGCCTTAACCCTCTTGGGCATGGAGTTCACCAGAGCTTCACAGGTTGCCACTGGAGTCCTCTTCCACTCCTCCATGATGATATCATGGAGCTGGTAGATGTTAGAGACCTTGCGTTCCTCCACCTTCCGTTTGAGGATGCCCCACAGATGCTCAATAGGGTTTAGGTCTGGAGACATGCTTGGCCATCACCTTTACCCTCAGCTTCTTTAGCAAGGCAATGGTCGTCTTGGAGGTTTGTTTGGGGTCATTATCATGTTGGAATACTGCCCTGTGGTCCAGTCTCCGAAGGGAGGGGATCATGTTCTGCTTCAGTATGTCACAGTACATGTTGGCATTCATGGTTCCCTCAATGTACTGTAGCTCCCCAGTGCTGGCAACACTCATGCAGCCCCAGACCATGACACTCCCACCACCATGCTTGACTGTAGGCAAGACACAATTGTCTTTGTACTCCTCACCTGGTTGCCGCCACACACGCTTGACACCATCTGAACCAAATAAGTTTATCTTGGTCTCAACAGACCACAGGACAACATTCCAGTAATCCTTAGTCTGTTTGTCTTCATCAAACTGTTTGCAGGCTTTCTTGTGCATCATCTTTAGAAGAGGCTTCCTTCTGGGACGACAGCCATGCAGTCTAATTTGATGCAGTGTGTGGCGTATGGTCTGAGCACTGACAGGCTGACCCCTTACCCCTCAACCTCTGCAGCAATGTCGGCAGCACTTGTACGTCTATTTACCAAAGACAACCTCTAGATATGACACTGAGCACGTGCACTCAACCAAGGTGAGGCCTGCTCTGAGTGGAACCTGTCCTCCTAAACCGTTGTATGGTCTTGGCCACCGTGCTGCAGCTCAGTTTCAGGGTCTTGGCAATCATCTTATAGCCCAGGCCATCTTTATGTAGGGCAACAATTCTTTTTTTCAGATCCTCAGATTACTTTGCCATGAGGTGGCATGTTGAACTTCCAGTGATCAGTATGAGAGAGTGAGAGTGATAACACCAAATTGAACACACCTGTTCCCCATTCACACCTGAGACCTTGTAACACTAATGAGTCACATGACACTGGGAGGGAAAATGGCTAATTAGGCCCAATTTGGACATTTTTACGTAGGGGTGTACTCACTTGTGTTGTGGTTTAGACATTAATGGCTGTGTGTTGAGTTATTTTGAGGGGGCAGAAAATGTACACTGTTATACAAGCTGTACACTCACTACTTTACATTGTGGCAAAGTGTAATTTCTTCAGTGTTGTCACATGAAAAGATAGAAAAAATATTTAGGAAAATGTGTAGATATCTTTTTTTAAAAATATAGTTTTTTTCTTAGGGGATGGAGACAACAGTGGATGATGCCTGCACAATGTGTGTTAAAGCACAGGTTCACACTGGGCTATGGGAATGAAACTTGAACTTCAGCTGAACTTGCATGATTTCATTCTCGATTTTGGCTGCGATTACAGAGACTTCTGTGCAGGTTTCTGCACAGATGTCAATGGAAATCGTGGGCCGAAATCGCAAAAAGTAGTACAGAAATTACTTTTTGAAATAAGTGCAGTGGCACAGATGTTGCGTCGCACTGATTAGGACGGTGCCGTGCTGATGTCAACTGAAAAATGTCAACCGATTGCATTAAGGATGCCAACTCACTATGACCAATACTGAATCAGGTGGTGCAAGATGGCTGTAGCTTTGCTCTCCATCCACAGGACCTGTGGGCAGATAGCAGAGCTGAAGCCATTTTACATTACCTGGTTCAGTTTTGGTCACAAGCTATTTTATAGGATTGCACCAGTTCATTACAGGATTGCTTAGAATGGCCTTCCTGATGGTGACAACACTAGTCTATGCCTGTGCTTGAGTGTTGATCTGGCTGCATGTAGTCTTGCATTTGACATGATCACAATATAATAGAGCAGGGATAGGCAACCGCAACCTTAAACAGATCGAGATCTCCCTGAACAACATGGGAGAAGTCTAAGATCATTGGGCACAGATTTGCCTCCCTACACCTGATTTAAACCTCTAATTCAGTGGTTCTCAATCTCATAGCGTGAGTTGTCAGCACCCAAGGCAAGACAAGTAATTTGCACCCCTAACCCGCGGACATTTAGCGCTTCCTGAGTCTCTTCCACTCTTACAGTATTAAAACCCCTTATGGTACATTTTAGGATGTTCCACTCTTTTCTTTGTTCTCCTTTCTTTCCCTTTTATCTCTCTCTATCCAAGAACAGCCCAGCTGGGCGGCCACAGGCTCCAGCCCTGCTTGGTGGCCACAAAAGGACTGTGAGAGCGGTGCGGGCTTCAGGAACAGCCCGGGATTCAGTGACCCCTGGCAAATCATCATTTGACCCCCAAGGGGGTCCCGACCCCCAGGTTGAGAACCGCTGCTCTAATTGCTGTATTACCATGTCGCAAATACCCCACCTGAGAGGGACAGAACTAGTGGCAGAGAAAGTTTCTTGATGAGGAGGGAAAGCGTAGGGCAAGCAACTTCCCTGTATATCTTCCTGCTTGGGCACAAGTCAGCCTGGCCGCATTCTGCCTATTTCAACAGGTGCTGTCAGTTCATCTGAAACCTACTCTCTACACACTGTTGGACCTGTGAGTGTTTCCTCCTGGATTGTCTTCCCACCAGGTTTATTGTGAACTATCTTTGCATTATTTTAGTACAAGTTATTTTATCGCACTTTGACTCTGTGTTATTGTCACCGCAGCACGCTGCACCCCACCTACAGTACACCTGATTATGAATTTTTTCATAATGTTCTCAGTCTAAGGTACCCCTCTTTGTGACCAATTTATATAAAATAAAAATGAATAAACAAGTCAGGCATCTGGTACTTATGCTGTATCTCGGCCAGCTCCCTGTACTGTACTTAACAGTATACCAACACCAAAGCATTATTGCACTGCTGGGCTTAGCAAATCTCAGCAATACATGGCAGCGGTGGCCAAACTGATTTACATAACCAAGCTGCCATTATTTTAGTCCCGTTCTGGGACTGCATTATTGGTTTCTAAATAATTTAGCACAGCTGAAAATCTTTATCAGCAATGGACTCAAAATTGATCTGTTGCAGCTGTTCCTTTTATACCCAGTACTGGACACATTGTTTCGTGAAATAAGGTCTGAGACAGTCTCTAGTGAACTCAGAAATGCACAGGCTGTTTTTCTCAGCTTTCCACCTCTTTATCCTACTGACCTAATTAAAAGTGACCGTATTTATCGTCTAGAAGAGGAGCTTATATCACTCACCTCCGGGCACAGAACTTGATCCATCCAGCCCAAACTATGATGGATGAAGTGTTTATACAAGAACTATATGACTTCTGCTGACCACTGACAGACTCAAATAGCTATGTCTGAAAATGTTTTAATGCTTCAGACAGGTGCATGACTGTTCTCTGATTTTTACAATTTACAGTGCATGGATGGGAGTGATCTGGTGCTGTAGAGATCAAAAATCATCATCATTTGGAGGTTTACAGCTTGCATTTTCAAGTTACTTTACTTAAGTGCATTACAAAGACTGCTGCTTGTAGAGTTCCTTCCTTTAACGTATAAGTTCAACTTTACAGAAAATCTGTAAGGTGACCTTACGCTGGACCCCCTCCCCATACCCCCGCTGTCAGGCATTGGGATGTCGCTTCAACAGTCTCTGGATTTTCAATCTTCCTAGCTTTCTCACCTCTCTTTGCAGCACTGACAGGAGGAGCTAGACGGATTCTTATTGGTCAGCGCCGTCAATCTGATGGTGCTGACCAATTAGAATGGCTCTTGTCACCCTGTAAACGAGGTACGCATAGGAGATTGAGCTGTGGGGATTTCAAATTCCCGCACCGGTGAAGTGGCGTACTGGTGCCTGACAGCGGACACTGATACAATGGACCCAGGTGGGGGGGGGGGAGGCCCACGCTTTGGGGAGGGGGAAGGAGTTTGGGGAGGGCCCTAGGGGCCTTGGATTGAAACCCAATCAAGACACTGCTTGCATGGAGTTTGCATGTTCTCCCTGTTCTTGCATGGGTTTCTTCCCACACTCCAAAAGACATGCTGATAATTTAATTCTAATTTGACCCTAGTATGTACGTGAGGTTGGGACCTTAGTATGTAATATGAATAAATAAAAACACTGAATGATTAAAACTTTATCTTTTGCAAAAAAATAAATGTAAATCTGTATTATGAAAACTTGAATCTATTTTTTTTTTTACAAGCAGAATGTAATTTAAACAAAGCCTATAATGAGAAAACTATTAGGGCTTGCCTTTCATTGTTAACCTCTTTCCTTTCTGAATGCTAAATGCCAGTTTTTGGTGCCTTTCCGGTGGCTTCAATGACTAGCTTGCTCCAGGGCAGTCTCTCACATAGTATTGAATCCAAAAACAACTGATTCCTAGATAATAATCTATCAATTCACACCTGTGCAACTTGTTATGCAACTTTGGATATCAAAGTCGCGTGACAAGTCCTTCCCCATGTTTTCCCAAGATAACTATTCATGCACTACTTTGGTCCGACTTTCATGCAACTTGAGGGCCACAGACTTCAATGTTAACCTTCAAAAGTTCCATGAAATTTGTAATGTTAAACAATGCAACAATTGTGCAACAGTTGTCCATTATTACTGGTCAAATCCAAAGTCCAATCCAAGCTGCACCTATTCAAAGTTACATCAATGTTGCACTCCAAAGTCTGTGCAATTTTGGTTCGTACAAGTGTGAATGGAGCCTATGGCTTCTAAGGCCTTATACACACGGACGTTTTAAAAAATGGGCTGTAAAGCTAGTACCAATTCCAGGAAAAAACGCCATTAAAAACTTTTTGCATTGGTGTCAATGCACATTTAGCGGCACAAGCTTTCAGCCGTGTTTCTCTGCCTCTATTCAAAACAATTCTTTCCTATGGGAGCCCATTGATTTGAATAGAAATCGTACCAGAAGTTGGATCAAGATGATCTGACTTGCGGTGCGACTTGTGTGCTAAGAAGGTGTTAAATGCAGGCCTTTTTCTGACCTGCTGGCCTGCATGCTCAGATAAGGGTCTGGTATGGATCTTGGGGGGTTTTGGCGTGTGGTGTCCCTCTTAAGATCCATACCAGACCTCAGGGTCTGGTATCGTCTTGGGGGAACCTCATGCAAACAAAATTTTACATTTTGGCAGGGTTCCCCTTCAAGATTCTCAGCACACAGGTTGCCCCGCAAGTCAAATCATCTTGATCCGACTTCTGGCCTGACTTCTATTCAAATTCATATGTGTATACAACATTAAGCCTTGTTAAACTACATTTAACACCTTCTAACTGCGTCTGGCGTTTTTACAGCTCTAGCACTGGAGTCTCAGAACTGCTGGTCCTGGGTTTTTTTTGAGGCTTAAAAATGCTAATGCCAGTTACAGCTCAAAATGGCGTTTTTAAGCTGCAAAAAAAGCTAAAAAACGCAGCTGTAAAAACATTCGTATGTATGAGGCCTAATGATTATGAAAACTTTTCTTTATAACAGGGATATGCAATTAGCGGACCTCCAGCTGTTGCAGAACTACAAGTCCCATAAGGTATAGCAAGACAGCCACAAGCATGACACCCAGAGGCAGAGGCATGATGGCAATTGTAGTTTTGCAACAGCTGGAGGTCCACTAATTGCATATTCCTGCTTTATAATATACTGTGTGTGTGTGTGTGTGTTGGGGGGGGGGGGGGGTATTGTCCTTAACATATAAAATTGTTATCTGTAAAACCATAGGGATTAATTTAAGCAGTCAAAACTATTTTTTTGTGATGTTATTTTCTGTAGAAAAGAGAAACCGATTAACCGCTTAAGGACCGCCGCATGTACATTTACGTCGGCAGAATGGCACGGACAGGCACATCAACGTACCTGTACGTGGCTGCCTTGACGTGGGTCGGGGCCCGGGTCCGATCGGGAACCCCCCCCCTCCGGTACATGTGACGGTCCCGGTGGCTGTGCGAGTGATCCGTGCTGAGGGGGCGGCGGTTCGTTTTTGTCCGCCCCCTCCGGATCGCTCCCAGCCAATGCGCGCGCTCCCCCTGCAGTGCACTTCCTCCTCCTGTGTAAACACAGGAAGAGGGAAGTGATGTGATCACTGCTCTCTGCGGTTTTTTCAACTGTCGCTGAGGAGAGATCACATCACATAGTAAGTCTGCACAACACTACACTGCCACCAGTACACGCAGGCACATTGACCCCTTGCGATCACCCCCCCCCCCCCTCCCCCTGTCACAGTGTCACTGAATGCAGTGATCATATATGTACTGATCACTGCATTTAGTGTCAGTGTGACAGTTAGTGTGACGGGCAGTTAGTGTTAGGTCCAGGGTAGCCCCCGTACCCCCCCTAATAAAGTTTTAACCCCCTTGATCACCGCCCTAGTTAACCCTTTCACTCCCTATTGCCAGCGTCACTAAGCGATCATTTTTTCTGATCGCTGTATTAGTGTCGCTGTTCCCGCTAGGTAGCTTTTTTTTTTTATTGCGATTTTTTTTTACTAAAGACATGTGGCTAAATAAATTTTGGCCTAAATGTTTGACTCAAATTTAGTTTATTTGATTTTTCTTAAAACAAAAAGTTAAAAATATTGTTTTTTTTTCAAAAATGTCACTCTATTTTTGTATATAGCGCAAAAAAAAAAAAAAATCGCAGAGGCGATCAAATACCACCAAAAGAAAGCTCTATTTATGGGACGAAAAGGACGCAAATTTTGTTTGGGAGCTACGTCGCACGACCGCGCAATTGTCTGTTAAAGCGACGCAGTCCTGAATTGTAAAAAAACATTGGGTCATTTAGCAGCATATTGTTCCGGTCCTTAAGTCGTTAAATGAAGTATTGTGAAATCTAAAAACCAAAATGTTTGTATTGCACATTTTCTGTCCCTTTTTTCGCTCTTGCCTTCTTTTCCATCATTCTTTTCCTTCTTCCTGTTCCCCATCCCTTCTCCTTCTTTCTTCCCTTCCCCTTCCTGCCTGCCTTCTTCCTTCCACCAATATATTCTTTGTTCCTTTCCCCTTCTTCCTCTCTCCACTTCATATCCCTTACTTCTTCCTTTCTCCAATCTATTCTTTCATCTCTTCCCCTTCCTCCATTTTGTTTTCCTTCCTTCAATTTATTCTTATTCTGTTCCTTCCTCAATTCCATTCTTCCTTCCTTATTTGTCAACCTGTCATGCCACCATTGCTAATAAGAAAGGAAAGAACGTTTGGAAGTGTGGTTATGGTTTTTAGCATCTATTTTATCAGCATGTGTTTTTTTTATCCTACACAGAATGAAAGGAATTACATTTAATTTTAATGGGCTCTTTAGTCCAATAAACTTCAAAACCTAATCGGAATAATCAGTTTCATATTGAAGTTAAACTGGTTATCACTAATGTACAACTTTAGATTTCAGCTAATATATGTAGAAAACTAAGGTTGTGATTAAATAAGTAGTCACGTCAAAATATTTAACACTTAATAAAGTCAAATTTTAAAATAAAAAAAGACATACATGTTATTTGGTTGCTGACACATCCTGAAAGCATTGCAATCATCCCTGGAAATAATTCAAGTTTTTTATATATATATTTTATATATCGTTTTTATATATTTTGCATTTCCATTGTAGACACTACCTATAATAATATTCATGATGAAGCAGTAATACACTGCAAAGTGAGTAAAGTCACCTCCGCTTCACATGATTTATTAGCTGGATGATGTTTAGTTGAGTGATTTAAATGATATGTGGTGTGTATTGCAACATCCAACATATGTAAAAATATACCCCATGATCATTTCTTTTAATTAGGCATTTCATACATATTCGGCTGTTTTTATTGATGTATAAATAAAAAATGTATTTTAGGTTCAATACGTTTTTATTGTATTTTTAGACAAGTTTAAACAGAAAGTAAATGAAATCGGATCGAACACCTGACAAAGGGCAGCCCGATCCGCAAAATATAAAACACATACATTCCTTAACATAGGAGTAAGTGGGTACAAACTGTTACCACAATGGTAAATTAGTAGTGCAAATATAAGCATATAAGGCCATCCTGCAAACCCATAATGACCCCCCCCCCCCCCCCGACCTGGACGCCCCTATGGGATCCTGCTGCATCCATGGCCCAGGGAGAGGGAAGAAAACTAAGATGGACATGCAGATGGCTTCAATACCTAGACAGGTTCGTACCACACCCAAAAAAAAGAAAACCAACTGACAGATGAAACTAGAGGAGTGTATATGATTAGAAGGTATGGCCAGAGAGAGTCGGAGAAGAAAGAAAACAAGAAGACAAAAAGGAAGGGAAATGAAAGCCCGAGGTATAAAAAGAAGAAAAGAAAGAAGGGGGAAGGGTAAAGGGCAGGGTAAGGGAGATGATGTGCTCAAATCCACCGAGGAATGCATATTTTAAGTTAAATAAAATTAAATAATATTAAGTTAAGACAGATAAAGTTAAAATCAAATCAACTGGAAGCAAGGTCCTCCACATAGATCTAAAAAATGTATTTTAACGGAAAAAAAAATGTAATGCTTTAAAAATACAAATTATTTTTCTTACCTTCTACAGGTTCTCAGGTAACTTTAAAAGTACAGTTGTTGACACTATTTCAATAGAGTTGGGTTAACTCCAGTTTCCAGCCACTACTGCTGAAGTCTCTTCTCTGACAGTGTGTGTATGTATTAAATGTATTAACACCTTTTCAGGTTTTAAAGTCAAAAAGTTTTTGTAAGTTTTTCTACCTCCCCTGTCCAGTGGTGGCTTGTGCTAAACTTTTTGTTGGGGGCGGCAAACAAACCCTTTTCAGGTCTGCCTCCAGATTGGCCAGGACAAGAAGCTAGAAGACAATAGCTAATATTGATTCCAGATGGGCCCAACCCCCCTATTCTCTTTTTTCAAGCACCGCCTTCAAAGACCCCATAAACCTTCTGCTACTGCTACGACTAGTATTAAATGAACCCATAACGTGAACGGTCATGTCAAACATACCCCACGAAGAACTGCCCACTTGGGAAAAAACATCCCAACTCTGTACTACCAGAAATCTGGCACGGTAGGCCCCTAAAACAACAAACAAGGGAGGGTGGGTGGGATAAACCTATGAGAAGCTCCAACTGAGCTCCCACAAGAACCTCCACCCCTCTACACCCACAGGACACCCCCATTCCTCAGGACCCACCAATCCAGATAAGTGGATTAATACCTCCCCCATCACACCATTATTTTCTCCACCTCAACTGGCAACCCCAGTCATGCTGGCCCTTTGCCAAGTTGCACTTTTTGCTCAAGGCCATTGACTTGACTGTGCAGATCAGACTGTGCAATGTGCAGACTGTGCAGATCAGACTGTGCATTTTGTTACATGCATCCCTGCTTTGAATGCAGAACATATTCTTTGCTGCTTTCTGCAAATCATCAGCTAGCACACAGGTCAGGGCTCCAGAGTGAGCATGCTTGAGTGCCCCTATAAAAAATGCCTTGCTATGGGGACACTCAGCAGGGGGGGGGGTGCTTGGCAAGAGAGACGGTATGGAACCCAGAAATAGGAGGATCCAGGCTGCTCTGCACAAAACTATTGCACAAAGCAGTTAAGTATAAAATAAAGTTGAGCATTTACAATAACTTTAAGACTTTTTTCGAATGTATAAACATAGAAATATTAAAATTAGGATAGGATTTTAAAATCTTTTGCTCTCTGTAGTTCAGCTTTAAATCTCTGTTTCTCCACATGAAAGAAACTACGGGTTAGCCCACGTTATATACTTTTATTTCAATATTTCTTTATTAATGTTTTCAAAAAAAAGTGAACATGAGAAACATGTATTATAACATATCAGATGTTCCGACTGGAGTAAATGGAACCAATGGAGAAGAAACCAATATAAACGAGACATAAGCAGTCGTACAAAGTGAACAAACAAAGGTAAATCATCATATGTATAGAGTGTAGGAAACATTTTCAGCTCCAGACGGTGGGGATTTTAGGGAGGGGGAAAGGAGAGGAAGCACCAGCCAGGTGTACATATGTGTTTTAGTCTGAGTATGAGTAGAGAGTGGATGGAAATACATGGAAGGATACGGAAATGGGAAGGAAGTGTGGCAAAAATAGATCATCAGGTAGTTACAGTGCATTTGGGATGTGTGATCCAGGATGCCCACTTACATAAGAACTTTTCTATGGTCAAATTCTTTCTAGCAACTAGTCTTTCCATTTCACATTGGAGGTTTAGATCTGCAATTGTGTTAGAGACGGATGGGGAATTTGAAGTTTTCCAGAGTTTGGTGATGTTCTGTTTCGCTGCAAGTAGTAAGTGTACTATGGCAACCCGTGATCCGGGGGGGAATTTGTCAATCCCAAGGTGCAATAGTGCTAATGAGGGGTCAGGGGCGGTCGGGATCTGAGAAATGGAGGATATTAGAGCAAAAATTTGTTTCCAGAATGAGCTTATGGATTTGCAAAACCATAAAATGTGTGATATTGTTCCAGTACTACCGCAGGACCTCCAACAGGTAGAGGGATGACCTGGGAAGAATTTGGATAGACGGTAGGGTGTGAGGTACCATCTGTGAATCGTCTTCTGGTATGATTCCCAGTGGTTGGAGCAGTGGGAGGCTGTAAAAGTGTGTTTGAAGGCACGTGTCCACATGTCAGGGGTGACACTAATAATGAGTTCATCCGTCCATTTCGAGAGGGATGCAATTTGGGAATAGGGCCGGTTGTCGCTAAGTGCAGCGTACATTGTTGAAATTCCGTGTTTCGGGTATGTTGTATGATTGTAGAAGTTATGGATTGGTTCTGGTACTGTAGCCACAGTGGGTATTTTAGATCTTCGAAGGAGGTGTGAAATCCTAGCATATGTGAAGGCTTCAGAATGAGGGAGACTATATTCAATTTGGAGTTCTGCCAGGGCTTTTAAAGTGTTTGTGTTGTAGAGGTCTGATAAAGTAAAAATGTTATGTCTATGCCAGTTGTGTAGGCTAAGATCTTGCAGATGCGCCATCAGTGCTTTAAGAGGGATTGGCAATACGTGAGATGGGTGTATTTTGGACGGCTCTCGGGTGATTTTTTTCCAGATTGCTAGTGAGGTTGCAATAGACGGGGGACTATTTGTTGTAGAGGGCGGAAGCCCACGTTATATACTTTTAATTTTCCAGTTGATCTATTTGACGCACAGCTATGAATTTTATTGCATTTTGCTGTAGGAAGCAGTCCAGATGTAACAGCAGAAAATATTTATGTTCTTCAATCACAGGGAAATGAAAACCATAATGAACATAACTGCCAGTTAGTATCATTGTGCCGGAAAATACTCACTTCTGAATATGGACATGATGTACAGTCAGGCCAAGGCTATCCAATACAAGCAAACATAATAAGAGAGTGTCAGTAATACACAGTGTCTCCGTTATTATAGCAGAACTAAATACAATTCTATTTCAGAAAAGACAGTGAAAAATGGCAGACTTATACATGACAATACAAGGTGGCTTAGTGAACCGAGGAACTGACATACAGAAGGCACATTTAATAGGGATTATATAGTCAAAATATAGAAAAACTTTAGGGGTCTATATTACAAAATGCATTGGTCTCTTTCTATTTCAAGACATGTTGGTCTCACTGATTAAAGAATACCTGACCTTCTGGAAATACCAATTTCCTGGCAGTGTCATTAAAAGCTTTTAAGTCACTGATAATGCAGAGCATGCAGATTAGAGTCAGACGTCTTAATCTACTAACTCGTTTGACATAATTATTTTGAGATATTGAAGCCATTGGATTCTTATGACAGCATTCAGCCAGTATTTTTTTTTTTTTTTTTTGTAATAATTTTTATTATTCAACGCATATTATCTTACATATTGTGCACATATTCAAGTACAAAAATGCAATACATATTAAATAAGTACAAATATGTGTTAAACTCTTATTTCCAAACTTGCACTCTTATCTATACCCCTTTTATATATTATTGTGCTTTTATTTTGTGTGTATTTTCATGTACCACCCACCCCCTCCCATCCCTACCCTTCCCGCACCACTTAATCATACTCATAAGTATTTGATTTTACCTCATTTATTTTCTAATTTCCTTACACTACCCTTCTTCAATCCTAATATTTATCTCCTAAGTCCTTCCCTTATCGACTGTGGAGGCGAGAGTCTATCATCGCACAGCCAGGTTTGCCATATTTGATTGAATTTGATTGAATTTCCCGGTGTCCCCCCTCCGGCTATATGTTAATCTTTCTCTATGGAGTAGAGAGTTCACTAGTAAAACCCACTGCCTTCCCGTAGGGACCTCTGGTGCCATCCAGTATCGTGCTATGAGTTTTCTTGCTAGGTATAATATCCTAGTTAACATTATGTACATTCCAGTAGGGAGTGTTTCCATCTCTATGGCCCCCAGTATATATATCAGAGGATCCAATGGGATGGATATCCGTGCAAGTCTACTTATGTGCTGAGAGATCTCCTCCCAATACCGGTGCAGTTTTGGACATCTCCAGATCAGGTGAATAAAGTCGCCCTGATGTATTTTGCACTTCGGGCATAGCGGGGAATCTCTTCCTCCCCACCTATATATCTGCTCTGGCGTTCTATATGCCCGGTGCAGTATAAACAGCTGCAATAGTCTGTGGGATGCTGATATCGATACTACTGGGATACATTCTACAGCCCTTTTCCAAAGGCTTTCGTCTATATTCCCTACGTCTTCAGCCCATTTACTACAACATTTTAAGGCTGTATAGTCCTGTGCCCTAGATATTATTTCCCTATATATTTTAGATATTAGCCCTTTTCGATCCTCTACTCCTAACACTGTCTTAATTAGGGGAGCTTCCGATATTATTAGAGATTGTGTTTTTTGTTGTGCCTGTAACGCGTGCCGGAGTTGGAGGTATTGGTAGAATCCCTTTGATTCTAACTGGAATTCTTGACACAACTGCTCATATGTCTTCAATACCTCTCCTTCATACAGCTGCTTGAAATATTGTATCCCTTTCTTTTTCCACATAGTAAATCCCTTTAGATCTTGTATTTCCGGGTACCTTGGGTTATTCCATATCGGGGTAAGGGGCAGCGGCCCCCATACTCCCAAAGCTTTCCTGACCTCTCCCCATACCCTTTTGAGTAAAATACCTGACGGGGCTGAGCGTGGTATACTAGGGAGGTCCATTTCCAGGTGTGATGCTGCCACCAATGCAGGATCGCAACTTGTTACCATATTACAAATAGAGTCCTCGTTTTTTTCCCGTCCCCATCCCGCTAAATGCTGGATCTGAGCAGCCAAAAAATATGTTTTGGGGTGTGGAACTGCAAGGCCACCCCTATCCTTACTGTACTGAAGGGTGGCCAAGCTGATCCTAGCCACCTTTTTCTTCCATATCAGAGCTCTCATCAATGTTTCACTCTGTTTGAACCATTTATTTGTAATCCACATAGGGGAATTGTGAAGAACGTATAGAAGCTGTGGTGCCCAAATCATTTTAATTAGGTTTGCTTGGCCCACTACCGACAGAGGAAGTTTGCACCAGCTGTTGCATTTCTCCCTCTGTCTAGCCAATAGTGGGACCAGATTTAACTGCAGGTATTCCGCCGGATCTGGCGATATCACTACTCCTAAATATTTGAATCTATTGCTTATAACAATCTGCTCTGCTCCAGGTGGCAATGGTGCCTCCATTGGATCTATAGGCATCAGGGTTGACTTTGACCAATTAATAGTAAACCCTGAAAAACGGCCGAACTTCCCAATGATCTGCATCACCGCATGTAACGATGCAGAGGAATCGCCCAAATAAATTAGCGCGTCATCTGCATACAGTGATATTTATCTCTTCCCTCTGGCCCCTACGGAATCCCATCACCTCAGTGGAGTTATGAACATATATAGCCAGAGGTTCAACCGCCAAAGCAAACAACAATGGGGACAGTGGGCACCCTTGCCGAGTCCCTCTATGGAGCTTGAATACAGATGAAAAACTATTGTTGATGCAAAGTCTAGCTCGGGGGTCAGAATACAGCACCTTCACCCATTTTATAAACTTGTCTCCCATTCCAAATATTGCCAATACTTCCACGAGGTAGGGCCACTCCACACTGTCAAATGCTTTGGCAGCATCCAGTGAAAGAATGGCCCTACCACCCGGGTTGTCCACCGGCATCTGTAGATTCAGATAAAGTCGCCGTATATTATCCGCGGTAGAACGAGATGGTATAAAGCCACATTGATACATAGGGATCAGTTTTCCTATCACCCGCGATAGCCTTGAGGCCAGTATTTTGGCCAATATCTTGACATCTGCGTTTAGCAGAGATATTGGGCGGTATGAATCGGGCAACAATTTATCCTTTCCTGGCTTTAATATGACTATAATTATAGCTTCCTGCATGCTCTCTGGTAGGGTGCCTGTTTCGGTTACCTCCTGCAAGGTCTGTAACAAGGGTGGCAGAAGTGTCTCTTCATACTGAGAGTACACCTCTGCCGGTATACAATCAGGGCCTGGGGACTTGTGTAACGCAGCCTCATGCAGGGCGTTCTTTAACTCTAACATGGTTATAGGTAAGTTTAGCATTTCCCTATCTACTTCGGATAATTGTGGAAAAGTGCATGATTGCAAGAAATCAGTCATTTCTGATGTATTATACCTGGCTTTAGAGGAATATAAGTCCTCATAGTAATTTTGAAAAACCTTCAGGATATCAGGCCCTGTGATATTCATCTCCCCTGTATTCGCCTTTATTGCTGTAATTTTTGAGGATTCCTGTTGTCCCCTTACTATAAGGGCAAGTAGACGGCCCGTATTTTCCCCTTCCTCAAAATAACTTTGTTGTTGAAAGTATCTGCTCTTCTCTGCTGTCGTTAATAAAACAGTATTATAAAGGGTTTGTACTTCCTTCCAAGAATCATGCCTACCTTGAGAGGGGTCTGCGACCAGGGCTTGTTCCCTAGCTTTCAGTTCATTTCGTATCCTTTTTTCCCATTCCTTCGATCAGGCTTTAATACTCGAGATCTCTTTTATCAGGCAGCCCCTCAGGAATGCTTTAAGTGCATCCCATACAGTCACTGCACTAGCGGACCCCCTATTAAAGTGATAGAACTCCCTTATAGCTTCCCCTGTACCATCCGTGGATGACAACAGGGTCAGCCAATATGGGTTCAGTTTCCATGGCATATGATCCGGTGTCATATTAATATTAAGTTTTACCCAAAATGGCGAATGATCGGATAATAGACGAGGCTCATAGGCCGAGTCCATTACCCGGTGCGTTAATAGATCATTCCCCAGCCCTAAATCAATGCGAGAGAGTCCATTATGTGTGGCAGAGTAGCATGAATAGCATCTCTCATCTACATGTCTCTCTCGCCAGACATCATGAAGTCCTATTTCCGAAAGCAGTGAAGAAAAAGCAGTTTTATTAGCCCTCTGCCCTATCCCTCTAGATGAGAGAGATATTCTGTCCAGGTTTCTATCAAGTGTGTTGTTGAAATCACCTAGTACTAGTACCGGAACGTCTGGGGAGAGCGCCATAAATTGCGCCAAATTCCTAAGTGGTGCCGCCGTGAATGGTGGAAGAATATACATTGAAGCAATGATACACAACAGACCATTAATTTTACACAATAAAAAAAACATATCTGCCCTCTCTATCTATCTGCTGTTGGAGACACTCAAAAGTTACATTAGCTGAGATCAGCACACTCACTCCTCTGGAATAGGAGGAGTGTGTTGAGTGGTATTGCACTGGGTATTTTCGTAAATTCAATAAGTGTACCGTGTCAGGGCACATATGTGTTTCCTGTAGACAGATTACCTGTGGTTTCCTTTCGCTAAGATATTTAAACATTGCCTTTCTTTTGATCTTGTCTCCTAAACCCCTGACATTCCATGTCATCAACATTAATCCCTTGTTATTCCTATTCGCCATTGCCCTTAACACAGAAGGCTATTCTATATACGCTGCCATAAAGAAAAGAAAAAAAAAAAGGAAAAGATTTTAATAGACAGACTTTAGAGATATTTCCCTTTAAATCTGCAACCTTTCCATTCATTTCAAAATGGTGATAGTATCTTGTGTTTCCCCTTCTTTCAGTGCTTATTTGTGTCTTAATTCCGTTCATCTGGTAAGCCTATGCAATCTACGTAACAATCTCTATATTTACACAGTGTATCCATGTATATTGGTGGTGTGACCCCCCTCTTCCCTCCCCTCCCCCCCCCCTCAATCTACCTCCCACCCCCCCCCCCTCCCCCCCTCCTCCCGCCCCCCCCTGCCCAGCTGGGCCTACCCTTAGGACTGTGACCACTACATACCACCCATCCCCCCTCTCTTTCCCAGAAACATTCATCCTAAGAACCCGGAACCCCCCCCCCTGCTGGTGGTATTATCCTAGTGCTCCCTCTTCCCCATCTTTTTTTTTCTTCAGGATTCCACCTTCTGTTATTTTCCTCTCCCAATACTGTGTTTTACCACCCCCTTTTGTGATTTGATTAATTTGGTTAAAAAAAAAAAAAAAAAATTCATATAATTTCTTATTTTCGAGTTCTTAGCCAGTATTTTCAACAGAATTCCTTTTCAACCGATGACATCATTGGTTCTTAAGATGCAGGCAGCTGGAACATTGTAATGGTGCACAATAAAAACATGTGGCTTTGCCTAACTAAAAGGCTGAATTGATCCCACCGTTGACTTTTATATAATATTTGGGCAAATTTTTGACATTTTGTCAAAACACCACTGAAGAAACCTGAAGGCACCCCAAAGTGCCTGGTTACCCTGGTGGAAAATAGTCTCTGTACTGTATTGAAAATGTTTTCCTGACATACCCAAATTTAATTAATTTTTTTTAGTTCAATATTGGGCCTCCTGTCAGGTTTTTATAGATTTGTGTATACCACTGGGAACATTAATTCGCTAAATTAGAAAGAATTTGCAAAGAAAAAACACCTTAGGTTTCTCCCCCAAAAAAATGGCTTTAGATATTCTTTAAGTGGCAGATCTTGTATTCCATAATCCAGATCAATAATCCCTTCAATATGAATTTCAAGCCACTAAAAAAGATTTCTCAAGAAACTGGACAGATTCCTGGACAATTCAGGTTAAATATATGGAAAGGAAAAAATTGCGCTAGTTTTAAAGTCCAATGGTAGGTTATACCTGAATATATGATGAAGAAATTAGGTTATCTTTAGGGAAAAACTCATGTCAAATGTCAATGGGATCAGTAGATCCAGAGAACATGCTTATTATGTTATGTGACAATCTGAATTTTCCTTTACAGTTAAGCTTGGCTCTGCCCTAGTTTTTATAGCTTTTTGTGTCCCCACTAAGAAGATTCACTCGCTACTGTTTGTACTGGTGATCATTATGAGCAGAAATAAAAGGTAACCAGAATAGAACTAGGGGAAATCCTTCAAAGAAATCACTTGTTTTGCTGATCACTTTCTTTGAGGGGGTTTTGAACATTTTGGATATACTGTATTTATTGGCATATAACACTCACTTTTTGGAGTGCGGCGATCAGTCCCCGGAGCTGAAGAACGGGGAGAGTCGTGTGTAAGAGTTGTGTGGCCGCAGCATCGATCGTGTCATCCCTGTTATAGGGGGACGTGATCGATGACGTCACACCTACAGCCACACCCCCCTACAGTTGTAAACACACACAGGGAACACATAACCCCTACAGTGCCCCCTTGTGGTTAACTCCCAAACTGCAACTGTCATTTTCACAGTAAAAAATGCATTTTTTGCTGTGAAAATGACAATTGTCCCAAAAATTTGTCAAAATTGTCCGAAGTGTCCGCCATAATGTCGCAGTCACGAAAAAAAAAAATCGCTGATCGCCGCTATTAGTAGTAAAAAAAAAAAAATTAATAAAAATGCAATAAAACTATCCCTTATTTTGTAAACGCTATAAATTTTGCGAAAACCAACCGATAAACGCTTATTGCGATTTTTTTTCTCCAAAAATAGGTAGAAGAATACGTATCGGCCTAAACTGAGGAAAAAAAATTATATATATTTTGGGGGATATTTATTATAGCAAAAAATATTGATTTTTTTTCAAAATTGTCGCTCTATTTTTGTTTATAGCGCAAAAAATAAAAACCGCAGAGGTGATCAAATACCACCAAAAGAAATCTATATTTGTGGGGAAAAAAGGACGCCAATTTTGTTTGGGAGCCACGTCGCACGACCGCGCAATTGTCAGTTAAAACGACGCAGTGCCGAATCGCAAAAAGGGGCAATGTCCTTTATCTGCATTTTGGTACGGGTCTTAAGTGGTTAACTGACATTTACGCGGCCGCACGACGTGGCTCGCAAACAAAATTAACGTCCTTTTTTCCCCACAAATAGAGCTTTATTTTGGTGGTATTTGATCACCTGTGCAGTGTTTAATTTTGGCGCTATAAACAAAAAAAGAGCGACAATTTAAAAAAATATATATTTTTTTTACTTGTTGCTATAATAAATATCCCAATTTTTTTTTTTTTTAAAAAACTTTTTTTTCTCAGTTAAGGCCGGTATGTATTTTTCGAAGTTTTTTGGTGAAAAACAAAAAAATTCGCAATAAGCGACTGGTTTGCGCAAAAGTTATAGCGCCTACAAAATGGGGAACAGAATTGATATTTTTTTTTTATTATTTTTTTTTTTTACTAGTAATGGCGGTGATCTGCGATTTTTATTGGGCCTGCGATATTGCGGCGGACATATCGGACCCTTTTGACACAAATTTGGTACCATTCACATTTATACAGCGATCAGTGCTATAAAAATGCACTAATTACTGTATAAATGTGACTGGCAGGGAAGGGGTTAACACTAGGGGGTGAGGAAGGGGTTAAATGTGTATCCTGGGTGTGTTCTAACTGTGTGGGGGGAGGGGGTGACTGGGGGAGGTGACCGATGCTGTGTCTCCTCTCCCTGACAGGACGTGGAGCTCTGTGTTTACACACAGAGCTCCATGTCCCTGCTGTGTTCCCGCCGATCGCGTGTACCTGGCGGACATCGCGGTCGCCAGGTACACGCATCGGCTCTTCAGCGATGCGCCGGGACAGTGTTTACCCGCCGCACGCCACCCAGTGGGTAATGCAAACAACTTGACGTCCAAAGACGTGATCCCGGCACCTCAGGTCCGCGCTGCAGACGTCTTTTGACGATAGCGCGGATCTGAAGTGGTTTAAGGAACCTATTTAGAAAATTAAAAACAAACTTTACAACCCCTTTAAGGATGTATCTTGGTCAGTTGAACTGACAATCCCAAAGGACCAACATAGAGATAAGAGGCAGGAGCAGTCAGAGTGACAGAGCCAAACTCAGCTTTGCTTAAAAAGACAATATTTGCTTATATTTTCAGCTGACTATAGTTTTACATCTAACTGTCATATGACAGTTTCCCTTGAGGTTTCCAACACAAGTGACATATTTGCAGCGTGTAGGATCAGTCAGCATGGGTAAAAGAGTGATATACAAGACTGTTCTTGCTGCACAGTGACGTGAGTGGTAAATATGGCAAAATCCAGGAAATGGAAACAAGACTCCAGAACACAATGCAGCCAGGATGTAGGACACAATGCCATTGAAACAATGAGCTGTGCTAACCTTGAAGAGACAATACTTGGCAGCAGTCTGCTGGCTTGTGAAATAGCAAACATTACTTTAATATTGGAGATCGTATTTTAGAAGTTTATATGCACTAGCACTATGCAACAACAAGAAGACAAGCATTGTGACTTTATGCAGATTATTCATTTCAGATAAAACCATTTTACTATGACTGTATGCATGACTAGACTTTTTTTTGGCCAATGAGATGATGTAGTATGATTAAAGCTCCGAGCAGTTCCAAAGTTAATACAATTTCTTCCTGTCCCCCAGTTAATAAAGGATCTATTGAGCATTTTGTCTAGGGAATATGATAACAGTACTGTAATACTTACCTTGGGGGCTACAAGACCAGTCATAAAAGATCAGCTCTGGGGGACCATCCATCTCAACCAGAAACAGCAGACAGGAATGCTGTGGGACAATAATTTATATGGGGAAGAGGCTTTAACAATTTGGTAACTGCCCGGAGTTAGACTTCATTGGCAAGGCTATAAAAAAGGCATATACAAGTGTTTTTAATTACGAATCTGAACACAGCTACATTGTTTTCAATGAGGCTATTCAAACAGGTGCGTAAACTTGCACTGCATTCAGATCTGTAACACAGAATCCCAAAATCTGTGATTTACACGCTTATACGTAACGACACAGGGGGAAAATACATTTTTATTATGTTCGCATATGCATCTTTTTGTGTTTTACTGATCATTATAGAGGAACTTTTCTCCTAGAAAACACATGTATAATAACCAGTATGAAGCTTTAGACTTTAAAGCGGAGCTTCACCCTAAAAACATGTATGTTCCTTTCCACCCGGCTTCCGGGTTCTAACTCCCGCGGGAGTAGGCATTCCTATGCAGCGGCGCAATGTCATCTGGGACTTAGCCCAGATGATTCATGTGCTTGATAAAAACCGGCGGATAAGGCGCGTCACAAGTTTCTGAAAATACCTGAACTGGGAGTCGGCGATATACGGCGCCTGCGCACAGACTAGGAGCCTGTAGAGCTGACTGGCGCCATATAGAGCCGACTCCCAGTTTGGCTATTTAGGAAACTCAGATCCCAGATTCCCAGATGACATTGCGCCGCTGCATAGGAACGCGTACTCCCGCGGGAGTGAGAACCTGGAAGCCGGGTGGAAAAGAACAATACAGTATATACAGCGGAAAAAACAAACAAACAGCATACTGTACATGTCGGAAGTTTGCTGAATGTAATGATATATACATGTTTTTAGGGTGAACCTCCGCTTTAAATGTGGATTAGATACCTTTCTTACTAGAAATAACATCCACTGCTCCACTTAGGGTTAGTCTGCTGTGGATAAACTGACAAGGAAATAGGCCTGATTCACATGTAACCATTTCCTACATGCTGCATGTGTATAGGCACAGCAGCCCATACATTTGAAAAGGTTCCTGCACCTTCAATTCAATTCAAAGCTCAAAAACGCAGCCACATTGAAAGAACCATGAGATTTCCTGCATTCAAAATAATTCAGAATTTTCTGATGCGTGGGAGTGCTATTAAGGATTAATGAATCCCCCCCACACACATTTACATGCATTACTGCACTTAGCCAATGCGAGAATACATTTGCATCTCCTTTACTAAGGCTTTGCTTTGCCATTTTCTGGATTTCTGCCATTATGTACCAAAATAAAATGGATTCAGTGGACATTGGTCTTTATTTACTATTTGTGGTTTCACATTTTATAGGCTGGCTTTTGTATATGGATCATTAGTAGAGAAAATTAAGAACTGAAAGCAAAAAAGCTACAAGCACAGATTGTTAAAAGGGTAAATTTGAACTCTAATATTTCTACCACATATACTATGCAGTCAGAATGTGTCCATAAAGTTTTAAACAGATTAAATTGCTAATAAAAGTAGGAAAATAACTAAATGACTAAATAAAATATTTGATGGTATGGGAAGCTCTTCTATGAGGGAGTAAAACGGGAAATTGGCTAAATGCCAATGCATTACATTTGTTCATTAAAAGACCACTATTTCCCCCCAAAAAAGAGAAAGAGGTTGTTAACCTCCCTGGCGGTATGATTCTTTAAGATTTTAGGTGCTAAAAGCGGTACCATTATTTGCAAGGGAATTTGGCGTTTTATACTGTAGGCTTGTAATTCTTAGGAATAACTCACTTAAATCTATTCAAACAAGAGTCTAATAGGCATCCCGGGTATGATTTTTTTTTTTTTTTTTTAATTAAAAATTATAATATAATAAATAATTATAAAAAATGATCACAAATGATAATATAATTATAGTAAAAATTATTCAATAATGTAATCAAATCAAAATCACTGAAATTTGCTCAGTTGCAGAATTTTTGCTGTCATTTTTTTTTTTTTTTTTATGACGAATTTCCCCACAAATCGCTATCGCTAAATTCTGCAAGTGATTCTGATTTATTATCGCTGTTTTTTAGCTGCTCTAAAACAATTTTTGCCATAAAGGGACACTTTTGGTTGCTATGGGCAATCTACAGTTTGCAGGGAGAAAGAACAGTTTTTATTATATAAAATGACATGTAGTGTACAGGGCAGACCACTAGGGACATGGGGGGTGTGTATTTTTTACATACAGTACTGTAATCTATAAGATTACAGTGTACTGTATGTATAGTGTTTGTTTACTTTTTTGAATTTGGCGCCGTTCCCCCCCCCTACGTCGCGACGCTCGCAGGGAAGGGAATCGGCGGAACACACAGCATCAGGCGGACATCCGCCCGCCGAGTACTGCGGGGATTCATCGCTGGATCGCAGAGAAAAGGTAAGTAAACTTTTTCTGCATCCAGCGAGGTAAGCGCGTGTGTGGCACGGGGTTACCGATATTAGCTTAAAAATCTCACCCCGTGCCACACACGTGAAGACCGCCAGGGAGGTTAATAATCACATTGAGATTTGTTCTGAAGCCCACTGACTTATGTCAGTTGCAATTGTAGCCAACGGGATCAATAAAATAACATTTGGTAGGTTTATTGCAGGGATCCTCAAACAACGGCCATCCAGCTGTTGTAGAACTACACATCTCATAAGGCATTGTAACACACTGATATTCACAGACATGGGACTAGGCATGATGGGAATTGTAGTTCCTGGACAACTGGAGGGCCGTAGTTTGAAGACCCATGGTTTATTGTAAGGGCTTACTGGACAGTGGCCGTCAGTTACAGACTGGACATTGAAAACCATACTTTGGAAAATTGCACTATACATATCAACCCATGACAAAGATTCGTAAGCCCCTGAAACAGAAGTCAGCAAGGGTTAATTCCTGGAAAAAAAAACAACCCCCCTAATTTTCAGTATGAGGTATATTCCCAGATCCAATTGCTAGTAAAAGTAAAAAAAAAAAAAAAATGTCCTTTACACTATAAACAAAATAGTTGATAGTTTGGGAAGCTCTATTATGGGAGAAATTGGCTAAATGCCAGTGCATTGCATTTGTCCATTAAAAGACCACTATATAAATGTAAAATAAATAAATAAACAAGTTATTATTATTCACAGCCATTTATGTAAAATTACTCATATTTGACACTTCTGAAGCCAACCAACTTATGTCAGATGCAATTGTAGCCAAATATATCAACAAAATAACATTTGGTAGGTTTATTGTAAGGGCTTACTGGACAGTGGCCTCCAATTACAGACTGGACAAAGAAATCTATACTTTGGAAAAAATTAATCTATACATTTCAACCTGTGACAAAGATTCATAAGCCCCGGAAACAGAAGTCAGCAGAGGTCAATTGCTGGAAAAAGCAATCCCCCTTATTTTCAGTACGTGGCATTCCCAGTGGGAGAGAAGATAAGTCAAGTGTCTGCTTCATTCATGAATTGGTCCCTGCTGTGTTGCTGTTACTTCGCAGTTCACCAATTAACTGCTGCTTTGGTGAACTTGTATTCTACTCATTTGGAGAATGGTCTGGTCTGAACCAGGTCAAAACCATTTTATAGATCCCAATGCATTAGGGAAAAAGTGTTTAGGAATGATATAAGGTGAAGCTACACAAACCAGTGCGTAAATGTAGGCAAAACTGTAATGATATCTGATGACTGAGCACCCTCGGCTTAATCATGAGTCTCATTTGTCTTTACTGACATAGCTACACAGTTAGCAATATCACTTAAACCTAACAATAATATCAGATTGTAACAGATTGTAGGTATAGCTGAGAAAACAAAATAATAAAAAGAATTGAGATATATATATATATATATATATATATATATATATATATATATATATATATATATATATATATATGCATACATATTTACACACACATATATATATATATATATGTGTGTGTGTGTATATACAGTATATACTGTATATACACACATATATTTAATACCCCATATATTTGAAAATCACTACAGGATTTTAGTACAAAGTTTAACTTAGTGGGTACATTATGCTATAGTATGTTATGAATAGTAGCACATACATTTAGAGGGCATTCAGCTAGGCCCATAGCTAGCCACGATCTTCAGTGTCCCTCCATTAAATCTAATGCCGCGTACACACGACTGTTTTTCGGCTTCTAAAAAATAAAGTTTTTTTTTCGATGTCAATAAAAACGATCGTGTATGGTATTCGGAGCATTTTTCAGGTTCTGAAAAACGGCCCAATTTGTTTTTCGAACATGCTCTATTTTTTCACAACGTTTTTAACGTTGTCGTTTTTCGGGTTGTAAAAAATGGTCGTGTGTGCTTTAACGACGTGAAAAGCCTGTGCATGCTCAGAAGCAAGTTATGAGACAGGAGCGCTCATTCTGGTGAAACTACCGTTCGTAATGGAGTAAGCACATTCATCACGCAGTAACAGACTGAAAAGCGCGAATCGTCTTTTACTAACACAAAATCAGCTAAAGCAGCCCCAAGGGTGGCGCCATCCGAATGGAACTTCCCCTTTATAGTGCCATCGTACGTGTTGTACGTCACCGCGCTTTGCTAGAGCATTTTTTTTCACGATCGTGTGTGGGCAAGGCCGTTTAAATGATGAAGTTGGAAAAAACATTGTTTTTTCGAGAGGCTGAAAACGTTTTTTACAACCTGAAAAATGATCGTGTGTACGCGGCATAAGTCAATTGCCCCCGCACAGGTTTGTAATTGTTAAGGAACTACTAATATAGCTACAATAGCTACATCAGTAAGACAAGTGGGAATCAGTAATTTAGATGAGCTGTAAAGCTGAAGAGTGTATTGTAAACAACTGTCTTTTTTAATATATAAATTACAAGTCTTAAGCTTTTCTAAAGCCTTTATTATCTCACATTACTTCTGATTTCATGCAAACTCTTTCTAGCCATTTCTCATTTGTATGCACTCCAGCATACATATAGAATGGGTTTCCTTATGGCAATAACAGTGGATCATATCTGCTTAATGTGTGTTGAAACAACCACTTTTATGGTAGCCCATATGGCAGTTAAAGCATACATTGCTCACCTGGAAGAAATTGTTCCTTCAAATAAAAAATATAAAAGTTTCACTTTCATGTTCAATTCCGATAAACAAGCAATCTGTCTTCCAATTTGTCTTGTTATTGGTACACCCACATTTCAAGAGTTAGACCGACAGGCACAGAAGTCGTTTTTTTCCTACATTTCATTTATCTTAGTCTATAGAAACTTCAGGCTGTCAGGAGACTGATGCACTAGACTAGACAAAAGTTATAGCCTCCATCAGAAATAAGTTGAAAAACTTCAGGAAGAATAGCAAAAGCTTTGTAAAAGTTTGAGCTTTGATGTTGGGGGGAAAAACTGACTCAACTCATGAAAAACAACCTATATGTTATGTAACAGCAAAAAAAAGGTGCTGACCATGACGGTCAACAAGCTCAAGGCTGTCTGTTTAAAATGTTCCACTGTATTTTAGGTGAAGTAGAAAAAAATGAAAAACTATTATTTGCAAAGCTGCAAGTTTGAAAATTGTTTGCTAAAATATTGCTAAAATTCACATGTATAGTTAGACAACTTTCTTTGCAAACATTCTGCAAGTCTGCTGTAAGTTCTGGTTCAGTTATGTTGTGCATTAGCCATCCCACCACAGGGGTCACTGTGGCTGAATTTTCATGCTGTAGACTTGCAGAGCTCTTGCTGTAGACTCACCGCTGCAACTTTAATCTTGCTAGAGTCTTGCCATGCAAATTTGCTACAAATTGGAAAAGTGTCAACTAGAATTTGTGCTTCATGTGCTCTGCAAGTGTTCAACTTTCCAGTGAAAATGTGCAGCAAGTTAACAGACTTACAGTTCAACACTGCCACACATTTTTGGCAAATTATACTTGCTACCTGGGTTTGTGTGTTCCTGGACAATCAACGGGTGCCGGTAGTAATAATATTGCCCGACACCCGCTGATCGGCTTCTGCTGTGTAAAAATCACAGAAGAGCCGGGTCTCCGGTGGCATGCGCACAAGCCCCCTACCTGTCAGTGCCAGATCACGTACTAGGTATATGATGTGGCCCAGCAGAGCCGGCTTGCCGACGTATACCTATGTTATACGGGCGGCAAGCGGTTAAAATGACCCTGTATCTAAGCGGCAAGCGGTTAAAATGACCCTGTATCTAACCTAATGAATTGCATGTAAAAGCAAAGACTTATTCGTTAATTTTTTTTATTTACATGTAGTGTCTCCAAACTCCTTTCTGATGCTGAAACATCTTCTTCTGCTGCAGTCTATAGGGAGTCTGACACTTGCCTGGGTCCACAGTCTATAGGGAGTGTCAATCGCCTGGGTCTACAGTCTATAGGGAGTGTCAATCGCCTAGGTCCACAGTCTATAGGGAGTGTCAATCGCCTAGGTCCACAGTCTATAGGGAGTGTCAATCGCCTAGGTCCACAGTCTATAGGGAGTGTCAATCGCCTAGGTCCACAGTCTATAGGGAGTGTCAATCGCCTAGGTCCACAGTCTATAGGGAGTGTCAATCGCCTAGGTCCACAGTCTATAGGGAGTGTCAATCGCCTAGGTCCACAGTCTATAGGGAGTGTCAATCGCCTAGGTCCACAGTCTATAGGGAGTGTCAATCGCCTAGGTCCACAGTCTATAGGGAGTGTCAATCGCCTAGGTCCACAGTCTATAGGGAGTGTCAATCGCCTAGGTCCACAGTCTATAGGGAGTGTCAATCGCCTGGGTCCACAGTCTATAGGGAGTGTCAATCGCCTGGATGCACAGTCTATAGGGAGTGTCAATCGCCTGGGTCTCACTGGCTCCTGACTCTGACCTCCACTCTTTACAGGATACAATAGTGACATAGAGGTCAGTGGGAGAAATCTGTGGGAACTGCAGGGGACCCAAGTGATCAACATTTCTGGACGTGTTTGTTTCCATGGGGAATATAGCATAAAATTTTAGGATCAGATTCAAATCAGGATCGGAGTGGAGTTTATCTTCGTGGAAAGCAGGCAAGCTAAGTATGTCCTCACTGACTTAACAGGTATTGATTGCTTTAAAACATTGTCAAAGTTGCGTTAACATATTGAGGTGTGTCTTGACCAACATGTTTGATGGGTCGAGATAAGCTGAACTTTAGCGGAAAACTTCAGGTTTGTATAAAACTTTAGCTGCCAGCCAATAGCTCTGTAAATACTGATCATTCTGATTTGAGTCTGTACTGAAGACAAGCTCTGCTTATTAATTTTCCCCATCTTGTTCTCAGTTTGAATTGCCCAGGTTTATGACAGGTTTACTTTTTTTTAGAAAAAGCAAAAACCTGTCATTTATATAGTAACAACCTTTTTCTGCCGCATTTACAGGGAAGGGTGAGTCATTCACATCAGCCCCTGCCCCCGCACTAGCTTATAGTCTGATGTTCCTCTCTCACTCATACACATAACGGCCAACTTGGGTGGAAGCCAATAAACCTACTGGTGTGTTTTTGGATTAAGAGAAGGAGAGTTTAATGTTATTCCAATTAATACATAAATTGGATTAAATCTGGGTCTTATATACACCATTTGGCCAAATGTATGGCCAGACATCTGACCATCTCACCTACCTATATGGCCAAAAATATGAACAAACCAATACAAATTATTAGGGTTGGGTGTGTTTAGTAAAGGGTACTGTTAATACTAAAGCATACAAATACATTTTAGACAATTGTGTTCTTCAAACTTGTGGGGAAGGCCCTTTCCTGTCCTGGCATGAGTGTGCCCTGAGCACAAAGCTTGCACTACAAAGACGAGTGGTGAGATGAGTTAAAGTGTTACTAAATCAACATCATACAAAACTATCAATAAATGGTGTATTACATGCTGTTCATACTCGCTCACTATGAGATTTGTTTTCTATATTCTACAAAAAACCTGGTTGATCCTTCAGTTCTCTATCGCCCCCTTCTGTCCATGTCCCCAATTCAGCTAGGGATTTTGCATAGCAGTGTTGGCAGCTCTGCACATGCTCAATTTTCAATGAGTTTCCATGCTGAGCATTTCCTCCTTAGTACATCTGAGAAGTCCATGTGACTATAGAGTCACACATGTTGGTGTACACACAGTGGGAAATGACAGCCCACTCCCTCCCTCCTCCTCTATGTCCACTAACCAGCTAAACACAATGGAGGTGGGATATAATGCACAGATTGCTGGAGGCTTCACCTCCCTCTTATTCTAAGACACAGGCTTTAGGGGTGTGACACAGCCTGTGAATATCAGAAATCCACCCACACCATGTTACAGGCAGTCCCCGAGTTACAAACATCTGACTTACATATGACTCATACTTACAAATGGAGGGAGACAACAGGAAGTGAGAGGAGATCTACCAATAGGAAGGGAAATTCACTCCTGTAAGAGTTATTATGGGAAAAAGGTGTCTCCACTGAAGCTTTATCACCAATACTTGTTTCCACAACAACCCAACATTTTCAAAATTGATTTGTCACAGGGACAGAAAGTGAGGTGAAATCCATCGAACAGGGGCTAAGACAGCAAAACAAATGTTACAGGGCTGTTAACCCCTCTCTATGCTATCCAAAAAACATAAAAATATTTTTTTTGGCTGGAGGTATATTTAAAAAATGTACCTGTTCCAACTTACATACAAATGCAACTTAAGAACTAACCTACAGAACCTATCTTGATTGTACCCAGAGACTGCCTTTATTGCCAAAAAAATAATAAAGTTTTTTTTTTTAAATATATATTTATATGAGAATTTAAAACAGTTTATTGGTATTAATTATTTATTTTTAATCTGTGTTCCAAAGGCTGTTTTCTATGTGACCAGCAGCAGAGGACTAGAAGGACTAGAAGCTCCTCCTGCTAATGTTTCCCTGCAGACAGGCTAGGAAAGCGCTAGATCATGTGACAAATGTATTTCGATTAAGAAAAATACACTTAGTTTTTTTTTTTAGTTTTTTTATTTAAAATAATTACAGTGCCACAATTTAATTACAGAAATAGAACAGACAATGTAAATTAAACAGTGTGCGTTTAGTATCACATTAAGAAACGGCATGCACAGAGCCCTGACCACATCCCTATTGAACATCTCTGAGGTGAGCTGAAAAGCTTATTGCAAGCTAGGACTTTTCATCCAACATCAACATCTGACCTTGCTAATGCTCTTCTGACTGGATGTACACAAATTCCAAAATCTTGTAGAATGTCAGAAGAGGGGAGGCTGTTTTTATTTACAAAAATTCTCTCTCATGGTTTCGGAGTGCAATATCTAACACGCTTTTATAGATGTAATGGGAGTCTATAGACTTTGGGCCATATACTATAGTGTATCTGCCTATACAGTAGTTCTGGTTTAATATGTCGTCGATTGTTAGTGCATTGACTTTCCTAGGTTTTTGCTCCACATGACGATTTGGTAGGCAAGCCATGCATGCATATACACACTTTAAGCAGTATCAGAACATGTTTTTTTCCCTATCACATCTTTACAAAAGCCCTGTGTTGTCATTCTTAGCCTATCACATCTTTACAAAAGCCTTGTGTTTTAACACAGACCAATAAACAGACCCAAAAACTGTTTAGGCCTTTGTTTGTGGCTTCTTGATAACAAAAAAAAAAAAGAAGCATGTTCACATTCTCAAAAACCTTTAGCATTCTCTGCAAATAAAATGTTCATTAATAATTAATGTGTCCCCAAGGGTGAAAGGATCTAATTGCATGCAAGTAGGACTAAACATTTGCAATGTTTAAGAATAACTCTTAAAGCGTAAGCTTAGTAGCTAAATATTGGGTTGAAATATTGATTTAAAAAAATGTAATTCTGTTCTACTACTTTTCTAATATAGATATGACTATACAATCACTAAAATTACAACATTTTTAACATGTTTATGTAATTTGAAAAGTAATTGTCATTCCTTTTACATCTAAATCTTTCATTAAAAGAATACTTGGTGTCCCTCCCTGCAAGGTCCTCATTTAGGCAAATCCTGTTATAGGGTATTAATATATGCGCTAGCAGGAGTGGAGCACCCTGTATTGGAGCATTTCCTCTCATCAAGCTTTTGGTGGGATGGTAATTTAAATATGGGTACCAGTTATAGATTAGATATTGGAAATGGTAGTACTAAATGAGTTGTAGAATACTGTGGACCCTAAAACTCTTGTTTTTCTATACTACGAATGAGGGAATCAAGACCATAGGGCATAGTAATATACGGAAGTCGTTGTCTGGAGTGTCAAATGCTCTCCTGCATCCCTTCAGAAGTGGCTGTAAACAAGTTTAACCTCTTCAGCCCCAGAACGTTTACCCCCCTCCTTCATTACCAGGCCATCTTTTGGTGGTATTTGACGAGAGCGGGAGCATTCAGGGTGGTTTGGCCGCAGGCTGGTGGTATTTCATCACCTCTGCAGCTTTTATTTTTTTGCGCTATAAAAACATTTTTTTTTAAATATATATATATATTTTACTTGCTATAAAACATACCCAATACATTTTTTTTTTTTTTTTTTTTTTTTTTTTTTACCCACAGAGCCTACCCGGAAGTGTCAGATCACATACTATTTATGTGATCTGGCACAGCAGTGCCACCTTGCTGCTGTATGTAAGTTATACGGTCAGCAAGTGGTTAAAGTGTATGTACTATAAACCCTAAATCTATTTGCAGTATGTTTGGCTTCATGCCTCATTGTATGTATGTTTCCCAAAAGGATAACTCCAACCAAAATGAGAATATAAAAATGATAAGCTCAATAAAATAGCAAACCAGCTTTTACTGTGGTATTCCTCTTTAATCTGGTGATTGAATCTGGTTTCAGCCTATTACTGGATAGTGAAAAGAGAAGCAGCACCGTGATAAGCTAATCTCTTTGTTACTCAGCATGCTTCTTATCAACACATGGACTAATTGGCTTCTTCCTCCTACATTCCAGTCCTGTACAGGGACTGTAAGAAGCTGATACCAGGTCAACTACAGCATCCTCAATTGTGTATTTTTTTATGTGTCTAAAGTTTAGCTAGTTTCCTATCTGGAGATCCTACCAGTAACTGTTGCAGGCTGACAACCCTAAGCCACTTCCTCATAATTCGAAGCAGTGTTGTCAGCCTGCTATTTGCACTGCTTGGATTCGTTTTAGGGTTAACATGCAATTTAAATAAAAGCATAATAATTAGGGACCAATACCAAGTATTTGCGGGAGTACTTGTACCAAGTATTTGCGGGAGTACTTGTACTCCCGCAAATACCCCCGATACCTAAATAGAATACTTCCCCCCCATCACTGCCGCCACATCGAAAGCCGCCGCATCGTGCCGCCGCATCGAAAGCCGCCGCATGGGTTAAACGGCGTGCGGGAACATCACAGCTTTCATTTGAATAGCTGTAGTTTTCCCGCTGCCTATAGACACTCCCCCTTGCTCGGGATTGTATGATGGGTGATCTGTCCAATCCCGAGCAAGGGGGAGTGTCTATACGATCGGGCAAAACAGCTATTCAAATGAATGCTGTGATTTTCTCCATGCGGCGGCGTGGCGGCTTTCGGCAAAGGTATGGGGGAAATGGCTGGAGGGACATGGCTGAAAGGACATGGCTGCATATGTGAGGGACATGGCTAGAGGGACATGGCTGCATATGTGAGGGACATGGCCAGAGGCACATGGCTGAAGGGACATGGCTGAAGGGATATGGCTGCATATGTGAGGGACATGGCTAGAGGGACATGGCTGAAGGGACATGGCTGCATATGTGAGGGACATGGCTAGAGGGACATGGCTGCATATGTGAGGGACATGGCTAGAGGGACATGGCTGAAGGGACATGGCCGCATATGTGAAGGACATGGCTGAAGGGACATGGCCGCATATGTGAAGGACATGGCTGAAGGGACATGGCCGCATATGTGAGGGACATGGTTGCATATGTGAGGGACATGGCTGAAGGGACATGGCTGCATATGTGAGGGACATGGCTAGAGGGACATGGCTGCATACGGGAGGGACATGGCTAGAGGGACATGGCCGCATATGTGAGGGACATGGCTGCATATGTGAGGGACATGGCTGAAGGGACATGGCTGCATATGTGAGGGACATGGCTGCATATGTGAGGGACATGGCTAGAGGGACATGGCTGAAGGGACATGGCTGAAGGGACATGGCTGCATATGTGAGGGACATGGCTGAAGGGACATGGCTGCATATGTGAGAGACATGGCTGCATTTGGGGGACACAAAAGTATCGGTATTCGGTATCGGCGACTACTTGAAAAAAGTATCGGTACTTGTACTCGGTCCTAAAAAAGTGGTATCGGGACAACCCTAATAATAATTATTCAGACATATAAATATAGCTTGATGATATGTTACAGAACCTGTTAAAGGTCTCCAGTTTTATCCTGACATCTCATGATGCAGCAGGTCAGTGTAATGTATAAAATATTTTATTTCACGGTTCTGACAGCACCTCGTTTTGAGATTGTGTTTCTCAAGGTTGAGAATTCTTAACCCACTCTCAAGCCTTTGCACAAATCTTGTAATGTGCACCCAGGGATTGGTTCATTCTAATTATAATGTCCTCTAATCCATTAACAAAGAAATTATTCACATCCCTAAATCACCACTACCGCAATCATCTGGAAGTGGATGTGTAGGTGAATTACACACGAGAAACTATAGAAACCCCAAAGGAACATTGAAAGCATTGCTCAATTTGTTTACTTGAGATCATAGAACAATTGTTATTACAACTTTGGTATTGAAATAAATGCTCTAAATTAACTTCCCTGAAAATAAGACATTGAACACTTATGTGTCAGAAGACTCTGTGGTAGTGAAGAGAGAGTACTGCCTGAACAATAGCGGCTTTAGAATCCAACCAATGCCATGTGGTGTCAGTCAGGAAGGCTGACCTGATGGTGAACTAATCTCTCAGTTCCCCATAAGGGTCCACCCACCCAGTGACATAAGTAATTTCCCAGATATCGGCATTGCCATTGTCGCCACTATCCCTAGCCTCTTTGTTTCCATTTAGTCCCCCATAAGCGCTTAATTTACAAGCTGTGGTCTGCAGGCATGGACCATATGGTTTGTTCTTGGGCAAAAAAATGGTTACATGGGAAGTTCCAAAGGATGGTGATAAAAAACGTGTACTCAGACTGATCTGGAGTGGTAAGTGTGGTACCCCAAGGTTCTGTCTTGGGACCTAATCTATTTATAAATGATAAAGCATATGTGATGGGATAAATAGCTCAATCTTGGTTTTTGCAGACGACACAAAATTAAGCAGGGCAATAACTTCACATCAGGATATAGACATTTTACAGAAAGACCTGAACAAAATAATGAAGTGGACAACTACATGGCAAATGAGGTTTAATGTGGCAAAATGAAAAGTAATGCACTTGGGGGCAAAACACATAAATGCAAACTAATCACTAGGGGGTGACCCTCTGGGGGAATCACGGATGGAGAAAGATCTGGGGGTCCAAATTTAGAAGTCAAGACTGCATTGAGCAGATACATAACAAATATGTCAAATATTGAGGGGGGTAAAAGGTTCTCTTTAATGAGAATTTATTTAGACCCTCTCATGTCTCCCCTACCCTCTACTCTATCAGAGTGTGCAAAAATTGTACTCAATCTGATTTTTGCCCAGCCAGAGCTGCCAGGGTTTTGCGTGAACCTGGAAGTGCTCAGCTCTAAACACTTCCAGGTTCCAGGAATAGGTGAATATATTTTCACCAGTCTTCACCACTGGTTGTCTTAAGCTGTTAGGACATATCCACAGGACAGTGCATGGGGGGGGGGTATTTAGGGGTATTTAGGGGTGCACAATGATGTCCTGTATAAGTTGGCAACTAGATGCTTAGATTACTTTGACCTTACAAAGAAGAGCTGGTTGTGTAATTTAAGGTCCATCGGTTTGTTCAACTTTTTCATTGCCATGAAGTGTGGCACCCAATGGGGTGTTTGTTTCACCAAGGTATTATTTTTTTTAGACTGTTTTGAATCATTTTACATACTTTAACTTTCAAATTTTCCAAATAGTATACATCTTTACATTATATACCCCCTTTACTACATTGCCATTTGTGGAATTGTCTACATGCAAATTTTATTTCCCAGACTGCTTCACAGCCTCCTTTTGTTCTCAGATAATTTGTTTCATTTGAACACTGCAAAGTAATAAGTAACCTAACCTCATTATTTCCATCTTTTAATACCCTTTAAATGTAATGAGCTTTTTTGAGGAAGACATCAGACCAACATCTCTGTGGGAATTTAAGGATGGAGACGAATAATTGAAAAACCTTTTTTCCCTCTATCTTTGCACTGCTGCAGTATTAATGGGAAATTTGATGGTTTAGTGACTCTAAGAAATAAAAATCCTTCAAAGAAATATATATATTTTTTCTATTTGTGTTCTTCTGTCCATGCTGAATTTATTAGATGCGAAATTGCGATAGTTATTACATTCAGAACACCAATCATTTTTTAAATCCTTTCAGGCAACTGAAGCTGATTGGGAGCACTTTGATTTCAAAAGTTTTTTTTTTTTTAAAAAGCAGCTCGCCATTACAATAGATTTGATGATGAGACTGCTGCTCTAAAAAATATTGAGATACATTTAAGTGTATGTAAACTCTAAAAATGAACCGCTATTATCTGTTCTCTAGTTTCCTGGTAAATATACAGTTAACATTGTTAACACTGTGAGGTTTTCACTTCCTGTAATGAGGTGACAATTCACTGCTGTAGTGTCTGCGCAATTGAAATCTCAATGTGTATTATCAGCCCTGACCAGCTTACCTCTGTGAAGTAACACCTGCCCTTATGTTATAAGGAATGAGTAGAGGGGAGTTGTTCTATAGTCCTGACACCTATCCTGAGCTTCTCCACAGACACAGTGAGCATTGTCACCGAAGCGTTTTACTGGCAGGATCACCGGGTAATTCTAAAAGTAAAAAAACTGCCAAAAAAAAAGCCTGAAAAAGCTATATTGTATTAAATTTATGGTCTTGGGTTTTGACACACTTTACCTTCCTATAGGAAATGGATAATGGTTTTACACATCTGTTCTTTCTTTGTTTACTATGGCAAGGGCTTGCGGGTAGCTAACCCTGCTGGGAGAACACAGTTATTTTTGCTATAGCCGCTAGCAATAATCGCATGCTGAAAATCCCACATGCTTGTTGGTCAATCAATGAATCGACTTGGGTACAATCAGCCTGCCCATACATGGATTAAATCTTGGCCAGTCCCTGCTGAACCAGCCGAGATATAACCCTCCTATGGCTGGCTTAAGTCCTTCAATTTCATGTCACTGCATTCCCAACACCCAGATTTGATTTTACCTCTTATATAATCATTTGGTTAGACCTGATCATTAATCTTGAATACAGTTTGATTCTCGGTTATGATAATGTCCTCTACAATATTTTTATCTATCAACTCCTAGAATAGCTTCAAATGTGTAATTGACCTAGCTAAAGCCACTTAAAGCGGAGCTCCATCCTAAAGTGGAACTTCCACTCGCCGGAACCCTCACCCCCTCTGGTGTCACAATTGGCACCTTTCAGGGGGGGAGGGGGGTGCAGATACCTGTCTAAGACAGGTATTTGCACCCACTTCCGGCATAGACTCTGCGGGGACATGCGGGCAGTGCATCAGTTCCGGTCTCCCCCCCCCTGTTGTGTTCTGGGAAACACTCGGCTCCCAGAACACAGCGGGGAACAGTGAGGACAGCACAGCGCGATTCACGCATGCACAGTAGGGAACTGGGCACTTCCTGATTCCCTCACCGATGATGGCGGTGGGGGCAGCCGAGAGAGACAAATGGTTGCTCATCTTCTGCTACCAACGTCGCTGGACTCCAGGACAGGTAAGTGTCCATTTATTAAAAGTCAGCAGCTGCAGTATTTGTAGCTGCTGACTTTTAATATTTTTTTTACGGAGGAGCTCCGCTTTAAGAAAATAAGTTCTAGAGATCCTATCAGTTAGAGTGAGCTTAATTCCTTTAGCACAGGCATGTCCAAAGTCCGGCCCGTGGGCCGATTGCGGCCCTT
This sequence comes from Rana kukunoris, assembly GCA_029574335.1. Taxonomy (NCBI): domain Eukaryota; kingdom Metazoa; phylum Chordata; class Amphibia; order Anura; family Ranidae; genus Rana; species Rana kukunoris. The sequence goes on from CM056051.1 coordinate 389,327,577, forward strand.
GGTCCAGTTTATTGTGGTCCCCCTGGTAATTTGGATATATCTTTTGCACTGATTAGGCTGAATTGATGGGCACTGATCCTTATTTTGCTTCACAGTTCTTTAGTTAAAATTATTATCATTTTTTTCCCTGAAACATCCCTCTTAAAGTGAAGGTGTGTGTTATACACCAATAAATACGGTATATCCAAAAAACACTCCAAAGCTCATCCTTAGTCCTGAGCGGTGCTAGGGGATTCTTTGGGGCCACAAAAGCGAGAGAATTTTTGTTGAGCAGTGCTCTGACAAACATACTTAGACCAAATTTTTAATGGTTCAAAGAATGTCAGGCAAAATGGTCGGCCCTCACGCATGTTCACTTCATCAAATCTGGCCCTCTTTGAAAAAAGTTTGGACACACCTGCTTTAGCAAATAGGAATTGATGCCACCTGGGCCAGGTGATTTGTCTAAACTTTACATAGACCTAAGAGCCCTTTCACACTTACACGACTTGTCCCACGATTTTGGACTGCAAAATCGTATGACAAGTCATTCTCCATTATTTTCAATGAACACCATTCATACTGGCACGACTTTAAGTAGTGCCGACTTCAAGGTAGTCCTTGCACTACTTTGGTCCGATTTTGATGCCACTTACACAGGCATTCATTGAAATCGCGGCCGCAAATCGCGGCAAAATCGCGGTAAAATCATGGCCGCGAAATCGCGGTAAAATCGCGCGACTTTGAAGTCATACAAGTGCAGTGGCGTATCTAGGGTATGGCAGCCATGGCAAGTGCCATGGGCGCCATATGAAGGTGGCGCTGATGAGTGGCTGGGCAGCAAGGTACTTACCAGGGTCTGAGGGTCTCTTCTTCCCTCCTCCCGAGCATAGGCAGGATCTCCTTTTCAGCACCTTTGCTAATGGACAATGCTGCGTTCAGCCACAGCCCTCCCCTGTTCTCCCAGGCTCTCTTATTCCATCTGGTCGGATTGACAGCGCATAAAGAAGGAGGAACATCATTTTCTCCCTCTCCTCTGTGAAAACTGAGACCTTAAGTGATGAAGATTTCATCACTTCCAGTATTGGTTCTGCAATTACCTGGCCTTGGAGGGCAGAGGAGGGATCAGGGGTCTAATAAACCCCAGATTTCTCAATAAAGAGTATATGTTACTACCAAAGGTATCACAAGGGATGATAAATATTACTAGTTTTGTTAGCTGTTTTTTTTTGGTTAAGGTTATCTGAAAGATGGGTTTCAAATGTTTTGACAGGGGCGCAGCTTCCGTGCTTGCCATAGGCGCCATTTTCACTAGATACGCCTCTGTACAAGTGTGAAAGGGACCTAACTGCGCCTCTCTCATACTACATCGCTCTGTCATATTATGACGCCAGCAAAATATTCTGTGATAACAAATGTATGAATAAATGTATAAATAGTGACTTAAAACGTCATACAAACTGAACTGATTTTAACACAACTCACTGTATTCTAGCCACCAGCAGCTCCAGTTTCTCCAGCTCTTGCTTAGGTTACAGGGTCACAGGGGACTTAAAGGGGTTGTAAAGGTACGTTTTTTATTTTTTAAATAGGTTACTTTAAGCTATTGCATTGTTGGTTCACTTACCTTTTCCTTCCATTTCCCTTCTAAATTATTTTTTTCTTTGTTTTCTTTGTCTGAATTTCTCACTTCCTGTTCCTCCTCAGTAAGGTGTTCAGTAAGCTGTTCTAAATGACTTTCCACCACTTTGATGATGGTGGAAAGCTTACTGAGGAGAAACAGGAAGTGAGAAATTCAAAGAAAAAAAACATTTAGAAGGGAAATGGAATTAAAAGGTAAGTGAATCAACAATGCACTAGCTTAAAGAAACCTATTTATAAAATAAAAGACGAACCTTTACAACCAGTTTAACATGTACACTATGTAGTGCCTAAACATTTTTTAGGCATGGATAGATTGACAAAGTGTTCAAATCTGATAGAGACAGCACCCTGCCCTAGGCTGGATAAATGTAGTTTTTGGCTCTGCTTTACTCAGCTGAGCAGCAATGCATACCTCCCAACCCGCACGGATTCTGCGGGACTTGCCCGCACAGACTGCATCTTCCAGCAGTCCCGCAAAGGGGATAATTTTCCCGCAGAGGATGCTGTGCAAGACGGGGGAGGAAGGAGGAGCAAAAGATCTGAGGGGAGATGCTGATATGCTGACTGGATTGGTGTGTGGACTGCGGGGAAGAGGAGAACGGACTGGCTGAGCACAGTGACAGGTAAGAGTGTACAGTGCAAAAACCTCAATCCGTGCCCCCCCACTCAACAACTCTGAACCGCCCCCCCCCCCCCCCGCTGAACAACTGCGATTCGCAGCCCCTCCCGCTCAACAACTTCGATCCGCCACCCCCACTCAACAACTTCGATCCGCGGCACCCCCCCCGCTCAACAACTTCGATCCACGACACCCCCCGCCCCCACTCAACAACTTAATCCGTGGCAACAATACCCCCGCTCGACAACTTCGACCCGCCCCCCCCCCCCCCCCCAACAAGAATGTCCCGCAGTTGATTTTTTAAATGTTGGAAGGTATGGCAATGTGTTATCTAGTTCTGGTCAGTTCTCCCTAAACCTGATGGCTGATTGCTTCTGCCTGCTCCTAAATTAAGAAGCATAGCCACTGGGTAATGAATATTTATCTGACCTCAGCCAATCTGGGAGGGGGCCCCAGAAAGTGAGGCTGGAGAGAAGATAAATGTTTTGGAAGGACTGTTTAAAGTTCTCTGTCCTGGTGACTCTGCCCCTGTGCTTTGAGGGTTAGACTAGACACAAGAGCTTGCTGCAAGTAATAGTAATACTCTCACAGAGTCTCAGACTAGCTGGCTTTCACCTCTACCTACAGAAATACGCAAGACTGCTACTGAAAGACTTTGCCTGAAAATCTGTCCTCCATATGTTTTGGAGTGTTCTGCACCGACCTCTTTGTTACAAATTATATTAGTTTTATAAGTGGTAAACTTGCAGTCATTTGCCACCAGTTACACATTAGCCTAGGTAAAGTACAAGTCAGGGTGACAAGAGTTAATGTGCTGTTTTGCACATTGTTCACTGACTATTCCTAGAGGTAACACTTAGCTTTTCACACAATATTTGCTGTGTTCCTGGAAGTATACAGCTTCCAAACACAAGGCTGTATTTTTAACCACATTCTATAATAGGAAGGAACCAGAGGCTATGAAAAGCATTTCATTTTTTTTTTTCCTAAGGCTACAATGCTGTTTGTGCCTATTTGATCTGTCTGTTTGTCCATGTTTGTCCAATAGCCTGATATCAGTCTGAGTTCAACCACAAAACTGTTAGCAATTATAAATCTCAGGTAGCTAGGGGTGTCTCTATGTGTCTTCACACTCCATACAGAGCACCCGATTACTCCCAAAACTCTACAAAGCATTGATCTGTATTTGAATTTATTACCACCTTTGCTTCTTCTCCTGTTTCACTGTTGGTCCATGTGAACCATATTGTTGAACCAACAGTTTGGTGGGACTAGACCAAAATGCAACCTCAGGTATAAATGCAGAATAGAGCATTTTGGGGTTTCAGGGTTTCCCAGGGGGGTTTGCACTTCCAGATTTTCTATTTGCACTCACAAACTTGTTTTTATGGTAATTGTCTATAGCTTGTGGCCATGGGTATAACCGATTGAAAGTATACCTTAAAGTCTAAAGACAAAACTTTTTAAAAAGAGTTGAAGCCAACATGTTTTAATGCCATTATTGATCTAGTTTAAGGGTTTCCCAGGGGGATTTGCACTTCCAGATTTTCTATGTGCACTCACAAACTTGGTGTTATGGTAATTGTCTATAGCTTGTGGCCATGGGTATAACTGATTGAAAGTATACCTTAAAGGGGTTGTAAAGGTACAATTTTTTTTTCCTAAATAGCTTCCTTTACCTTAGTGCAGTCCTCCTTCACTTACCTCATCCTTCCATTTTACTTTTAAATGTCCTTATTTCTTTTGGGATATCCTCACTTCCTGTTCTTCTGTCTATAACTACACACAGTAATGCAAGGCTTTCTCCCTGGGGTGGAGTGTTGAGTGTTGTGCTCGCCCCCTCCCTTGGACTGCAGGAGAGTCAGGACGCCCACTAACACACATCTCCTTTCTCTATCTGCAACATAGAGAGCGTCCTGACTGTCCTGTAGTCCAAGGGAGAGGGCGAGCACTACACTCCAATACCAGGGAGAAATCCTTGCATTACTGTGTGGAGTTACAGAAAGAAGAACAAGAAGTGAGGATTTCTTAGAAGAAATAAGGACATTTAAAAGCAAAATGGAAGGATGAGGTAAGTAAAGGAGGACTGCACTAAGGTAAAGGAAGCTATTTAGGGGAAAAAATTGTACCTTTTCAACCCATTTAATGTCTAAAGTCAAAACTTTTTAAAAAGAGTTGAAGCCAATATGTTTTACCCCTTTACTGCCACCACTGTATATCTTACAGAGGTGGTCCCATTGTCCATCCTATGTAACAGATTTCACTGGGTGGATGAGAGGGAGACCAAAGAACATACATTCACTGATCTTCCCCAGGTAGGCTGCAACACAATAGAGAGATAGGCAGCCTCACTGGATCATGGGGAAGTGTAGGAAGAAGGAAGGGAAGACAGGAAAAGCTTTTGTGTTCCAATCTCCCAAGACAGCATAACTGACATTTGTGATGTCCCAGACTCCCAGTCATTATTACACCATGCCAAGCACACGATGACATCACTGCTCTGTGCCTTTCATTAAATTTCACCTCAGAGTTCCCAATAATATAATCTGACGTAAGCAAGTCAAAGAAAAGTATGCCTTGCCTTGCAAAGTATGACTCTGCCACATGTTTGTATGAGATAGAGATGTCCCTAGCTTGCAGCGAGAATGTTAGCGCAATAACAGAAAACTTAAAACCTAGTCTGGAGCTGACAGGTATATTTTAAGCATGGATAAAACAAATGTATCTAGATAAAGCGACTACACACTTACAATTGTTTCCCCCTCATTATATAAAACAGCTGTTCCAAGAACAATCCAATTATATGTGCAGGCCTTCTCCCGTGATTGACAGCTGGCTTTTCTCATATTTTTCAAGACGCAGAGAGAGAGATTACTTCCTGCAGCTGTATGAAACATGCACAATTAACCTTTTAAAATGCATTGACTTCTGCCTAATTAGTGCAATTTAGATCAAGGATGCTTAGACTTCCAATGGTCTTATATTTAAAATAATTGTTTTATTGTCTTTGCGTATCCTTAATCTGGGGCAGGCAGGTTATATGAACAATTTTTTCTTGATAATCAATGGGCTTCAAATACATGATGTCATACTGCTCCAGCAAAGAGCTTGGGTACAGACAACAACACCATAAGGGTTTATGTAGGCAGGCATTATTTTTCTGCATTTGCAATGCACATCAAATGAACCTCCTATCAATTCGATTCCTATTTAATGTGACATTGAGCCCTGGTTCACACTGGGCTGCGGGAGTGAAATCGCGCGATTTTAGCTGAACTCGCGCAATTTCACTCCCTCTGGCAGTCCCGATTTCGGCACGATTTAGGGTTCTGCACAGATGTCAATGTAAATTGCGTCCTGAAATCGCAAAAAGTAGTACAGGAACTACTTTTTAAAATCGGTGCAGCGCCGCAGATGCGGCGTCGCACCGATTAGGACGGTGTCATTGCCGGCAATTGCCGCCGATTTGAGATGCGATTTCACATGTGAAATCGCATCTCAAATCGAACTAAATCGTACCCAGTGTGAACCTGGGCTAAAGGCTATTTTATAATTACACAGAGCTGTGTCCCTATGTACAAGGGACACATCATCGGTCTTCTCTTCCTGACAGGACGTGGATCTCTGTGTTTACACACAGAGATCCACATCCCTGCTTTGTCACTGCTGACCGCGGGTACCTGGCAGACATCGTGGTCACCAGGCACGCGCATCGGCATCTCGGTGACGCGCCAGGCACGTGTACGCGCCCACCCCCATTGCCCGGAGGAACCAAAGGCCGTAAAAAGATGGCCTCCCGCCATTGTAGTGTCTTTTTACTATGGCCCGGTTCTGAAGAAGTAAAGCAACAGGGACTCTGTTCCAATATTACTTGCAGAATTCCACTATTTATGCAATTACATGCATACCCCACTTTTAAGTACACAATGAGGTTTATTTACTATCGCTGGAAAATGCAAAATCAAGCTCACTTCTGCATAGAAACCAATGAGCTTCCAGGTTTTAGTACCAGGCGTAATTAAACAAGCTGCGGTTAGAAGCTCATTGGTATCACATAACCCCTACAGCGCCCCCTTGTGGTTAACTCCCAAACTGCAACTGTCATTTTCACAGTAAACAATGCAATTCAAATGCATTTTTTGCTGTGAAAATGACAATTGTCCCAAAAATGTGTCAAAATTGTCCGAAGTGTCCGCCATAATGTCGCAGTCATGAAAAAAAAATCGCTGATCGCCGCCATTAGTAGTAAAAATAATAAAAATGCAATAAAACTATCCCTTATTTTGGAAACGCAATAAATTTTGCGAAAACCAACCGATAACCGCTTATTGCGATTTTTTTTACCAAAAATAGGTAGAAGAATACGTATCAGCCTAAACTGAGGAAAAAAAAATTATATATATTTCATAATTCCATATCTTGAAGTACAGTACAGTAAACAGGAATTGATTCTTAGACCATAGGTCATACGCCCCTAGCTTCAGATTTTTGTTACTGAAAAACATGCAGCTGATAAAAATTATGAAAATATTTTCGTCTATGAAATTAACACTGGTCCCCATGGTGTGTAAGAAAAAGAAGGGGCGCCCAAGGAAACAGTAGGAGAGAAAGGTGGAACAACAACTGCCAGGGGCAACTGATAGAAGGTGGTTACATTCTTACAGAGTAGTATCCAACTCAAATTTTAGACCTAGGCCTTAAGTATGCTCCTGAAAAAGCACTAGATCAATTCGAAGTATATATCGACCTTCAAAAATTCCTTAGGAAACTGAACTTGCGGAAACACTTTGAATAACACAGAAGATCGCATTAAGGAACCTTCAGAATATACACATACCCACCTAAGGAATAATTTGGTGTTCAACCCTAATACTCCGGGTAACCAGTGTATAGGAGCTTTCAAAAAGATGGTGGAGAGTGACTTAAGGAAATTACAGAGAAAATTTAAAAATAAAACAAGAATGTTTGGGAAACCATTAAAGAAATTGGGAAGAAAAATGAAGTTGTCATCAGGCCGGCGGATAAGGGGGGCGGCCTTGTTATCCTTAACAAGGCTGACTATGAAGATGAGATGGAAAACTTACTCAAGGTTCCCAATACGTTCAAAAAGTTAAAGGGTAACCCCAAGGTGAAATTCAATAAAAAATTGGCAAAGTATGTTAAAAAGGGAAAAACCATGGGAATACTTAATACCAGTGAGGCTGAATACTTAGTGTCCAATTCTACCAGGACACCGGTTATCTATTATACACCCAAGATACATAAGAAACTGGATAAGCCCCCAGGTAGGCCCATAAGCGGAATTAGCTCAGTTTTCTCCAGGCTGGGAGAATACCTCGACACTTTTTTAAAACCAATTGTTAAAGAGGGGAAGTCACATCTTCGAGACAGCTAGTCAATGAACTTAAGCGTGTGGACGGAGCAGAAAATCTATTGTTAGCCACAATTGATGTTAACTCATTGTATACCAGTATTTCACAAACAGATGGTATTTATGGGGTGGAAAAAGCCCTACACCAAAACACCAGGCTCAAACAAGAACAGATCAATTTTATTATTGAAGGTTTAAAAATGGCGATGGGATGCAACTATTTCTGGTACAAGAAGAATTATTACGTTCAAACCAAGGGAGTGGCAATGGGGGCATGTTATGCCCCCAGTGTCGCCAACCTACTTATGGACTGTTGGGAAGAAGAGTATGTGTACAGCCAAAATATCACCCAAATCAAATTGTATCGAAGATACATTGATGATCTCCTAATTTTTTGGAACGGAACAACTGATTCATTCCAGGAATTCTTGCACAACCTGAATAATAACAGATACGGCCTTACCTTCACGGGCAAATGGGATACGGATATCATCGACTACCTTGACCTCCAGATTTTTAAGGCAGGCTCCAAATTGCATACCAAAACTTTCTTTAAATCTACGGACCGAAATGGGTATATCCCATCTTCCAGCTGTCACCACCCAAGGTGGAAGGCTAATATACCCAAAGGTCAACTGATGCGACTTTGCAGAAACTGCAACTCCATCGCAGATTTCAACATCCAAGCAGATACAATCATTGATAGGTTCAAAGAGAAAGGGTACAAAGAGAACAACCTGATTAAACTAAAAGGAGGAAGTCCAAACTATGGACAGGAACAGCATGCTAACACTTAAAGAAAAGAATAAATCGACCTTAGCCGATGTAACCTTAATCACAGGGTTCAATTCCCAATATAAGGAATTTGAACACATAGTCAAAAAATACTGGCCTATCCTACAAGAAGATCATGCCCTGACAAAAATTCTAAGGAAAAAACCCACCTTCATTTACAGACGTGGCCCCTCTCTACGTCACCATCTCGTACACAACGTCATTGACCCACCAAAACCTGTTGATCTATGTCCCGAATTAAAGTTGTTTTTCAGATGCCAGAAATGCCTGGCCTGCAGGGTGAGTAAAAAACAACCAAGGAGAAAAATGAGTTTCAAATCTAGGTTTGATTTCAAAGATTATAAGATCAAAGAGCTCATCACCTGCCATACCACCCATGTGACTTATGTCATCGAGTGCCCATACCACCTACAATATGTAGGCAGAACAACGCGACCTCTGAAAGTCAGAATCCGGGAACACATCAACAGGATCAAAAATGGGTCGACCAAACATAACCTCTCATGCCATTTCAATTAACAATTTTCTATGGTATAGACCTAGTCAAGGACAACTGGAGAGGTGGCAATAAAACCACAGCCACCTCCCAGAACGAGACCAGCTGGATCTACCGTTTAGGGTCATTAAGGCCACATTCTCAATTGCTTTTTGGCCAACCCCTAAAGCTGCCTTTATGGAACCTTACTTATCCTAATTTAGTTTTTGATATAGAGGTAATAAGGGACCCATCTTTTTGGGCTAATTACCCACACCATCAATCATATATTATTAGATTCACCCTCTAAAGGTCTATGGATTAGCATGTGCCATGGTCCCCTTCAATACTACCACACACCTCCTTTTGCGCCACATGGTGATTTTACATACTATACTCAACTTAGACAAAGAGTAGGTGAGATATACCTTGAGTACAATCCACCTGTCTAGGGTAACTGCTCCGGGGAGCAGCTTTATGCTTTATGTACACCTTCACGGTCTATTTTATTTGTTATTTACATACTAATTATGTGTAATATCCACTTCTATTCTATACACCACTAGTGCACAGATATGACTAACAATGGTCTATTTTTAAAGACCATTTCTATCTCAGATGCCCATTTTTTTTTTTTTTTTTTATTTGAATAAAAGTGGAAAATACGAAAGGGGGCAAAGAAGAAAGGGGGCAAAGAAGAAAGGGGGTAAAGAAGAAAAGTTCTTAAATTTGTAAGAGTGGTGATAGCTACGATCCGTCCACACGAGACGTCCGCAGATGTCAGATGTGAAATCACCGCCTGTCTATGTGCCTCCGGTTCTTACGCACCTGTAAACAGGTATAACAGGTGCGCCTTTGTGGGAGGGGATCAGATGCCCATTTTATACTGTTGAGGTCCTCCCTCCTTGCCTCATATGTAGTATTTATTTATATTTTTATATTTTCAATATCATCACTGTTAGCGATAGTCGCTACAATTTACACTTACATAGTCTATATGATTATGCAGAGTAGGTACCTATGACCGCCTTCATAATGTTCCCAGACATAGGGACCAAAGCTTATACATAGAGTATACCCACCACTTTCTTACATTCTTTAGTTTATTTCATATCTCACTTATGCCTTTAGGTAAGGCTCTTAATCACACCTTAGGAGGCTCATAGAGCAGATTTCTTATAATTTGTGCACCGAGCCCTCTAGTTCTTAAATAGACACTAATATACTACTTGCAAGTATGTCAGGAACGTCTCTATTAGGGACGTCAACATGGTAACGAGAGACGCCACAGGATAACATTATGGTCACCTGATTGGCCAGACTGCCGCATACTCAGTGTCTAATTGGGCGGCTTTAGCCTGGCAGCAATATTCCTCATATGCTTACATCAGCGCACCCGTGATTGGTCGCCTGCCCCGTTAGCCGCAGCGTGATTGGGGAGACCGAGCTTGGAACTAAGACCCATCATAGGTTACATTAGAGCTCTGTGATTGGATGGTTGCCCCGTAACTTCAGGCATACCCTAATCACCCTTTACAGCACAGATTCCCCCTATTGCCCTGGCTCCCCCCTTCCCCCTGCCGTGCTACCAGCTTCCCGCCTCTCCCACCAGCTGTTGCTGCAAGGATGTTTTAGGATGAGTGGAGAAAGAGGCTGGTAAATATGTAATTGACCATCCCCTTCTCTTTCCAAATGAACATTGTGAGTGATCAGTAGTGTGTGCTTGAGCTTTGGGGTGCACACCCTAATGCAATATGCTGCACACACCTATGCTAGAGGGACAAAGAGGGTCACAGAAGCTGAGGAGTAAGAGGAGTAACTTCTTACAAAGTGAGTGCATAGGGAGTGCAAGAGCCACAGTGTTAGAAAGAGAATATGCAATGCCAAACCAAGGTCTGCAGGGTGCCAAGGGCTAGGTGTTTGGCGATTCCAAAGAAGAGTTGCAGGATGAGGAATAAGAGCACATTCTGGGACTCATGCCGCGTACACACGGTCGTTTTTTGCGATGAAAAAAAACGAAGTTTTCTGTGAAGTAAAAAACAACGTTTTTGAAACGTCACTTTTGAAAGACAATTTTGCATACACACCATCGTTTTTTCACAAAAAACGAGGTTACGTTCACCACTCTTTTCCATTGAAGCTCGCTTCATAACTAGCTTCTGGGCATGCGCGGGTTGAAAAACGTCGTTTTGAACGACGTTTTTGCTACACACGGTGACTTTTTGTGAAACAAAAAACGACGTTTTGAAAAACGACACAAAAAATTCAAACATGTTGGAATTTTTTTTTGGTCGTTTTTTTTAAGACAACAAACAACGTTTTGCCCACACACGATCAATTTAAATGACGTTTTAAAAAACGTCGTTTTTTTTCATCGCAAAAAACGACCGTGTGTACACGGCATTAGTTTCTTATCGTCAAACTAGGTGAAAATTACCTCACATGATAGAATGCATAGAATGGGGGAAGTGTGTGAAAAAGGGGCACTCAACATAGAAGTTGCAATGTGCCTTAATGGTGATTATTAATGAATTAGAGATGCTGGGAGATCTCTGGGCAAAAATGCTATCACCCTTGCCTTTTTCAAAAGGAAGTGCACCGGGGGGGGGGGGAGAGGAAAATGAGCATTTACAGCTGCTAGCCTAGCACCCCCTCCCCTGATTTCAGAAGTGGATATTAGACATGTGCATTTGTTTTAGTCCGAATGCATTTTAGTCCGAATTTCAGGTATTTTCGTTATAGTTTTAACAAACGATATCGAAAGCACAGAAAACGAAAAACGAAAAATCCGACATAAACAAATGCTTTATTTTCGTTTTTGTTGCGGTCGAATGTGCCTAACCTTAACTCTATTAGTCCAATATTATTCTACATAAAGAGAAAAGATTCGACATTATAGAGACATGAAGAAGAGTCGACATAGAGAGAAAAGATTCGACATAGAGAGACATGAAGATTCGACGAAGTAGCTAAAAACATACGATCGAAGCAAGCTGACATTTATGGTGAAATGCTCCATAGGCTATAGAAGAATTCTAATGTTGGTTGACTAGTAATAATAATTAATATAATTATTATTAGGCATACAACATTAGAATTCTTCTATAGCTTGTAGGCGGAACATTCGACCGGAAATGTATGATTGCGGCATCGTACAGTGTCGTTGCTCCGTCAAAAAAATTTTTTTTCTTTAAAGATTCTATCGAATCTTCTTTTTTTTTTTCTTTTTTTTTTTTAAGATTCCGTCAAATCTTCTTCTTTTTTTTTTTTTTTTTAAAGATTCCGTTGAAACTTCTTAGAACATTTGACAGACACCATAAGTCTTCAATGACAGATTCAACCTTAATTAGTTTGGATTTTCGGACGAATGCATTTTTTAAACGAAAAACAAAATAAAAACAAATGGGAGTAACTAAATAAATTAATTTTTCGGACGAAAACGAAATTCCGAAACAAAATATTTCAGTGTGCACATGTCTAGTGGATATGAATAGGTCAGACATAACAACAACAAATTCTACTTTAGTCACATAGGCCATATATTGCACATCTGTGGAAGAACCATTCAGGGGCTGGAGTGGTGTCAGTGTAAGACCTTGCTCAAAAACAAAGGAACAACTTTGAACCTGAGAGGTACTTGGAGTTATCGCAGGGCCTGTAGCTGAATCTCTGTTGATTGTGCCACATGCTCTAGCTCCCAAGTGCCTGTAATCTGCCAAGTGAGGATCATAAAATAAGTGCGGACCTAGGCCTCATTCACACGAGGCGGACTCCGTCGCACTCCGTCGCTACGGAGTCCGTCTGCTCCCGCCAGCTCAGTGGAAGATCAGTCTGCAGATCTCCGCTGAGCCGACGATGACAAGCTCCTCTCTACTCACTGAGCGGGGAGGGACTTGTCGAGCACCGCTGTCTCCTATGGAGCAATCTGATGAAAACGGACAGCATGTCCGTTTTCATCAGATCTTACCCGATCCGCCATGGACGGATGGGGACATATCCCCCATACGTCTGTTTTTAGCGGATCGGATAGGGTCGGATGTCTGCGGACATATCTCCGCTGTCATCCGATGCTCCATAGGGATGCATGGAGCGGCCGTTCATGTGAATAAGGCCTTAAAGGGGTTGTAAAGGTACAATTTTTTTTCCTAAATAGCTTCCTTTACCTTAGTGCAGTCCTTATTCACTTACCTCATCCTTCAATTTTGCTTTTAAGTGTCCTTATTTCTTCTGAGAAATCCTCACTTCCTGTTCTTCTGTCTGTAACTCCACACAGTAATGCAAGGCTTTCTCCCTGGTGTGGAGTGTCGTGCTCGCCCCCTCCCTTGGACTGCAGGATGCTCTCTATGTTGCATATAGAGAAAGGAGCTGTGCGTTAGTGGGCGTCCTGACTCTCCTGTAGTCCAAAGGAGGGGGCGAGCACGACACTCCACACCAGGGAGAAAGCTTTGCATTACTGTGTGGAGTTACAGACAGAAGAACAGGAAGTGAAGATTTCTCAGAAGAAATAAGTACATTTAAAATCAAAATCGAAGGATGGGGTAAGTGCAGGAGGACTGCACTAAGGTAAAGAAAGCTATTTAGGAAAAAAAAATACCTTTACAACCCCTTTAAGGAGTTCCACGTGTCCAACATAAAGGTTTTACAGGAAGCAACGCTGTTTGTAGGGGAATGACTCTTGGGAGATGTAGTTATGGGGGCATACCTATGGCAATAAGAACTGCAGCTGCCCTTAAAGATTTTCTAAGCTTAATGCCGATGTCACTAAAAGTAACAAAAGCCATTTCTCACTGCAGGAACAAGATGAAATAGAAAAATGAATGCATGTTCTATAGGGGTAAGAGGGAGATTTGGCAGTAAATTTGGGACATGTTTATACAAAGCTTTTAAAAGACAACAAAGAAATTCCACTGTTTTGCTAGGAAGGAAATAATTTTCTGCATGTGGAGTGGGACAGAGAGGAGCAAGAAAGGGTGCAGTTCTGTAGTCCAGTAGCAGGTGAGGGCTGGCAGCCTTAGGCCTGGGGGGCAAGTCCAGTCAAGTGGCCCATTGAACCGCCAAATCAGCTCACCATCCATGGCCCACCTGTTTTTTCAATGCAGCCTCACCAGTGCCCATCAATGCAGCCTGATAATTGGGGAAGGTTACATGGGGTGTATGGGGGGAGATGGAGGGTCAGCTAGGGGTGTAAGGGTCTCTCACCTCAATGATCTCAGCTCAGCATGTCCTTACACGCCCTCCCTGGCACGCCCTGCCTCTGCCTGCTTCCAAGAATCCGGTCCCAGGGAGTTGTAATTTCCTCTGCGCTGCTCTGTTTTCCACCCACTTGGAGCTTGAGCATGGACTACAACTCCCGGAATGCAACAGCTAGTGGTTGGTCGCCATGGCCGTGCCCCCCCTGCCCAACTTCCTAGACTAGAATAAAAAATAAAAAGGTAGCAAGCAGCGGCTGCCGGCCATTTTGAACATAAGTTGGGGTGGCCTGGGAGGCAATTGCCACCCTGCCCCCTGCCCCAGCCCTCCCCTGTCCAGTAGACAAAACTCAGTAAGCCCTGACAACACTGCTTTGCATTTTAATGTAGCAAATTCAGAGTTGTCATCTTACTACTGTAACTAACATTTGGGAAAATGTACATGTATTGCAGATATTTACTACATATGTTTTTTGCCCAGAAATACGCTTTTATAAAGGAAAGCATCCAAACAACATGTATATGATTCACCAATAGATTGTGATACTTTAGACATGGACCTTGCTTCCTTACCACTAATCCATGTAAAAGTGGAGGGTGAAGATAGCTATAGGGGATTAATGTAAAGAAAAAAAAGCTTAATCTCCACAAGCTTATACCCTGGCTGTTGACATTTAAACTGATTAGCCCAGAAAACATCTTTATTGCAAAGTTCTACCCTGAGGGAAGGAGAGCCGCTGAGCTGGCATTTATGGGTGGGTGGTTGGAGGAAAAAACCCTTAATAACCATTTTTGTTGAAATCTTCCCCATTGCCTGACATGAAGCCTAATAATGGTGGTAATATATTAAACAACAACAAAAAAAAAAAAAACCTTCCATCAATGTATCTAACAAATGCTAATGTAAACTTGCTGGGGAGCAATGGAGACAAGAATAGCGTTCATCTCTAATTAGAGCCTGGTTGGTGAAGCGGCTGTGCATCTTTTTCTTTCAATTATTATTATTTTCTGGCTCTTATGCAAAAATGTGATGCTGTAGCCGCTCATTTCTATTAACAATGAAAGTTGCATTTAAGCCTTCCAAGCTCATTTGTCAGCATTTGGCATAACACTAATGGTCTGTGCTGTAACATCAGTGCCTACCACGTGTAATATAAAACTGGAGTTAATGCCCAACAAACGCAAACTTCAGAAATAATAAATATGTTGTGAATAGAAACATACCTGTGTCTGCCGTTTGAGCTTGGATGTGCTGACAGTTTTAGATCTGTGAACTATATATGAATAACATCAGCCCATTTGTGAAATGAACCTGGCCATTGCACATAATGCAATCCCAACCACTAGATTATACATGTAGTGATTGGGAACAGATGCTTTTGCCGGCCACACAGCACATTTTTGACTTTTTTTTTTAACTAGGAAGTACACCAACAAAACCATGTTCAAAAATATGCTGCGCTCAAATTGCGTAACATATAAACACGTATAACAAAATGAATAAACTGAAGAATGGATGTGTCAACTCAATGGGCAATTTAGATCAAAGCACTGAAAATAAGTTCAGCAACATAAATAATTCAATAAAAGTGTTCAGTAATTCTGATGGACCTTCACCACTATCCAACACCTTGGAAAGTGATCTTGTGACTTAACACCACCACCAAAGGCTGAAAAAGGGCTTGCTTAACCACTTAAGACCCAGACCAAAATGCAGGTAAGAGGACCTGGCCAGTTTTTGCGATTCGGCACTGCGTCGCTTTAACTGACAACTGCGCAGTCGTGCCACGTGGCTCCCAAACAAAATTGGCGTCCTTTTTTTCCCACAAATAGAGCTTTCTTTTGGTGGTATTTGATCACCTCTGCGTTTTTTATTTTTTGCGCTATAAACAAAAAAATTGCGACAATTTTGAAAAAAAAACTATATTTTTCCCTTTTTGCTATAATAAATATCCCTCAAAAAGATATAACATTTTTTTTTTCCTCAGTTTAGGCTGATACGTATTCTTCTACCTATTTTTGGTAAAAAAAAAATCGCAATCAGCGCTTATCGATTGGTTTGCGCAAAATTTATAGTGTTTACAAAATAGGGGATAGTTTTATTGCATTTTTATTAATATATATTTTTTTACTACTAATGGCGGCGATCAGCGATTTTTTTTATGACCCCAACATTGTGGCGGACACATCCGACAATTTTGACACATTTTTGGGACAATTGTCATTTTCACAGCAAAAAATGCTATATACAGTAAATGCATTGTTTACTGTGAAAATGACAATTGCAGTTTGGGAGTTAACCACTAGGGGCGCTGAAGGGGTTGAGTGTGACCTCATATGTGTTTCTAACTGTAGGGGGCGGGGCTGGACGTGTGACGTCATTGATTGTGTTTCCCTATATCAGGGAACACGCGTTCAATGACGGCGCCACAGTGAAGAACGGGGAAGCTGTGTTTACAGACTCCTGCGGTGATCGGGTCCATGGGTCCCGCGGCCGCAGTCACGAAGCTTCAGACCGGGGTTGCAGGCGCGCGCGCAACCCAAGGCTGGGCACTTTAAGAGGACATACAGGTACGTGCTTGTGCCCAGCCGTGCCATTCTGCCGACGTATATGTGCAGGAGGCGGTCTTTAAGTGGTTAACAGATCAAATAGACCGCTCATTACAAAAGGTCAGAAACGCCTGTGGCTCCAAACCCAGCCAAGGCCTTTTACACGATCGGATATCTGAATCTAAACCAATGGATTTTTTCATCAGATATCCGATGAAGCTGACTTTCATTAGTCTTGCCTACACACCATCGGTTAAAAATCCGATCGTGTCTAACGCGCTGACATAAAACACTACAACGTGCTGACAAAAATGTTCAATACGTGGATCTTTGACCGATGGATCGTTTTTTTCCCTGCCCGTGTCATTTTATATAGTGACAGTGCAAATTTTTTAGCACTGATCACTGTATTGGTGTCACTGGTCCCCAAAAAGTGTCACTTAGTGTCAGATTTGTCCACCGCATCGTCGCAGTTCCTCAAAAAAATCGCCGATCGCCACCATTACTAGTAAAAACAATAAAAAAATAAAAAGTCCATAAACATACCCCATAGTTTGTAGACGCAATAACTTTTGCGCAAACCATTCAATATACACTTATTGGGATTTTTACCAAAAATATGTACCAGACTACATATTGCCCTAAATTTATGAAGAAATTCGATTTTTTTTATTTATTGGCTATGTTTTACAGCACAACGTAAAATATATATTTTTTTCTTCTAAATTATCCTCCAAGGCCATGGCTATCCGGCCGAGGTAATTGTTCGTCTGGGCCGCACTGTTACCCTGGATGGCAGCAGTGTTAGCATGGACGGCTGCAGTGAGGTCCCTTATGTCACCCTGCACCTCCTCCAAACTGGTGACCACTGCAGCGCAATTACAGCTGACATCCTGGACTGCGTTGCTTATCTGGGCAACGGAGCCCAGGCTGTCAGACACTTTCTGTAAGTGGCCAACTATGGCCCCCATTTGTTCTGTCTGTCTGGCGTGATCCCTCGCCAACTGGTCCTGGACAACATCAGACACCCCCCTGGTCTTCTGGGTCGCCTTCCTGGGGCCAGAAGATGGTTGTCCCCGGGGGGAAGGAGTCACCCTTGAGGGGCTTCCAAGGATGGGGGAGGGGATAACAGATGGCCCAGGAGAAGGGGAGGAGACCTCCAAAACTAAAGTAAAGTCCTGCTCTGCCACAGCAGGCTCCTCCTCAACGACCTCGGCAGGTGTGGTGTGGCCACTCTCCTCCACCACCTCTTCACCACCCAGGGGCTCGGGCACACGATGGCGTGGGGGGGATGGGGTGGAATGGACGCAGACCGATGATGGCCCAGCTCCGTCATCTGTGGATGACACAAAGCAGACACATGTTGGTGGTCCCACACACTTGGCACATGTACCCTCCCCCCCAAATGCAACAAATCAAATAGGGGATAAAAAACACTTACCTGTCCTGGAGCCTTCCTCCATGGAGTCATAGCCTGGGACTCCCTCCACCTGCTCCCTCTCCAGGCAGCGTGCGACCACCTCCTCCTCCGCGGTCAGGGTGACAGGACATGGGGGACCACCACCTGTGCCCCTCTCATGACTCCTGATGGCGGACAACTTGCCCCTCACCTTGCGCCGCAGGTCATTAATTTTCTTCTGAATGTCCCCAGCAGTCCGGGTGGAGTACCCCAAAATATTGACCCGGCCAGCAATGGTGTCCAGGATGCCCTGCTTCCTCTCCCGGCTGGTCTTACGGCTCTTTTTCCCATGGAGAAAATGATTATAAGTCTCCATCGCGGATATGATCACTGAGACCTCCTGTGAATTAAAGTTCAGGTTCCTCCTCTCTCTGGGGGTAGCGGGAGCAGCCATCACAGCACAAAAGTATCTTCCCTGGGGTGGGGGGAAACGGATATACTTTTGCGCCGGAATGGCGTTTCCGCCTGCGCTTTTAAGCACCCAACGGAAGGCATTGCGCTGACGTTTCCCGGGAAGTGGTGCCGACGGAAGTTGTGAGCATGCGCACAAGGGGGTGAGTGGAGCCGCACTCACTGCGCATGCTCCGTGGATGATGCGCTGAACGTAAGCCTCTGCGCTGGGCTCCGCCCATCATTTACATATGATCACACCCACTTCCACTTGCGTCGGGTTACGCCAGCGCATTATCGTTACTCTGGCGCAAGTTTACGCGCAACTGCTATGTGAATAACAGTACTTGCGCTGAAAGGGTCTTCAGAGTAACGTAAATGAGAAGCGTTACTCTGGAGCAAAGATGCTCTGATCTACCTGAATCTGGCCCTATGTATTTTTTTATTTTTTTTTTATCAAATCTTTTTTTATTACTTTTACATACAAACAACAAAAACAACATACAACCCAGGTATGTAGTAGGAGAAAAAAAAAACACACACAAACCAAACCAATATGGGGACTTGGTTTGTGTGTTTTTTTTTCTAATACATACCTGGGTTGTATGTAAAAGTAATAAAAAAAGATTTGATAAAAAAAAATACATACAATATATGTAGATTATTTAGCTTTTTTATCATATCAGCTTCTGCAGTTTTTGTGCTCCGATGTGTTTGAGTCATTTAGGGATACACAGGGCACACAGTGGATGACATCATTGCATGTCTGTGACCCTGTTTCCATGACAACCGTTCTTTCCGCTTTAACTGACCTTACACCGTTTGGAAACACTAGGCACATACACAGCCGAAGAAGATGCTCTGAGCAATTAAATAAAAATAACTACCAAATTCTGTAAGCTTCGAGTACTGAAAGTCTTTATGTGGCAGTAGACGATCTTGCACATTGTTTGGTTTGTGGGAGTTTGGCTGGTGGAATTGATGTGCTGAAGAGTTAATCAGATACTGAGAGGAATGAAGAATGTTCAGTGATCTGTGCCTACAATTCCCAACTCTAGTTTTCTGCTTGATCGCGAGGCATCCTGTTCTTTCCTGCTGATATCCGATAAACATATACATTTTTGTACTGTATGCCATTATAGCAAATGCCTAGCTGAGCTTTGTAGCCTGGCCTAGTGCTAACCCCCGCCCACACACCCAGGAGCCTTCAACGAGCCTTTACGGTGCTCTCGAGATAAATGAATGCGCTTCTATGTCACACAATCCTGATGGTGCCCTACTTTCACATTTATTGCAGCTTTAGTAGTGATGCCACAGTTTTTCGTTTTAAAGAAACCTGTTGCCTGCAAACAAAAAGTCATCAAAATATCACTGGCACGTTTTCCGTCTTCCAAAGACAAAGAGCAAAGAACAGTAAAACCTTGGATTGAAAGCAACTTGGTCTGCAAGTGTTTAGCAAGACAAGCACATTTCTATACATTAGGACTTGATATACAAGCAATGTCTTGATATACGAGTAGTGTCATGTCACAACTGAGTATAAAAGAGAAGAGAGGCGTTATTGTAAGCAGGGGAATTACCGTGGCTGTATTAAAGAGGGAAACATGCTGCGTGGTATCGTAAATACGTTGGCAGAATGGCACGGGCAGGCAAAGCAACGTACAGGTACCTGCTGCGGTCTCCGTGACCGTGCCCGCGGGACTCGATCACCACCGGTGTCCTGCTATCGTATCACGGAGAGGAAGAACGGGGGGTGCCTGTGTAAACAAGGCATCCCCCTAATCTGCCTAGTGACAGGACACTGATCGTCTGCTCCCTGACATCGGGAGCAGCGATCACTGTCATGTCACAGTAAGCCCAGCCCCCACACAGTTAGAATCACTCCCTAGGACACACTTAAAGCGGGATTCCACCTGCGATTTTTTATTTATTTTTTAACCCCCCTGGCGGTATTCCATAGTCTGACTCGGGGTTAGATATTCATGCTGCAATCGGTAACCCTGAGTCAGACTCGGGCTCGCCTCGTAGCTTTCACAGGCATGGTTTACTTACCTTGTCCGTGGATCCAGCGATGCATCCACGCTGTGTGAGCGAGTGGGTGCTCGCTCGATTCACACAGGGTCCTCGTGTGCCGCCGAGCTCCGTTCCCTGCGACGTTACGACGCACGGGGGCGGAGAACGGCGCCATATTCAAAAATGTAAACAAACACATTACCTACAGTACACTGTAATCTTATAGATTACAGTACTGTATGTAAAAAATACACAGCCCCTTGTCCTTAGTGGTCTGTCCTGTGTCCTGCATGTACTTTTATATAATAGAAACCGTTCTCCCTGCAAAATGTAGATTGTCCATAGCAACCAAAAGTGTCCCTGTCATGGATCTGCCACCTAAGAGTTAATGGTGCAGACTGATTTCAGTGATTGACAACAGGCTGCCCTATTTAAACACCTCAGCAGCACAGTGTCTTTGCTGCCTGATACTGTTACGTACCTGCCAGATGAGCCTGATGTGTAGTGGGAAGGCTTCTCGTACAACCCCGGCTAAAGGGCCACCGATGTTGCGACAGTGGCCACAAGAGCCTGGCGGTGTATGGGTGCCTGGTTCGTCTTGGGTCTTGTCGGTTCAGCAGGTGCAGCAGGAAACAGGAAGCTGGCTGGTGGGTGCACTGGCTGGGGAGACACTGAATGCGTAGTCAGACAAGCCGGGTTTGGTAACAGATGATCAGATATAGATATAAACGACAGGCAGAGAATGGTCAGTATACAGGCAAGTTCGGCAACGGGAAATCAAGCAGTTGTAGAGCTGAGCGTTGGTCACAAGGCAGGCCGGGATCAGGATAACAGAGATCAATCATAGTCAGCAAGCCGGGTCAAACACAGGAAACAGGAAACAGGTCAGATCACAGGAAGTCAGGTAAGAACTGCAGATCAGGCAGCAAAGACACTGTGCTGCTGAGGTGTTTAAATAGGGCAGCCTGTTGTCAATCACTGAAATCAGTCTGCACCATTAACTCTTAGGTGGCAGATCCATGACAGTCCCTTTATGTCAAAAATGGTTTTAGATCAGCTAGAAAACAGCGATAATAAATTATAATCACTTGCAGAATTGAGCGATAGTGATTTGTGGGGGAATTTGTCATAAAAAAAATAATAATCACAGCAACAATTCTGCAACTGAGCAAATTTCAGTGATTTTGAGTTGATTACATTATTGAATAATTTTTATTATAATTATATTATTATTTGTTAGAATTATTTATAATTATTTATTATATTATAATTTATCATTTTGTTTTTAAAAAAATGTCATACCCGGGATGCCTATTAGACTCTTGTTTGGTCAGATTTAAGTGAGTTATTCCTAAGAATTACAAGCCTACAGTATAAAACGCCAAATTTCCTTGCAAATAATGGTACCGCTTTCAGCACCTAAAATCTGAATGAATCATACCGCCAGGGAGGTTAAAGTCAGCAGCTACAAACAGTAGCTCCTCAATCCTGGAAGGTCCCGGCACCACCATCCTCACTAAGGGAAACAGGCTTGCGGCTTCACTGAACGTTTCCTACTGCACATGTGCGAGTCTCGCAGTGTTTTCTGAATTGGCGGCTGCTCTCTGGGATACACACAGTTCCCAGAAGGCAGCGCACCCCATTACCCAAAAGACACCGTGAGTAGGAAGATGAAGAAGACCTGCCAAGGACTAGGAAGAGGCAGATTAGGAACTTCCGCATATCAACCGCTACTTCTGGTAAGTACATTTATTTTGTATTCTTTAGTAGATTTTTGGTGATTTTTTTTTTCAGGGCGGAACTCCACTTTAACCCCTTCCCCGCCCCTACTGGTTAACCCCATCACTACCAATGTGCATTCAGCACTGATTCCTGTATAAATGACAATGTTCGCAAAATAGCGTCAAAAGTCTCTGATGTGTCCGCCATAATGTCGCAGTCACAATCGCAGATCGCCGCCATAACTAGTAAAAAAAAAATTATAATACAAATTCCATAAAACTACCCCCTATTTTGTAGACGCTATAACTTTTGCACAAACCAATCAATATACACTTATTGCAATTTTCTTTTACCAAAAATATGTAGAAGAATATGTATCAGTCTAAGCTGATAAAAAAAAAAAAAAAAAAAATTATATATATTTTTTGGGAATATTTATTATAGCAAAATGTAAAAAATATTGCTTTTTTTCAAAATTTTTGATTATTTTGTTTATAGCACAAAAAATAAAAACCGCAGAGGTGATCAAATACCACCAAAAGAAAGCTCTATTTGTGGGAAAAAAAGGACATCAATTTTTTTTGGGAGCCACGTCGCACGACCGCGCAATTGTCAGTTAAAGCGATCGACCAAAAATCAGACGTATGGCGATACGTCCCCATCCGCCCATGGCGGATCGGACCGGGTGAGATCTAATGGAAATGGACATGCTGTCCGTTTTCATCAGATCTCACCATAGGAGACAGCGGCGCTGCACAAGGGACTTGTCATCCGCCGGCTCAGCGGAGATCAGCGGAGAGATCTCCTGCTGAACTGGTGGACTCCGTAGCGACGGATCCACCTAGTGTGAAAGAGGCCTAATATTACATTTCTGCATGAGGAAGTATGTATGATACAATTGTAGTCCCACTTCTACTCTCAGCCAGCAACACTGTCCTGTCACAGTTAACTGTATGTGAGGAGGCTACCTACAATATGGTTACAATTAACCACTTCCCGACCGTCTCGCGTATACATTTACAGCGTCAGATTGGCTCCCCTGCATGAATCGGTGTACCTGTACGTCAGCTCCAATAAGACACACTATACACAATCATCATACAGCAATGTACTGGAATCTTGCAGTCATTATGTGGCATTCCTGGGCGCTCAAATCTTCAGCGAACACCCCAGGGCCGTCTTAACAGGATCATGGCCCCCTGGGCAAAGTAATGCTCTGGGGCCCCTACAATATTGACAGTGCAGATAAACAGACATCATGTAGGTAGGAGGCAGACTGCCTCCCCTGTGTATCTATCACAATCAGTGCCATCACGGGGCCCCTCAATTTCGGGGCAGTGTGGGCTCAAGGACCAGCTGCTTTGGGGAAAGTGCATGGGGGCCCCCCAGGCAGCTGGTGCCCCTGGGAAGTGCCCAGGTGTGCCCTCTCATTAAGACAGCCCTGAACGCACCCATAATATTCGCATTTCGGCAATTGGGTCAAAACACCCGATGTTCGAGTGGAACTTACATTCGGCACAAACATCAAGCTCATTCCTATTTGTAACCCCTTTTGATAAAACAATACAAATTACCAAAATAAAAGGGTACCGTAGCTTGATACCAACACTTCTGTTTTGAAAGGGAGAGAATACAACTAAGTAATGGAACAATCATCTATTCCTGAGAAGTAATAGAATAAATTGCTTTGATAATTTAGTAGTAGAGATTCAGTTTAAAACAAATGCGTATATACTGTATGTGGGCAATAACATTTATTATCATATCGTATCACATTTTTTTTCATTTCTGAATAAACTAGAAAAGGTTACAACTTTTGTCAGATTGTATCATTGCTTGTGTCGGGAGAACGGGGCAAATGGGGAAAAGTTTTCAACAGTCATAGGATTTCTGACCAATTTATAAAGATTTTCCCTCTCTTCTTGTTGTGTCTTTGGAACAAGAAATACAATTTGGTCCATAGATACAATTCAACATATCCTATGCAATGGTCTATAAAAAGGTCAACTTAAGTTTCCATACAAAGTCCACGCAAGCATAATAATTTAAGTCAGAATTTTCAGATTCCTGCCTAGGCCTTTAAATATAAAGTTTTTGGGAAAAGCATCATCAGACAAATGGAAGGTAATTAGAAGAGATTTCTGCTTCCACTTGTTGACAAACTACATAAACACATTACAGTATACACAATAGTTTCCAAACTCCCTGCTGTTATATTATATGGAAGCTTAAAACAATACATATCAGACATATCAGACCAATCTGTCATCTGCTGACTGCCAGTTTCTATGTGTGTGACATGTGGGTGGAAATAGAAAACACACAGTTTCCATGTAGAATTTCCAAACTGCTTCTTAATTAGGACAATTAGGTTTATGGAAATGTGGAGCTTACCCCCACAGGAGCCAATTGATATAATGGGTTCTCTGTTCTGCCACAACTCTTTAACCTGCTCAGCCCCCATTGACATACCCGGTTGTAAAATGAAGGCTGCTCACACTTGTGTAACTTAAGCATTAGTATGCTGCTACTCTAAAATAATACACAGGAAATAGGCCATAAGCAACATGGTGGTAGATTAGTTTGATGCATTTTGGCAAGAGGAGTGAGACAGTGCATGAATCATAAACAGACACTGATAGACACATTTAAAGATGCTGTACTAGATAAAGTGAACACTGACCCATAAAATTAACTGGACTGCAGCAATACTAAACCAAATTGTAACTGATGCAAACAGGACTAAATGTATCAGTGCTAACGTACCCAAAAACAAATGTAATTGAGTGCACACTACACATACAGCCCTAATAGTGGAAAGTGTATGTGTTCCTGATAAGTACCTGGGACCTAATTGTTAGTATTAGCTGGCTATCCTTGGGGCCCTTCTGTAAGGTGGTGCACACAAAGCTGTCTCTTTAAGACTATGCAAGGGATGGCTGATGGGCTGGTAAGCAAGGAGCAGTCTCTATAGGCAATAAATGTAGGCAGTAAGGGTTTAAGCTCAGTTATCCTGCTCACCACTCCTGGTATGCAATGGAACCATTACCCTCTGCTTGCACCCTCAGCAGTCAGCTGTCTAGGAAGGCTCAGTCCCCACAATCAGGTCCACATAATCAGGACCACATAATCGGGCACTCCCGATCAGACACTCTATGGTTCCATCCTATTGCAGGCACGCATGCGGCAACAGGTCATTCCTGCTCTGGTCTCAACTCAGCAAACAACCTCTCAGTGGCTCAATCCATCAGCATTCTGGGCATGCAGGACACAGCGCTGGCACCCTGGTCTCCTCACAGGCTCAGTCTTGCTGTTGCTGCTCAGACACCAGAAACAGGTCCATGTGGCGTGGCTTCCTCCCGCAAAATACTGCCCAGAGCTCTGGAGAATTGCCTGAAGAAAGGTTTGTCCTCTCCTCCTCCTTGATCATTTTTCTTGGCAAAATTTACAGAACGTCTATTAATGATTTCCTTATGCATTTCTTTCATCGTATTTTCAAACTTAATTGTCATGGTTTGTGCCAGGTTTACTTTAAATGTATATAGATGTAGTTAACAAGACAGTTGAAAGTGAAAACTGAGTGGTCTTGAACTCTTGATGGGTTACTGCACATTACAGATAGTCCTTTACTTTGCGCTGCTGAAATAAATATACTCAATAGCCTACAAACAAATCAGTTGATTTAGTGGGGCCAGTAAATATGCATTCATGCCTGATCAAGTAATTGCAGCCTGAGTAGGAAGACAAATGTATAAGCTTTAAAATTCAGAAATCATTCATTACTGAACCCAGAACTAAGTTAGGATGTATTCCAAGTAAGAGGAAGCATAGTCTCAAAGCACAGACAGATTTGTCTTTAGTCACAGGACTAAGTCCAGTTAAATCATGCTAAACACACCACAGACATGAAGAATACCCACCTTACATCAAGATGATGGTATTTTGGAAAGCGTTAGAAATCTTTTTAAGAAAGCTTTTTAAAAAAAGCTGTCATAAAAGCAAACCTTCAAACTGAGCATATAATGAAACACTGCATGAACAGAGGTTACTATCTGTGGAAACAGTATGTAGAAGGATTAATAGAAAAAAATATGTATAATATGCGCTAGATATTAACTAATATGATGCAAAACCATACACCAATGATAAATGATAATAATCAGTAGGAAGTTCCAACAAACAGAAAAAAACAAACTTCTTAGTGCAATCCTCCACCACTCCTCCGTGCATGGGAAAAAAACACAGTACTGATGTAATTATCTTGAATGATGACAGGTGGCCTCACAGGTTACTAGTAGCTGTTTCACTGACAGTGTATAGCCATCCACAGTAATTTTAAACAAAGATGAAAAAATACCTCATTGCGCAATCATAAAGAAAAAAGGGGATTCACACAATAAGCCTCAATTTGAAGGCGCACTTACGAATCCTCTGGGCATGTTAGACCATCAAAAAACAGACATCCTGTTCGCCGCTCAGACTTAGATGTTTTTCCTCCTCATGCGGATCCAGCGTCCATCGTTGGTGTGCGTAGCTCCTCCCCCATGCGTTACGTTACTAGGCACGTGACTTAGTCATGGATAAGAAGGATTAATAGACCAGACATACAGGCCGATGAATTTTTATGCAAATTCAAACTTTTCTTGTAAAAGTCAATCTTGGATTTAACCCTTCTGCCTTGCGAGCCTCCTTTTCATTTAGTGGAGTTGCCCATAACAATAAAAGACCAATAGGAAGGCTTGGAGGCGGGGCCTCACTCAAGGCCTAACTCCAGCCAAAACTTTCCTTTTGGATAGACTTGGGAACCCCTTTCCATAATTTTTATTGTTGTCTGTTACCTCATTTGGAAGATATAACCTCCCTTCGTGTTCTTGTAGCTGCCTGTAAAAAGGGGACAACAAATTGGAGAGAATACATGCATACATTCCCACAAAAAAGAAGCCATTACCATACCATTATAAAGCACATAATTAGGACAGAAAAACATAGACGCACATTTACCTCACAAGTAATATTAACTTGCCAGAGGTTCTATCCCTTTCTCTTTTACTAAATAAGTGTTTTGTTGCAGTCTGGGTTTCCTCTGGATAGATTTTCCATTACTGAAAGACTGGGAAATCTTAACCAAAGGAACACAGGTCACAATAAAACATGACAGGGGTTATATCACTTCACTCACTCTATCCAATACAAGTTAAAAAAAGTTTTAATTTAAGTTGGGCTTTAACTTTTTTTGACCTGTTCCTTTAAAATACATAAAAAAAATAATGACTTTTGGAAGTAAAAAAAAAAAACATATGCTTGACTTCACTATCACAGGTAAAGTCAAAGTTACTGCCATATTATTAGTTCCATTTCTGAATTGAAATTTTTGGTCCATAAAAACAGGGGAGGACTGGACTGGTGATAATTTTCCCAGGGCATGTCCTAAAATATGTGGGCTTGTGGCCTTGAGTGGAAGTTCTGAGGGGATAGGACTACATGCTCCCTGTTTAGACCTGCAATTACAGCACCTGGCAAAGGGAAGTCTTCTAGCACTGACTTTGTTTAGAGCTCCAAGATGCCATGGGGTAGATTCACATACACTTAATATTCCGCTGCGTAATCGAAATACTCTACGCTGCCGTATTTTACCAGGCTCTACACCGAATCCTGGTAGATTTTTGCCCGTACGCTACGGCGGCGTAGTCTATTTCTCGCCGCGTAATCGAAATACGCGATTGGGGGGCGTGAAGCATTTAAATTAAGCGCGTCCCCGCGGCGATCGAACTGCGCATGCTCCGTTCAGAAATTTCCCGCCGTGCATTGCGCGAAATCACGTCGTTACGTCATTCGTTGTTTGAGTAGCGGCGTTTACGAACATTCCTATTCCCGGATGACTTACGTTAAAAATAATAAAAGACGTCGGAAAACGTAGAAATTTGACGCGGGAACGACGGCCATACTTAACATGGGCTGTCTAATATTAGAGCAGCAAAAAGCTGGTATAGTGTTACGCAAATAAAAGATGACTAAAGGTGTCGTAAGAGATTGTGATTGAAGATCGTAATTTCGGGGATCGTCGGCAAAAGCTCATTTGCATACCCCGACGCGGAAAACGACGGGAAGTCCACCCAGTGGCCGCAATTTTATTGCAGCGTAGATCCGAAGGCGTACAAACACTTAATCCAGTCGAATTGAAGCCCGCAGCCGTCTATTCATGGTTTGAGGTTTTCGACTAGCTAGAAAATGCTCGTACTTTGAAATTACTCCAGTCTAACACCAGTTAGACAGGCGTAATGGCTCTCTGAATCTGGCCCCATATGTTTAAATGTAGAGAGCTCCAAAGAAGGCCGATGCAAAGAAAAGTCCCCAGGCCAAGGATTTCTGGTCCTCCTCTGGTATAAGGTACAGTGGGGCAAAAAAGAGTTTAGTCAGCCACCAATTGTGCAAGTTCTCCCACTTAAAATGATGAGCAAGGCCTGTAATTGTCATCATAGGTATACCTCAACTATTAGAGACTATTAGAGACAATCACATTGTCTGATTTGGAAAGAATCTTTTTAAGTGTTAGAACTTGCACAATTGGTGGCTGACTAGATACTTTTTTTGCCCCACTCTATATACAGTAGCTTTAAGGCCTCGTACACACGATCGAATTTGTCCGCTGAAAACGGTCCGATGGACCGTTTCAGCAGACATCTCCGATCGTGTGTATGGGCTAGCGGACAGATTTGTCCACCCGACAGATTTCAAAGCATGCTTTGAAATCTATGCGGTGGGAATCTGTCCGCCCGACATGTCTGCTGGTTAGTACACTTACCAGCAGACATGTCGTCTCGCTCCGCCGCCGCACCGCCGCCGAATGGATTCGGCGCATGCGCGGAAGTGTTTTACTTCCTGGTGCGGTGACGTGGCGGCGTCAACGTCACCGCCACGTCACCGACACGTCAGCGCGCTCTCTGCTGGCGGGGATTTTGGTTTGCTCGTGTGTACACGCGAGCAAACCAAAATCCCAGCAGACAGATTTGTTCAAATCTGTCGGACGGACAGATTTGAACAAATCTGCCCGCTCGTGTGTATGGGGCCTTAGACCTGATGTGGTTAAAACTGGAGAGAAGATTTTTACTGATGAAATAGCAACAACGTTTTCTAGTGATCTTTGCCCAAATATTGGATTATTCAAGACTTCTGAAATTAACTCTCTTCAAAGCACTTCCAAAAGGATCTTTTTGATCTTATCACAGTTTCCGAGAAGGTTGGACCTTGATCTACAGGGTCAATACTTGGCTGCTTGAAACTGCTTTTGTGTTTAAACTTCTTACAATGTAATTGTGTTCTTTTCCTTTTAGCTCTTTCTTATACGTAAGTTTTTAGCAGCCCCCTTAATATGACCCCTTCGATGAGGTACATAAAAATCTGCTCCTCAACTTTTCCATTCCCTTTTTGATTATCCCCCCTTGCAAATGTCAGCCAAGTTCAAAGGAGATAAGCCACATATTAGATAAAAACTATCCTTAGAAACTTTAATCTGATTTCAGATGCAGGTTACATTGAGTAGAGAATTTACATGATACAATCCAAAAGTGCTGATTCAAAGTCGTGAAGCAAGATGGATAGCATGACAGACAACCTACATGCACTTGCAGAAGTCAACAATGGCCACTTCCATGTTTTCCTCTGATTCAGATTTTTTTTTTAGGCAATAGACTATTTATTAAGCAGTAAATGTGACTTTCAACAAACATTCAATGTGGGTGAATCTTTCTGGTACACATATTTTAAAAAGACAGTGGGCCAGATCCTCAGAAGCGCTACGACGGGGTATCACAGATACCCCGTCGTATTTCGCCGTTTTTTTGCCCGTGTGATTTCTAGAATCACTTACGCATAGATACAGGTGAAGATCCGCCATGTGTAAAACAATTACACCAGCGGATCGTAGATGTAATGACAACTCCGGCCGCTAGGTGGCCTTTACATTGTTTTTTCATTTGCCTATGCAAATGAGGCTAATACGCCGATTCCCGAACGCTTTTACGCCGCCCCGTCGTGGTTAACGTAATTTTCGTCCTGCAAAGATGTGGAGTAACCTTACGAAGTCCCGTCGGATGCCGTCGGCTGCCGTCGGATACCATGTTAAGTATGGCCTCGGGACCGGGTCGTGTTGTGCGTCGTTTATGTCGTTTGCGTACATCGGTTCTCAATGGGGCTGGCGTACGCTACGATTACGTCGTTTACATTGAGAAAATGTGACGTCCTTTGGAGCATGCGCACTGGGATTTCGTTGCGGCCAACACAGGGGCGCGCTTAATTTAAATACAAGCCGCCCCCTTTGAATTACGCGGCCATACGCTGGGCCATTTACTCTACACCGCCGCTAACTACGGAGCAAGTGCTTTGGGAATAAAGCACTTGCTCTAGTACGATGCGGCGGCGGCGTAGTGTAAATGGCTAACGCTACGCCGCCGGAATTCTATGAGAATCTGGCCCAGTGACTGTAAAAAATATATTCACTGCTTCATCACTAACTCTTTATCTATACCATTAAAGTGTTTATGTTATACAGGTACTATTATAATGGATACTTAGAGTGCTCATAGGTTTGTCTTATAATAGTACACAATGCAACCACTAGTGATTATCGTATCAATGCAGTAAGAAGAGATTCAAAGCCCTATGTTTCATAAAAAGATACTCACAAAACAGTGGAAGATCTCTTGTGTTCTTATTTGCAATGAAAATAATTGCTGAATAAACTCTATACGCACACTCTATATGCACTCAGCTGAGGGAGAAATATGCTATAGCAAGTTATAGTGTGGCAATTCTACCAGGGGTGGGCAATTATCTCACTGTGTGTTGCACTTAAGACACATCGTCAGGGATGTGGCAATAGCTATAGCTGGCACAGGGAATGGCCCAGTCTAGTAGCTTGTCCCTATGATACAAGAAATAGGGGGCAGAAGGGGATTGTCGGTTTATATAGTTACATCATTTGTCAAGTTGAAAAAAGACACAAACCCATCTAGTTCAACCAACATAAAACAATATAAAATATAAAAAATGAATGGAAAATGTCCATATACAGAATCCTATACCCACAGAAGATCCAGAAGAAGAAGGTAAAAGCCCAACTTACTCCAGCAGGGAAACAATAAATTCCTTCTTGATCCCCCAGTAGGCAATTGGATATTCTCCGTATTAACAATCTTGTTTCTTCCTGCTCGGCCAGCAATAGTTCTTACTACTCAACCCTTATATAATGATAGAGCATGGCCGGGGAATACAGATAACATTTTAAAATATATCTGTTACTGATTTCTGATATCCAAAAGAGAAATATTGAAGTAATAGATTTAGTAATAGATTTAGTTACAGTAGGGTTACAAACTTGTAGGCAGATGCAGTCTATATTCTCCACTGGAGGTGATGCTCTGTCATAGCAGCAATGCAGGTGGGAGAGAAGGTTAAGAGAAACTGGGTTTCTCTATGATTTTTTTGGTCATGGTCCCGGTTGGATGCACATGCCCTATGTAACCCTGGCGGCCATCTTAGGCTTAGCAGAATGTATTTAAAATGCTAACCCTTGGGTTTGGCGTGTTTTATGCAAATGGACAGGATAGGGATTCTCCGTCCGACAGTGCCAGCAATAGGGAGAGAGAAGGGCCTACGTCTACATTTCCAGGAAGCTTTGAGTTGGACGGGCAAGGCCACACCTGCTCTTTGTCCAATCATAATACAGCAATGCACTGCAATCTTGCGATGGAATGCCATTATTACTAACATATTGTATGATTGTAGCCAAGACGTTTTTGTAAATTTTGTACAGAATAGAGCAGCTTTTCTGAACCATTTTTCCGTAGAGTAACCTTTGAAACAACTTTCAGGTCTCTGGGGAACCCCTATTAAAGTAATCCAATTTACAGCTCATGGTACATTAGCAAAATCACTAAGTTGTGGAGAGTATTAACTAAAAAAATAAGAAATGTGGCATACTGATAATATTTAATATACAAGGCATTACTTTTTTATTACCCGTATTTATCGGCGTATAACGCGCACAGGCGTGTAACACGCACCCTAACTTTAAGAGGGAAGTTTCAGGGAAAAATAAACGTCCATAGCCCCCTGCGTATAACACGCAGGCACAGTTTACCCTCTATTTTTAGGGTAAAAAAGTGAGCGTTATACGCCAATAAATACAGTATCTCCCTTCTCTGCACACCGAAAAAAAACATGTGGATGTTTCTCTTTAGACTCGTACTTAGTAGAAAACTGCTTCCCTACATTAGTTGTCAATATATATGTGGTAGATTTATTATCAATTGCTCTCTGTTTAAAGAATCCCTAGAAACCTCATGAAGAACTCTAGGGTTCCATGGAACTGTGGCTGAGAGTCTGGGGCTGAAGTAGAAAATGCTTAAAACGCCTGGCAATATTTTCTTTTTTGTCCCAATTACTTCCTGTCCCAAAGACACGTGCGTAAAACTCTTTCCAAAGTGAGTTAGAAAGTTGTCACCAGTAAAGGTTTTCCCACTGGAAGATTCCCCCCTCTATTCCTGTTCTGGTGGTAACTGTAAAATTTTAGATTTGCAAGTCCTTTTTTGAAGAGGGTATGTTATACTGTAGCCCTATTTTTTGTAGTTGCTTCTCTGGACGTCACCCTCTCTATGGTCTAAGGCAATAAGTTCATCCATGTTGTAATACCAACTGACATCAATTTCTCAGAAGATAGGAATGCAAATTACAGCATAAACATTAGTTACGTATTGTACTTCAATTATACTATACAGATTTCAAACCAATTCCAGCTTTAATCTTCAGAGTACAAAGCAGCAGCCCTGTATCCCTGCCCTGCAGAACCTCCCGCTGTGCTCTGGGGAGAGCTCGCTATAATAACCGTGGTGAGACTGACGTTCCTGAGCCCATCCTCTGCATCCTGTATGGTGGGGGCTGATTAAATATGTATCAGTGCAGCTCTACTAAAGTGGCAACACGGTTTAACATTGGATAATTGAATGAGATGAAATGGACAGAGAAACTGATTAAATATGTATGCGTGCTCATGGCTACATTCGCAGAAGGAGGAAACAGTAGTTAGTATGATATAAACAGAGGCAGTTAAGGGAGGCTTTAAATGCTAATCTCCTACTGTAAGTGCAGTGTTAAATGGAAGATGGTGCGTAACTGCGCTTTGCATGGGATCAGAGAAAAATATATCATTTAGGTAATTATTTAATTTATTGCGAAAACAAAGCCATGACAGTGATAAAAATGATTTGCCATTATTTATATGGAGTTCTAAGCATGAGCAGCAGGAATACTTCTTCCCCCTTTAACCACTTAGTGGTTGCATACCCACATTTTTTTATTTTTACACCTGTAAGGCAAAAGGCATAATGAGCTAGTATGCACCGCATACCTGCTCTATATGAAATACTTACCTTAAAACGAGGTGTAGAGAACTTACCTGGTCCCCACCGAGCGAGATGTCATCTTGCCTGGCGTGTTTTATTGGGTACTGCCGCTCCAGCGCTGTGATTAGCTGGAGCGGTGATGTCGTCACTTCCGCGCATGCGCGCGAGAGATTTCATTCTGGCAAGGTCCAACGGCTGCCGGCCCTTTAGCCGAGGATCCCCCCTGCGCATGCGCTGCTGCAATCAGCAGTGCATTGCGAGGGAAATATCTCCTAAACCGTACAGGTTTAGGAGATATTCTTTATACCTACAGGTAAGCCTTATTATAGAAATGCTATAAAAATGCATTGTTTACTGTGAAAATGACAATTGCAGTTTGGGAGTTAACCACTAGGGGGCGCTGTAGAGGTTAGGTGTGACCTGTGTTTCTAACTGTAGGGGGGGCTGGACGTGTGACGTCATTGATCGCCTTTCCCTATATCAGGGAACAGACGATCAATGACAGCACCACTGTGAAGAACGGGGAAGGTGTGTTTACACACACCTCTCCCCGTTCTTCAGCTCCGGGGACCGATTGCGGAATTTCGGAGGCCGCAGTCACAGAGCTTCGGACCGGGTCATGGGGGCGCGCAGCAGGTGCGCGCCCGCGACCCACGGCTGGGCATTCTGCCAACGTATATCGGCATTAGGCGGTCCTTAAGTGGTTAATAAAAAAAGCAAAAACATGTCCATTCTAAGTGGAGGTCGGAATGGCGTCTGAGTAACCATATACAGTACTTATCTCTTATGATGTACTTTTACAGTATATGCTGCTGTGCTGTCCTCCTTATTTGTCCTTGGTGTAAATACAGACCAGAAATACTAAATATTTTTGCCCTATTATGAAAAATATTACATCGGTATTTAAGAGTTTATCCAATCCTTATCCTTTAATTACCCCCATGATTCCTTGTGGCATCTTTGCTAAAGGTGAGATTCTTCTTTAACTAACCCCAACCCATGACTGCGGCCAACCTGGTAAAATATTTATCTACCTCCACGATCATTGCTGTGTGGCCCTGCATGCCATTGCACAGTCTTTGCAAAGAATACTGTACGTCCTGGCTGGGTCCTCTTCCTATTGTGCATGTTTTCCCAAATTATTACTATCAATTAACCTCGATTTCTGGAGGCCACCATGGATACAGCTCCATATTGAAATTTTCAGGGCTGGGGTACATGTGTGCAGTAGGAATAGGAGTCAGCCAGGCAGGGCTGCACAGCAAAGGAACGGGAATAATGGGAATAAATGTACATTTTTTTTTTTTTTTAGCTGTGCCCCATACTCTTTAATTCCTGTCCTATAGACACAAATGGAAGTGAAAAGCAGGGTTGCCAACCGCCAGTAAATTTACTGACAGTTTGTAAAAATCTGTGTTTTTTTTATAACTGCCAATAAATATCAAGGGCTGATAATTTCATGCTGTGTTGACTTTTTAAGCCTATTACTTTGTTATAGGTATTGTCAGTGTTTCCATATCATGTTTATACTGTTCAAATATTCACTGTGTTATTTTTCAATAGGAGTTCTCAGGTTGGCAGTAAAAAAAAAAGTGCTGCGCCAGTAAATTTTCCATGTTTTGTCAGTAAAAAATGCTGAGGGAAGTTGGCGACCCTGGTGAGAAGCTGGCTTTCAAAAGCAAGGGAGATCTTCTGTTTGATAGTTTTCCCCAGAAATGTTAGTTAGTTATAAGTGAAATACAGCTCAGGGAGTTCAAATGAAGAGCAAACCTGAGCCAGAAAATCTGAAGCAGTCTCCCCAACAGTGAACAAGGATGGTCTCTAGGATCTCTTTCAGGCTTGTACTCATTGTGCCCTGGGTGCTGGAATGCTTTACTGCAGTACCAGACAACTTCTGTACTCTGTGCTTCCAGATCAGGTCCTCTGTGGACTTTCTGCAGGCTGCTTCCAGGAACTTTAAATGTGGGTCTCCCATCTCTACCTAAGCTGGAACCCCTGATAGCCTTCTGCAAACTTCAAAGGGCCACAGCCTTCAGACTGGGTCTTCTCCAATCTCCACACAGGACAAAGACCCTGCTGTCCTAGGTCGTAGGCCATTTATGCACACCTCAGTCTCCTACTGGTCATTCTTCCTTCCAGGGATTGGCTAAGGTTGTATGAATATGTGAGTTTAGGGTCTGCATTTTCACTGTGCAAGTGCAGTTGCTCCAGAGCTTAGTAAATGAGGTAAAGCTTCACTTTGCAAAAAATACCAAACCAGGAGCAGGGAAAATTAAAGGGGTTGTAAAAGTACAATTTTTTTCCCCCTAAATAGCTTTCTTTATCTTAGTGCAGTCCTCCTTCACTTACCTCATCCTTTCATTTTGCTTTTAAATGTCCTTATTTCTTCTGGGAAATCCTCACTTCCTGTTCTTCCGTCTGTAACTCCACACAGTGGAGAAAGCCTTGCATTACTGTGTGGAGTTACAGACAGAAGAACAGGAAGTGAGGATTTCTCAGAAGAAATAAGGACATTTAAAAGCAAAATGGAAGGATGAGGTAAGTGAAGGAGGACTGCACTGAGGTAAAGGAAGCTTTTTAGGAAAAAAAATTGTACCTTTACAACCTCTTTAAAAAAAAAACAGCATTTTTGCATGCACGTGATTTTATGATGAAGTCAGCAGAGCTTCTGCTCATTTACTAAGCTCTAGGGCAACTTGCAGAGTGCAACTGTCTATTTGCCCTTAGTAAATCAACCCCTGTGATTCTGATTTAAAAACAAACAAACAAAAAAACATTATGTTTCACTGGCTAAGACATTTGGTACGTATGCGTGAGAATGTACTGTGCAGTAGAAAAAGCAGAAGCAATGATATCGTTAAACACATTGCCATTGTATTGGCAACATCACCATATCCCAGGAGTTTTCAGGCAGTGCTGCACATCATTCTCATGTATGCGAGAAAAGCAGAAAGTCAGGGAAACACAAGAAAAGGGTATTTCTAAACTGGAAAAAAAAAACTCTTAGCTTGGTGGAGGTGAAAATTTAGCTTTAATTTAGTGGGGAAACTTTTTTATATATATATATATATATATATATATATATATATATATATATATATATATATATATATATATATATATATATATATATATATATATATGTTAAACTATTGAAATTGAAATGAGTAAATTGACTGAACAGATCTGTAAGAAATTCTTCTAACTCAATTGCCACTTATAGAATTGCAAGGGAATAAGAAGGTGATAATATCAGGTGATGGGAACTGTAATACTTGCTACTGTATTATATAACATAATATTTCAATTAGTAGAACTAAAATAACTTGTAAGTGGCATATAGTTATCTGCAACATAGCCAAATCATTTTTATACACAGTACCTGAGTATGTTTATCACTCCCTCCTATGCTGGAAACCAGCTGTATACATAGGCACTTTCTATACTGTAGGTACATATGTATGCATTTGAAAATGGATGTTTGATGACAATTTTGTTTTTAAATACATATAAGCACAGGCTAAGGTCTTTGCTTTCAGATACCAGGGGAAGATTTACTAAAACTGGTGCATGCAGAATCAGTTTCTAATTTCAGCTCGTTCATTTAAACTTTGACTATAACACCTAGAAGCTGATTGGTTACTATGCACATCTGCACCAGAATCTTTCCCACTCTGTCTATATGGAGCTATCTGATGGGAGAGGGTTAGCAGGGGATTCACTGCTCTATTTTATTTGTGTATACATTTCAGCTTGAGCTACTGAGGTCTGTAAAGAAAAATATATACTTTTTTTATTAGACGGTAAGATGGAAAAATGGAAAACATGTTACAAGAAGCCCAAAATGCCACCTGGCAAATTAACCACTTCCATACGGTGCATTTTCACCCCCTTCCTGCCCAGACCAATTTTTAGTTTTCAGCGCTGTCGCACTTTGAATGACAATTGTGCGGTCATGCGACGTGGCTCCCAAACAAAATTGACGTCCTTTTTTTCCCCACAAATAGAGCTTTCTTTTGGTGGTATTTGATCACCTCTGCGGTTTTTATTTTTTGCACTATAAACTAAAGAAGAGTGAATATTTTGAAAAAAAAAAAACACAATAACTTTTACTCTTTGATTTAATAAATATCATATTTTTTTTTTTTTTTTTAAACATTTATTTTTTCCTCAGTTTAGACCGATGCGTATTCTTCTACATATTTTTGGTAAAAAAAATTGCAATAATCGTATTTGATCGTTTTGCACAAAAGTTATAGCGTCTACAAAATAGGGAATATGGCATTTTTTTTTTTTTTTTTTTACTAGTAATGGCGGCAATCTGGGATTTTTATTGTGACCGTGATATTGGAAACTTTTGACACATTTTTGGGACCATTCACATTTACACAGCGATTAGCGCTATAAAACTGCACTGTAAATGTGACTGGCAGGGAAGGGGTTAACACTAGGGGGCGCTGATGGGGTTAAATTTGTTCCCTAAAGTATGTTCTAACTGTAGGGGGAGGGGGACTCACAAGGGGAGGAGATCGATGTGTGTTCCTCTGTACTGGGAACACACATCAGTCTCCTCACCGCTGACAGGACATGGATCTGTGTGTTTACACACACAGATCCATGTCCTGCCATGATTGCGGGCAATCGCGGGTGGCCAGGCGGACATCGCGGCCGCCGGGCACGCGCACCGAGTCCTGAGCAATGCGGCGGCGCCCCCTAGCGGCCGGAAAAAGCAAGGACGTCATACGGCGTCCAGTCTGAAGGACGAGAGGTTCCCGCCGACGTCATTTTAATATGGCTTGGTAGGGAAGAGGTTAAAGTAATTCCTTTCCACCACTAGATCTCCTCAGTTTTCCAGATTTGATCTGAAGGACTAAAAACATCCTGTGATTTCACTGCCTCATATCAGGCACACTCTCTGCAATACTGAGGACAGTCCAGCTTCAGCTCCCATTCACACTGAGACCAGCCATACATTATACAATTTTCTTGTACAATTTTCCTTTAGATTTACCAAAACCATATAATACTGTATGAGGTCAAAACCTAAACACTTTGGCCCGGATTCAGAAAGCACTTACGCCGACGTATCTACAGATACACCGCGTGAGTGCACGGATGCGCCGTCGTATCTATGCGCCTGAGTCTGAAAGCAAGATACGCCTGAAATTTGGCTTCATACGACCGACGTAAGTGTCCTACGCCGTCGTATCTTGGACGCATATTTACGCTGGCCGCAAGGGGCCTTCCATTGATTTACGAATATGTAAATGACCGAGATACGCCGATTCACGAACGTACTTGCGCCCGTTGCTGTAATATACGCCGTTTACGTAAAGCGTACGTCTGGCGTAAAGTTATTCCACCTAAAGGTGGCGCAAACCATGCAAAGGTATGAAAGTTGGAATAGCCGTCGTATTTTACGTTGTTTATGTAGTACTACGTGAATAGGGCTGTGCGTAGGTTACGTTCACGTCGTAGGCAGTGTATTGACGTATCTTAGGCAGCTATTTCGACGTAACTGTGAGCATGCGCACTGAGATGCGTCCAAGAAACAATGCATGCGCAGTTCGTTTTCATTTGCATAATTTGCATGGGGTCACGCTTCATTATAATATATCACGCCCACTTCCACCTACTTTGACTTACGTCGGCTTACGCCGACAACTATACGCTACGCCGGCGCAACATTAACCGCATATTCTTTGTGAATAGCATGATTGCCTCTCAACGTTGTGCCAGCGTAAAGACGATGCGCTACACCGGCATAAAGATACGCCGATCTACGTGAATCCGGGCCTTTCAGTTTGTAATCGGGCAGGCCCTTGCACTGCATAGTTGCAGGTAAATCTGAAGGAAATTGAATAAGAAAATGGTATAATGTATACAATATAGCTTTAGTGTGAGTGTATCCAGGAGGCGATTTAGAGGTGCAGAGTTGCAAATTTTTAGCTATAGACCTGTAAATAGAAGCGCAATAAAAAAATTGCATTTACGTGTCTTTATAAAGCATTTTCCAAGTTCTCCCATTTAAGTCTATAGTGCCAAAATGCTCTAAGAAGCCAAATGTACTGGAGCTTCATGCAATAGGTGACAAGTGAATAATAGGATTTTTCATCTCACGTTTTGTGAAAGAACACTGAAGTGTGAATTGGGGCTCAGAGAAGTAGTGAAAGTCATAAGAGTGTTCCTAATGAAGTCTTCTTGATGATGAAATGTGTAGGCATGGTTCATTGCTTACGTCATCGTGTTACTACTTGTTGGTCTGATCAGCCAAGAGGACACCAGGGAGGCTCTACGTGAGGCTTAGTATTATCTGTTTGCAGTTTTCTTGGAGGTACTATGAACATATAAGTGTTTTTATGTGTTCTGTGGTTTTGAATACATTTACAGTACCTTATTATTGGAAGTGATTTTGTGTTTTTATAATGTTTGGACGTCATCTGCTGATTCTCTATCTGGGGGAAAACCTAAGAGCTTTGTTTGCCCTATCAGATGTATAGAGGTCATATTATTATCATGACATGAGCTGATTTCTGTTTAAAGTCGTACTAAAGGAAAAATCTTAAATGACATATGTGATGAAGTCTGTTACTTGCATTAAAGCGGAGGTCCACCTAAAAAAAAAAATATTAAAAGCCAGCAGCTACAAATACTGCAGCTGCTGACTTTTAATAAATGGACACTTACCTGTCCATGGTGCCCGCAATGTCAGCAGCCGAAGCCAAGCAATCGCTCATCTCTCGGCTACCCCCGCCGCCATCCTCGTTGAAGGAATCACAAAGTGAACCGTTGCGGTTTCACTCCCCGGTTCCCTACTGCACATGCGTGAGTCGTGTGGCGCATCCTCACTGGTCCCTGCTGTCTCCTGGGACCAGTGAGGGGTCCTATGCATTAAGGTGAAAAAACATCCGACAGTACTCCCCCGAACCCCCGTTTTACTTACCTCACCCCTCGAAAGTCCCACGCTCGTCCCCATCATCCTTCTTAGTTCTCAGCCTGGCCATTGATTGGCTACACTGGATGGATTAAAAGCAGCACAGCCATTGGCTGATGCTGCTGTCAATCACATCCAATGATGCGGCGTGCTGGCGGGCGGGGCCGAGTGATACAGGGAGCCGCCGCTGTATCATGGGAGTGTGCCCGCAAAAAGCTTTCCACCATGCGAGCTCGCATGAAGGTGGAAAGCTCTTGCGGGGGGGGGGGGGGCGAGACAGCCGCTGAGGGACCCCAGAAGATGTGGATCGGGGCCACTGTGTGCAAAACGAGCTGCACAGTGGATGTAAGTATAATAGGTTTGTTATTTAAAAAAAAAAAAATGTACTTTAGTGTCCCTTTAACTAGAGACACGAAAAGAAGTCACAAGACTGCTATATACTGCAGATGAAAAAAAGTATTTAGCCGTTTATATTTACTAAAATAATTGTTTTGTGTACAGTAGGAGACTAGATATAGTAAATGCAGGGTCCTGGTCATTTTAACAACAAGCAGATATAAAAGACATAACTTAATTAAATGCCTGTATTCAGTAACAAATCAGTAAGTAGATTTTTTAAACGTTATCTGTCTATGTACCTGAATTTGACCTAGTGCTAGCCTTTTGGAAACCCTGTACATCATAAATCAGACTGGTAGAAGAAAAAAGACAAAAAGGCAACTGGTTCTTGAGGTACAAAGGAGCATGCAGATAGGAGGAGAAAGCAAAGTGAGAGAGAGAAAAGCTCAGCAATGTGCTGCTTCTCCCTTCAATATCCAGGCACAGGTTGAGGGTAAGGGGGAGACCTATAAGTATTACTTAAAAGAGAAGTATGGCCAAAGGGAAAAAAAAAAAAGAAAATTAAAAGGAATGCAGGCATCACATCTAAGATTTGGCCAGCTGCAAAATATTAACTACTTCAGCCCCGGACCATTTTGCTGGTCAATGACCGGGCCACTTTTTGCGATTCGGCACTGCGTCGCTTTAACTGACAATTGCGCGGTCGTGCGACGTGGCTCCCAAACAAAATTGGCGTCCTTTTTTCTTCACAAATAGAGCTTTCTTTTGCGCTATAAACAAAATTAGAGCGACAATTAAAAAAAAAAAGAATATTTCTTACTTTTTGCTATAATAAATATCCCCCAAAAATATATAAAAAAAAAAAAAATTTCCCCAGTTTAGGCCGATACATATTTTTCGTAAAAAAAATCGCAATAAGCGTTTATTGATTGGTTTGCGCAAAAATTATAGCCTCTACAAAATAGGGGATAGATTTATGGCATTTTTTTTTTTTTACTAGTAATGGCGGCGATCAGCGTTTTTTTATCGGTACTGCGACCTTATGGCGGACACTTCGGACACTTTTGGCACATTTTTGGGACCATTGTCATTTTTATAGCGATCAGTGCTATAAAAATGCATTGATTACTGTAAAAATGCCACTGGCAGGGAAGGGGTTAACACTAGGGGGCGAGGATGGGGTTAAGTATGTTCCCTAGGTGTGTTCTAACTGAGGGGGGGTGGGACTGACTAGGGGAAATGACAGATCGCTGTTCATACATTGTATGAACAGACGAACAGTCATTTCTCCCCCTGACAGGACCGGGAGCTGTGTGTTTACACACACAGCTTCTCGTTTTGTAACGAGCGATCGCAGGTGCCCAGCGGTGATCGCGCACGTGCATCAGCACCAGGGGCCGAGCACCCCTAATGGCTGGAATGCGAAATGACGTATAGATACGTGATTTCGCGCAGCCGAGCCGACCTGCCGCTGTATAACTGCGGCGGCTGGTCGGCTAGTGGTTACATTTTTATTTTTTGGTCTTAATTACATGCAGCAATTCACTATTCTAATAATTAGTTTAGAAGTTGCTTTGAAGTGAAGTGAAGTGAAGTGTGGAAGTGTACTTATTAGGCTATTCATGAACAGTTTAATCCCAATATAGATACATCGTTTTCGGGTTGTGAATTTTGTTTTTCTACAGCATTAATTTGCAATGTTTTGTTTTTTAGCATAAGACAGCATCACATAATTGGTGCATGGGTACTCTTAGAACCACTGGCGTAGCGGGGGGGGGGCAGGGGGGGCTGTCGCACCGGGCGAAAAATGGGGGGGGGCGAATCCATCCACCGGCTCCGCGGAGCGCTCCGGAGCCTCGGCCTAGGAAAGTCCCCAGCTTCGGCCTAGCTCCGGAGCGGCGGCCATCTTGGTACACCCGGCGGCGGCCCTCCTCTCTGTTCACACCCACAGAGGAGGAGGAGCCCACGCTTGAGGGAAACCACACACGCCGCTGTCTGAGGTCTGAGGTCTGCACTACTGGGGGTTACTGTCTGAGGTCTGCACTACTGGGGGTTATTGTCTGAGGTCTGCACTACTGGGGGTTATTGTCTGAGGTCTGCACTACTGGGGGTTATTGTCTGAGGTCTGCACTACTGGGGGTTATTGTCTGAGGTCTGCACTACTGGGGGTTATTGTCTGAGGTCTGCACTACTGGGGGTTAATGTCTGAGGTCTGCACTATTGGGGGTTACTGTCTGAGGTCTGAACTACTGGGGGTTATTGTCTGAGGTCTGCACTACTGGGGGTTAATGTCTGAGGTCTGCACTATTGGGGGTTAATGTCTGAGGTCTGCACTATTGGGGGTTACTGTCTGAGGTCTGCACTACTGGGGGTTAATGTCTGAGGTCTGCACTATTGGGGGTTAATGTCTGAGGTCTGCACTATTGGGGGTTACTGTCTGAGGTCTGCACTATTGGGGGTTAATGTCTGAGGTCTGCACTATTGGGGGTTACTGTCTGAGGTCTGCACTATTGGGGGTTAATGTCTGAGGTCTGCACTATTGGTGGTTAATGTCTGAGGTCTGCACTATTGGGGGTTACTGTCTGAGGTCTGCACTACTGGGGGTTATTGTCTGAGGTCTGCACTACTGGGGGTTATTGTCTGAGGTCTGCACTACTGGGGGTTAATGTCTGAGGTCTGCACTATTGGGGGTTAATGTCTGAGGTCTGCACTATTGGGGGTTACTGTCTGAGGTCTGCACTACTGGGGGTTACTGTCTGAGGTCTGCACTATTGGGGGTTACTGTCTGAGGTCTGCACTACTGGGGGTTACTGTCTGAGGTCTGCACTATTATGGGGGTTACTGTCTGAGGTCTGCACTATTATGGGGGTTACTGTCTGAGGTCTGCACTATTATGGGGGTTACTGTCTGAGGTCTGCACTATTATGGGGGTTACTGTCTGAGGTCTGCACTATTATGGGGGTTACTGTCTGAGGTCTGCACTATTATGGGGGTTACTGTCTGAGGTCTGCACTATTATGGGGGTTACTGTCTGAGGTCTGCACTATTATGGGGGTTACTGTCTGAGGTCTGCACTATTATGGGGGTTACTGTCTGAGGTCTGCACTATTATGGGGGTTACTGTCTGAGGTCTGTTAAATAGGGGGTCTGTGATTGTGGGGGGTCTATCTGTGATTGGGGGGATCCATCTGTGATGAGAGGTCTGTTATTTAGGGGGTCAGTCTGTGATGGGGGATCTGTGATTGTGGGGGGGTCAGTCTGTGATGGGGGATCTGTGATTGTGGGGGGGGGGTTCAGTCTATGATGGGGGATCTGTGGTTGTGGGGGGGGGTCAGTCTGTTAATCCCTTACAGTAAGGGGTTAAATGATTAATCCTGCAATAATTTACCCCTTACATGCTGAAAGCCCTGAGAGGGATACATTACAGATCCTTATAACCAGAGTGGATGATTATACAAGGGGGGGGGGGGGGGGGGGGCGAAAAAAAAAAAATCTGCCCCGGGCGCCCATAACTCTGGTTACGCCACTGCTTAGAACATAGTTAGCATGTATAGGAAAGTCTAGGTCAAAGAAATGGCATTTACATCAGAGAGTGACTAAGTCAGAGACCTTTGTCATCTTGTCCTCTGATAGAAGTCATAGGACTTCATAGCCACACCAGACAACAGACTGTTTCATGTGTTCCTATGGGGGTTTATTTTCTATAATTTCGTCTCTCAGATCTAAGGTCAGGCAGGAAAAAATAAATCCAGCTTCTGATAAAAATCCAACAGTAGACGTGGAATTCCCAGAACTAAAAAATAATGATTTTAAAGCTGGAAAGAAGGCAACTAAACTCAGAGAAGCCC
Organism: Rana kukunoris; assembly: GCA_029574335.1. Classification (NCBI taxonomy): domain Eukaryota; kingdom Metazoa; phylum Chordata; class Amphibia; order Anura; family Ranidae; genus Rana; species Rana kukunoris. The sequence goes on from CM056051.1 coordinate 389,372,303, forward strand.
TATATGCTCATAAATATATTTTATTTCTACTTTAACAAAAACCATAGAGCAAAAGACACATACAAATAATTGTCACTCCTGACAAAGCATGCAGGTCATGTGAAACGAGTCACCCATGTCCCCTGCCTATGTAACATGTGCTGATGTTTTAATTCTTCCAATAAATTTGAATTGCATTGTATATGGGAGTGCGGCCATCTTGTTTTCCTTCACACAGGTCTTTCATAATGTATTAGTATGCCGTGCATACTCGTACATTATAGTTTAAAGCTGCCGGGGGACTCATATAATAAAGAAAGAGTATCAACTTTACTACTGCTTTAACTGCAATGTAAAATGTAATCATGTCTCCGGCCCTGCCTGACCAGTGTAAGGGAGCTGTGCAATTCTTAGGACAGGGTTGACAGAAAGATACATTTTTACAGGTATAACAGTTCCCTTGTATGAATTTTTATTTTGCCTGGAGTACAGCTTTAAGCATGGATCACAAGACTGTCTGAACAGAACTACAAATGCAGATAAAGCAGTTGCCATAACTGTGGTAGGGACCAGGTTTAGAATTTGCGATAAGGCCCAGGAGATGTTGGCTATATGCACTGATATGGCTTTCATGTGCTACCACCTGGTTAGCTTTATGCAGACCACTATTGAGACTTGTTTTACATACTCACCTACTCTCACGTTTAACTTTGAATTTCGATTCTCTTTATGGTCCACAGAGGACAGGATTTGAAAACACTGATCTAGGTCTGATTTATATTCTTCTGTGTCATTGTGTCATGCTCTGTTCCAGATTATATAATGGCTTTGAAATGTCTGGTCTTTGGAGGATATTACAAACGATTCAGAATATTTTGCATCCGCTTCATTTTTCAGTCTGCTCTTCAATCGAGCTGTTTTGAATAGCTTTGTAATTTTTATGCTTACCTTTGTATTCTGTTTGAGTTTATTTCTTATTTATTAATTCCTGCTGTTACTATGTGCTATATGTATTTTTAAGCTCCCCTTCCCTTTTCTGCATTTTCTTTGGATGTTATTGCCTGTTTTGCATTGTCAGAATTTATATTTTACATACTTATAAAGATATGTGAGTTATACCTCGTACACACGACCGGTTTTCCCGTCGGAAAAACTGCCATGACAGTTTTTGGCTGGGAAAACCGGCCGTGTGTATGCTCCATCAAAGTTTTCCCATCAGGAAACTGCCGGGAATCCTGGCGGGAAAAATGAGAACATGTTCTCTTTTTTCCCACCGGGACTCCTGGCGTTTTTTTAGCCGGCAGTTTACCTATGGGGAAAACCTGCGGTGGAGCATACACACAGCCGGGTTTCCCAACCAAAGCTCTCATGGCAGTTTTCCTGCCAGGGAACCCGGCCCTGTATAGGGGGAAATAGCTAGCAAGCAGGTTCTCGGTTTTGCCCTTGGTTTTCCCGGCGGACTTTCTACTGCTGGGAAAACCGATCGTGTGTACAAGGCATAAGGGAAATTTCTGTATTACATGCAGTTGTGACATAATGTAAGTTGACCTTGTTCTGACTTGTATTTGACCTGCTTCAAGTGTGTTTTTGCATTCCTGGTAAGGCTGGTGTAAGGGTTTTTGTATACACAAGCTAAGGTTCAATTTTTCATAGGCAATGCTTTAAAAGTCCCTACACGTCATCAGTTGTACAGAGGAACGCAGGAGCCTATGTGATAGCATATAGGTGTCAGCAGTGGCGTCGCTAGTGGGTGGCTACTGGGGCTATAGCCCTGAATCTGGGGCCCATAGCCCAGAATCTATTACCTAGGGTTGGCACTGGGCTCCATCTGCTCAGCTGGTGCTCGAGGGGACAGACATAACTAGTTAGTTTTACCAGGCACAAGTTCTTATCTATATTCAGCAGCTCCCCAAATTTTAACATTGTCCCAACGTCCGCTTCTATACCAATCAACCGCAGCACAAAGATTACTCCACCAGGACTATTTGATGATTTTCGGGCTCAGGCTAAGTAATCCTTGTGCTTCGATTCCTGACAATTACATTGAATGGCAGATAGGTATAGAAGTGGACGTTGGGACGTCAGTTATGTTCCTTCCCAGACACCAGCTGAGCAGATGGAGCCCAGAGCCCAGTCTGGTCTGCATCACTATAAGCAGTAAGCAAGTAAGTGAGCTGAGGGATTAAACAGTCCTGTTGCTTCCCTGGGCCCCTACTGTAGCTGAGCATTTTTTTTTTTTAATTGTTGACAACAGGGGGGGGGGGCTCTCTGGGGACCCTGATGTAAGGGGAGGCTCTCTTGGGATCCTGATGTAAGGAGGGGGGCTCTCTGGGGACCCTGATGTAAGGGGAGGCTCTCTGGGGACCCTGATGTAGGGGGGGCTCTCTAGGGACCCGGATCTAAGGGGAATCTGCACTTAGATATGTAACAATATATTTTATATACCGCACACATGTATATTATATACATGCGTATGCCCGCCCAAGCGTATGACTTTCTTTACTTCGCTGCTATGGGCTCTAGATCTTTTGTAGACCTAGCAATACCCCTGGGAGTCAGGTTCTCTTTATGAGACATCTGAGGTCTATTAAACACCTGGATGTGTTCCCTGTACTCCATTGCAGCTAATGGAACACAGATCATGTTCCATCAGCCGCTTCCCCCAGGCACTAATCCCAGTGATTGACTGCTCAGGACCAAACTACACTTAATTTCCTGTTCTGTGAGGAAAGCTCAGTGGACGCATTGTCCATTGAGCACCCGCTGTTCTTTCCCAGTGGCAGGTGATACAGCAGAGCTTGGTTAATATGGCTGAGTCGGGGGGGGCACATAGCAGTGATTGTGGAAGTGATTGGCAGATTCACGTGCTCGTAACACGACCACATTGGAAGCCCACAGTCGGCTTTACAAAAGTACACACACAGGGGTGGACTGACAACTCATGGGGCCCCCGGGCAATAGAAGATTATGGGTCCCCCAGGCTTACAGATGGCCACCAAGCCAGGTGGCAGTACAGAGGCGGGGCCGCTACAATCTCAGGATTTTCATATCAAAAGCATGTCAGTTTTGGACATATCAGGGACAGATGTAAAAAAACACAGATTTTTACATACTGTCCCTGGTTTTAATGAGCCTTGCAACACTGATGGGGCCCCCTAGTGGCATGGGGCCCTCGGGCAGTGCCCGAGTTTCTCAATAGTCAGTCCGCCCCTGTACACACACTCCCAGCTGGTATAGTGGCCGGGATTGTGCTAAAAACACATGTCTGCAGCACAGTTAAAAATCTGAATCCCCAGTAAGTGGCTGGGAATCCAGATTTTACCACTTCCTTCATCCTGGCGACCTAAGTCGCTGCCTAAGCAGCCTTATGGTGGCACTAGTTCCTGATTGCTATAGACTTGTATGAGAAAGTGTTACATTTTATGGTAAGTGCCTTTAAAGTCCATTATTAATTTTCATTTTTTATCAAATATATCTTTTAGGATGTGGCACATGTAAAGTAGAGGTGCTCACTAGCCATCAAATGGCACCCAATCCATTCACTTCAATTGAGATGAGAATGCAAAACATTTCCGAGGTAAACAAAAGCCCATTGGCACAGGCCTAATGCATTCTTGTGCATAATAATGGGTTTAAGACCACTGCCTTGCCTGCCAATGTAAATCTACTGTGTTTATGCAATTGGAACAGTGTGCTGTGTACATAGAGTTTATCCACGCCTGGTCAATATTGCCAGCAGAGTATGGGGAGTTTGCCCACTCATAGGGATCATTTACAGGAGTGATCAGCCCTGTACAATGTGCAGAGTAATTAACTTTTTTTATCATGTAACCTATTTAAGTTAACCACGTAAGGACCGGAAGGATTTGCCCCCTTAATGACCATTTTTTGCGATACAGCACTGCTGACAATTGTGCGGTCGTGCAACATTGTACCAAAGGAAAACTGATGTCATTTTTTTTTCTCACAAATAAAGCTTTATTTTAGTGATATTTGATCACCTTTGCGGCTTTTATTTTTTGCGCTATAAACAAATGAAAAAAAAAAAAAAACAATATTTTTTTTGCTTTTTTCTAAAAAATAAAATCCATAAATAAATAAATGCCTTCCTTAGTTTAGGCCAATATGTATTCTTCTACATATTTTTGTATGGCGGTCGTTTTCAATTTTTTAGCAGGACTGCAACATTGCAGCGCACAAATCGGACACTATTGTCACTGTTTCGGGACCAGTGACACTTTCACAGCGATCAGTGCTCTAAAAATTCACTGATTACTGTATAAATGACACTGGCAGGGAAGGGGTTAACACCAGGGGCGATCAAGGGGTTAAATGTTCCCTAGGGAGGTGTTTTCTATATGTGGGGAGAGTTGACTGACAGTGAGTAGAGGGAGATCGCTGTTCCTGATCACTAAGAACAGACAATCTCACTTTACTCCCCTGACAGAACGGGGATCCACTTTATTTACACTGGTGGATCCCCGTTCTGCCTTTCTACGGAGTGATCGAGGGTGGCTGGCAGACATCGAGTCTGCTGGACCCACTGAATGGATCCCCCCGTTAGCGAATGGGCACCCGCACACGCTCACAGATCGCGGTGTACGTGCCTTGCGTACAATGACGGGGATTTGCGCAGCCGAGCCAACCTTTCGCAATGTAACTGCGGCGGCTGATCGGCAAGTGGTTAGGGGTACGCAGTGACGGGCACACAGATCCAAATGCAGAGCCTGCATGCACCCATCCCTGTGTACCTGTCAAACCTGGCTGTGCAGGTAAGTTTGTACAGCCAATACATTCACTTAAACGAAGTAAGAGAATGTCACCAGCACACCAAGGATCTCTGGTGCGAGTCCAAAGCTTTATTCAGTGATCATCATATTGTTACAGCAGATTGCAACTTTTCGTAGCCAAGCAGGACCCCTTAATCAGGCATGTCACGGGTCCAGCCGATGGTTGCTTCAGCACCCATATATATGTACAGCCGTTTCTAGAGGAACGTGTGCGTTGGGAATAGTGCGTTGGAATTCATTTACTTAAATGGGCTTCCTGTGTGCAGCCCAGTGCTAGCTTGTGTGAATGAGCCCTTGAGTTGTGTGCAGATGCAGTCATACACAAACCTCACACCTCGAGTAGCTATGAAATATCATTTCAGTGTTTGGATATACTTAAAATAAAACAGAAGAACAAACATGTATTGTATAGCAGCTTACCAGTCCTCACATGAGGATAAAAAATGTGTATAGAGAATTTGATTGTTTAGATTGACCCTTACATTATAGGCATATAGTTTTTGACACATCTAAAACAGTGGTGGGCAACTTAAAATTATAGAGGGTCGTACAGCCGGTCGGAGCCTCTGATCACTTTGGCTAATGCAGCCTTGTTTTGACAATTACCTGATAATGTTCAAGTATACATTTTATGTATTGTGTTTGTAGCGCTTACCCCCGAAGGAGCGGCTGATTGTTTTGGGCCTGCACTCTGCTTTATTACCCCCCAGTATTCTTGGTCTCACTCCCCTTGACACAGCTGTGGTGTAAACTGACACAATGGTTTATAAGCGACAAAGGAACCGTTAAGGCACAAGTTAAACTTAAACAATCGTTGACTTTACTAAAGCAGTTGTTGTAATACACAATCAGAACGTAAGTGATGCACATTCAGTATTGCGAAAGACTGTGAGTAACAATTTCTTTACACCCCCTCTGCGGCCGCAGGTATTTTGGTGTCTCCGAGTGGGACTAGCGCGCAGGCCTTACTTCAAGCTGCGCGCCTTCCCACTTCCAGTACACTTCCAGTAAACAACCACACAGTATGCGCTACGCAACACCCAACAGAATAAAACACAACCGTAGCGGGTAATCACTCAGTAACTTCCCTATGACAGTATCTGTCTAACAGAAACAGCGCTGCAAGGCCTTGCCAATAAAATGTAGTAGTATTAGTCCTTGATCTTCTTTCTTCGCTAGCAATGCGAACCCAATTTGTAATCCACAGGTATTTTAATAGTAGTTTAATGCAAACAGGGACTGTAGATTAAACGTGGAGGGTGACTGCGCACTCTTTCCTAGTTAATACACAATCTTCAATGGCCGGCCATCAAGCAGTTGATTAAGGCTTTCAGGTCCTGGCACATGTGGCTTAGAGAAACACACTGGCAGCGTGGGACTAACGGTCCCAGCAACACTACCCCGGCAGTCTAAGTGTGTGAGTGTGTAAACAGTACAAAGCTTTGGGCCCGGGCCCTCTCACCACACGATGCCCAGATGACTGGATGCTTTCGCCGCACACGGCCTCCGCCTGGTCTCTGCACTCGTCCGGTTGTCCAGTTCCCACTTCCAGAGACGATCGGGAACCCTCCGACACTTGCCTGGATACCGATGGCTTGCTTCCGCACGAGGTAGGCCAGAACTCCACCAAACACACTGTGAAAGAGTTCCTCCAGGGTGTGGGTCCCGAGGCAGAGAGACCTAAAAAACAAAAATGGCCACCACCAGGTCTTTTTTTATCTTCCCAGCCTGCCTTGCAGCCCTGAGTGTTCCTGGGTAATTATTCATATCCCTTCTGGATGTTCTAAAAAAACCAAGTCTTGAACACGTCGTTCCATTTCTTCGCCAGTAGATGGCATCAGACGCTTATTTACATTATAAGACTATAAATTCTACCACTTCCATCTGAGCATTCTTAATAGCAAAAATTGCCCCCGCTACATACTCCCCCCGCTTTGAATCTTTGGTCCCCAAAGACATTTTTAACTCTACTGCACATTTTTGCCTCTATGCGGCTGCTCAATACAGACAGAGGAGCCTCCCACCAATTTTCATAAGATGGGAGGCTGTTCTGTGCACTCACAGGTGACACCGCAGTGTCTGGTACAGATGTGTCGAGGGGTGAGTTGGGGTTCTCTCCTTCTAGGTTTACAGTAAGGAGACCAGGCATATCAGGAATTCTTTTGGGAGCAAGCCAGGCCTGTTCAGAACATTCGCCCAGAATATCATAAGTCAGTTTCTTAGGTGCATGAACTTCCCTCTTGACCCTTTGTCTTTTAGGAGTAGGCGCTGTCTCTTCTTCTGCCTCACACTCTTGCACCTCAGTGTCAGCGGGTGAGTGATCCTCAGAATGTCCACTTTGCGGCACAAATTCCGGGGCCTCAGGTCTCAAAGTCACAGTGTCTCTCTCCTGCTCATGAGGTAAGCAATTAGTATCAGTTTCCGGCATCTCAGGCGACCACAACCAGCTTATCTCCATCCCATCCTCTTTCTCACTACCTTCTGTGGCCAGGGATCCTGACTGAGACCTAGTTACAGGTCGAGGCTCAGCCATAGGCGATAGTTCCCGTCGTGGAGTTTTCCTGACTGCTTCTGTTAAGGGCAGAAGGTGATTCCGATGCCATACCTTCAGTGGTCCAGTACTCCCTTCTGGTCTGATTTCGTATACCGGTAGTCCTGGGAGGCGCCTGCATATGATGAATGGCTGTGACTTCCAGCGATCAGCCAACTTGTGTTTTCCTGGTACACCCAGATTTCTCAATAGCACTCGGTCTCCAGGTTGCAGGTCTTGGATCCGCACTCTGAGGTCAAAGTTCCTCTTATTCCTGCGTCCCCTCGCATCCGAGGTGGCCTGAACTTTCTCATATGCGGCCTTCAAACTCTTCCGTAATCTGCCCACATATCCTCGATGAGAGGCCTCCGAAGTGTGGTCTAAAGAAGTACCAAACGCCAGGTCCACCGGCAAACGAGCTTCCCGTCCAAACATTAGGCGATAGGGTGAATATCCTGTGGCATCACTCACGGTGCTGTTATAGGCATGTACCATGGCTGCAATGTGTTTACTCCACTGTTGTTTCTGCTCCGAGGCCAGTGTTCCTAACATGTTGAGGAGAGTTCTATTGAATCTTTCGGGTTGTGGATCCCCTTGTGGATGATAGGGGGTAGTCCTAGATTTTTTTATATCCAGCAAGTCCAGTAGCTGCCTAATGAGGGTGCTCTCAAAATCCCTTCCTTGATCTGAATGGATCCGCTGAGGCAGGCCGTAATGGACAAAGAATTTCTCCACCAAGATCTTTGCCACAGTAGGCGCTTGTTGATCCCTGAATGAATGAATGAATGAAAACTTGTATAGCGCGGCACATGCGAACTGAATCGCCTCTGGGCGCTTGTTGTTCCTGTCTCCTTTGATATCAAAAGAGAAAAGTCTTGACCTTTTTCCTAAATGCTAGGTGGTTCTCCTCCAACCGAATGCTGGTTGGTAAAGCGTTCCATAGTCTTGGACCTTGGACCGCGAATCTTCTTTCTCCTTTGGACTTGAAGTTGGCTTTCGGAACCTGGAGCAGGTTCTGATTCGTGGATCGCAGAGCGCGATTGGGATTATGCGTTTTTATTATTTCGCATAAATAAAGGGGGGCATTCCCATGGACACATCTATGCGTAAGACAGAGAGCTTTGAAAGCAATTCTGTCTTTGACTGGCAGCCAATGAAGGGCTCTCAGTGAAGGTGAGATGGATTCCCAGGGTTTTTTCCCAGTCACAAGTCTGGCGGCCGTATTCTGAACGACTTGCAGACGAGCGATTTGGTACTTGGGGAGGCCGAGGTAAAGGGCATTTGCATAATCCAGTCTGGAGTTAACAATAGCTCCTACCACGACCGCTAAATCTTCTTTAGGGATGAACGGAGTGAGTCTGCGTAGTAGGCGTAGTAGATGGTGAGATCCACTGACTACTGACCCTATTTGTGCGTCCATTGTCATAAAGGAGTCAAAAATGACCCCTAGGCTTTTGACTTTGGCGCTAGGGGTGATGAACTTGCCCAGAATGGGCGAGGGGGTCCACGCTGTTGAAGGTTGATTCCTACGCTTGGCGTGAAACAGGAGAAGTTCTGTTTTCGCTCCATTGAGTTTAAGATGACTCTTTGTCATCCAATCCTCTATCAAGAAGAGGCAAGTCTCTAGATTGAGATGGTGATCCTGTCTATTGCAGATGCGGAAATACAATTGTGTGTCGTCTGCGTATGAGTGATAGAGCAGTTTTTTGCTGCTGATAATCTCAAAAAGAGGACGAAGATAGATGTTAAACAGCACTGGTGACAGAGGCGATCCTTGAGGGACTCCGCATGTTACTGTGCGTTTTTCTGACGTAAAAGGTCCTAACTTTACTGTTTGCGATCGGTTTTCCAGAAAAGAGGAGAACCAAGATAAATCGCCTTCTGCGACTCTGGCTACTTCAGCAAGCCGAGTCAGTAACAGTTTGTGGTCTACAGTGTCAAAAGCTGCACTTAGGTCCAACAGAACTAGAAGACAAGATTCTCCTTCGTCTGCGGCCTTGAGAACATCGTCCCATACTTTCAGCAATGCTGTTTCCGTCCCGTGTCCGGGGCGGAAGCCTGATTGTAATGGGTCAAGTAGCTTGTAGGTATCTAGATGCTGTTGCAGCTGTTGTACCACTACTTTCTCCATTATCTTGGAAAGTACGTTGAGGGTTGTTATGGGACGGCGGTGGAGTGGGTTCTTGGGGTCCAGGGAGGGTTTCTTCAGGATGGGTTGGATTATACCCTCTTTCAACTGTGTGGGCACTTTGCCCTCCAGAAAAGACTGGTTGATAAACTGCGTGATGGGAGGAGCCAGGATGTCGGCGCATTCCTTCAGCAGTTTTGTGGGGATAATGTCATTCGGCGCTGTGCTATTTCGCAGAGTACAAATGACATTCTTAGTGGTCTCGATGGAGATGGGTTCTAGGGTAAACTTACCTGATATAGGAGAATTACTATGGGTGCTGTGTGAGAGGCTGCAGGGGGGGCTGAGGGGGGAATTGTTTTGCTGAATGCTTTCACGGATTGCCTCGATTTTATTAATGAAGTAATCCGATAGTTCATTGCAAAATTCTTGTGTATCCGAACTGGGGGCTTTGATGCATTCTGGATCCATGGTCTGGGTGACCATCTTGAAGAGTTCGCGGGGACGGTTAATGGCACCGTTGATAGCCTCCGAAAAATAATTTTTCTTGGCTTGGAAAATTCCTTTGTGGTATTTTCTTGTCGCTGCCTTGTAGATGGATAGGTTTAGGTCTGAGGAACATCTTTTCCAGGCAGATTCTGCCCTTCTGCGTTCTTGCTTCAGTAACGACAGCTGGTTGTTAAACCAACTGCGGTTGTTTTTCCGGATGCGGGTACTTCGTTTCGGCGCTACCAAGTCAGCTGACTGTAGCATAGCCGAGTTAATGGCTTCCAGAGTTTCAACGGCCGTTTGATGCGGCTGAGTTGTTTCTATTTTTTTCCTTAAAGTCGTTTTGAAGAGTTCCGAGTGGAGCTTCTTCTGACATCTAGTCCAGTGTGTTGTCACTGCATTTGATGTTTTTGTTGCGGGGGGGATGGTGGAAATACTGAATATAATTGCATGGTGGTCTGTCCATGGCAACTTTTCATTTTCCCAAATCTTTATTTCCAGAGTTTGTCTGAAAATAAGATCAAGTGTGTGACCTGAAGTATGTGTGGGCCCACATACTAGTTGCTGCAATCCTAATCCTTCCAGGTGGTCAATACAGGCGTCGGCAATGGGGTCTAGTGAGGAGTTGGCCCAGAGATTGAAATCCCCGAGCAGCAAAAGATGTTTGCTGTTAAGGGTATAAGTGGAGAAAAAATCTGTCCATGATGATAGCAGCTGCGATTTTGGGCCTGGCGGCCTATAGCAGAGCAGAATGTGGATGGTCTCCTTTGTGTTTGCTTGCAGTTGCAGAGTAAGGGTTTCCATGAATGGAAGAGGGTTTTGGCGGACTGGTTTGGTGATCGTAAGATGAGTCTTGTGGATCACCGCCAGGCCGCCTCCTCTTTGCCCTATTCTGTTTTCCGTTATAATACGGTAATTTTCAGGCACCAATTCACCTAGAATGGTGTTACAGTCGGCTGTGAGCCAGCTCTCTGTAATAAAAAGGCAGTCTAGATCCTTTTGTTGAATAAAGTCGCGGATTTCTAGTCGGTGTTTTACTGCCGATCTTGTGTTGATCAGAGCACATGATATGTGCTTGGGTTGGGGTAAATGGCTGAAATGTCTGACCGTCGATCTATGATCGATTCTCAGTAATCGCTCAGTTCTTAGGGCCTTTTTGGTGATGGCTGGAAGTATTGCGGCGCATTGCCTCAAACTCCAAATGGTATCGGCAGAATATTGCCGACTTACCATGATCGCCACTACACCGGGGAGGGGGGGGGGTTTGGGGCAGTGGGGAGAGGAAATTACTGGCTCCTCTCTCCTGGCTTGGTCCAGAGGAAGGCAAAAAACCCTTTCAGAGCTCGGCCAATATGCTCCGGTAGGGAAAAAATTCCTTCCTGACCCCTGTAAGAGGCGATCGGTTGACCCCTGGATCAAGCTACTGTGAGTTGGGACGACGAGGGGGCTAGGGCTGAGAGGGAGAAACTTGTTGCTGGCCTGGTGGCTGCCTGTTCAGGGATGAGGGCTGACAGGGGGAGCTGAATGATCTGGGCTGAATGGGTGAAGGGTGGGCAACAGGGCAGGGTAACTGTCCTACAAGGATAAGGGGGAGGTTTGCCTGGGAGCAGGGTGAGGACCCTGAAAACGTGGGGAGCGGCGCGCCGTTAGGCCGCGAGTGAAGCCGCGGTCTTTCCTAGACCGCGGCCCCGCGATTCAGAACGGCCTGGCGCGGTGCTCCCGAATGAGCCCCGGAACGGCGGAAATAACCGCAAGGTGGTGGCGGGGGGAGGGGGCCCTTGTCTGCCTCCTGGGATCGAGTGCTGCGGCTTGTCCTGAGAAGGACGGCCGCCCACAGTGCCAGGGAGACAGGTAGCGCTTACCTTCCAAAGGAGGGGAGAAATGCTGGAGAGAGGCTAGAACTGGAAGCTGGAAGCTGGAGGGGAGGCAAGGTGCAGAAGCAGGCTGGAGCTGGAGCAAGGGGAGGGTTGGGCTAGGAAGAACCCTGCCTGTCTGACTACCTGCTACGCCTGCCTGGAGCTATGACTCACCCGTTCCTACTCCTAGGAACGAGCGCCGCTTGAACTCCTGCTGCTAATCCTCCTACCTCACTCACTCACTGACGCTCTGCAATTGCGGTGTTCTGGCTGGAAAGGCCTGAGCATATCTGGTGAAATGGTCCGTGACTACCAAAATATTTCCTTGCCCACTGAGATCGGATTCCACACACAAGAAGTCTATACATACTAGATCCATGGGTCCGTGGCTTTCCATATGGCCCATTGGGGCGGCTCTCTGAGGTAAAGACTTCCTTTGTATGCACCTGAGACAAGAGTGACAGTAATTCTCCACTTCAGATCGCATGTACGGCCAGTAGAACCTGTCTCTCACCAATTGAAAGGTCCTTTCCGATCCCAGGTGGCCATGGTGGTCATGCAGAGCAATCAGAACACTTTCCCTATGTTTCTCCGGCAGGAACAACTGCCACTTCTCCTCCAGATCTTCAGAGGGGGCCCTCCTGTACACCACTCCTTGTTTCAGCTGTAACCGACTCCACTCCTTACATAACAGACGAGCTTCCTTCTTGGCGCTCTGTAGGAGTAGATCAGAATGTTGAGTCTCCAAGGCCTCCAACACAAGGCTACAGAGGGGATCTTCTTGCTGATCTCTTCGGAGGTCCTTCCTGGACAGTTTAGGCAAACCCTCATCCACCATCTGAGTGACATTACAGTAGCCCCTAGGCACTCCCACAGCGGACACTACTACCTCTTCAGCCCTGGCTCCACCCTTCACTGGTTGTTCCGCTCCTTCGCAAAGAGCCCTCACACCTTCAGGGGTAAGTTGGGTCCAACCTTCTGGCGAGTTCCAATCGTAGTGGGGCCTCCTGGATAATGCATCAGCGTCCCGATTTCCGACCCCTGGACGGTATTTTAGACTGAAGGTGAATCCAGAAAGTGCAGCCAGCCACCTATGTCCTGTGGCATCTAATTTTGCTGTGGTGAGTAGGTAGGTGAGAGGATTGTTATCTGTCTTGATCACAAATTCTGCGCCATATAGGTAGTCTCTCAGTTTGTCCACTACTGCCCACTTCAAAGCCAGGAACTCAAGTTTGTGAGTTGGGTAATTCCTTTCAGCGGGTGTCAAGCTTCGGCTCACATAGGCAATGGGTCGTAGGTGCCCGTCATACTCCTGGTAGAGTACTCCACCCAGTCCATCTCGACTGGCGTCCACATGCAGTTCATAAGGCCTGGCAGGGTCTGCGTAGGCCAAAACCGGGGCAGTAGTGAGGCTCCGCTTCAACTGTACAAAGGCCTCTTCACACTGAGTGGTCCATTGGTCTTCAATCGACTCTTTCTTCTTCCTGGGACCCTCCTTAGGTTTCCCAGGTCCATCAGGGTCCGACTCAGCCCCCTCTTGGTCTTTTTCCCTTATCCGTCCTTCAATTTTAAAATCCTTCCGGATCGTCACTTCAGGTAGGCGATTTTGGGTACGTCTCGAGGGAACTGAGGCAGACCTCGAGCTTAGCTTACTATTATTTGAATCTTTGCACGAGACACTTAGCTCTTCAATGTGTCCTGCGATCACACCAGAGGCCTCCTTGAACCTTTCCTGTATGGTGCGGCACTGCCGTTTCAGGTCAGATAGCTGCTGTTCTGACTGAGAACCTCCCCTGTACTTTCCATATACAGGTTTTACCTTCCCTTGAGGGGGTCTTGAACTGGTACCGGCTGGGGTTGCTTCCTGATCAAATCCCAGCGCCGTTGGCTTTACAAGGCTAGAGTTGGCAGTGCTCTGACCAGACCCTTCTGGATGTGTCAGGTATAACTTGGTTCCTCCAGCTAGCTGTACACTCGGACCCCTGAAGTTCTCCGGAACTTCCGTCCTCCACTCCAATAGGGCATAGGTGTGGGAGGTTTCACAGTCTGGTCTGATGGCGATCACCCAGGCCTTTCTATTTGGGGACAGTGCCTTCACGACCTTTTTGATCTGCTCACTGTCCCAGGTTTCTCCCGAGAGTGCGATGGCTACGCTCGCTTCGGAACGGGCGCCTTCAGTTCCACACCACCGAGCCACTGTAGTAGGATCCATGCTGATACCAGGGATGGGTTTTACTTGCAGAGGTACAGGATCCCGGACGAGCCCCCACGTGTAGCGCTTACCCCCGAAGGAGCGGCTGATTGTTTTGGGCCTGCACTCTGCTTTATTACCCCCCAGTATTCTTGGTCTCACTCCCCTTGACACAGCTGTGGTGTAAACTGACACAATGGTTTATAAGCGACAAAGGAACCGTTAAGGCACAAGTTAAACTTAAACAATCGTTGACAATTGCAATGTGTGTTGGTGTGTTGAGGTGTATTGCTTTAAAGGGGTGGTTCACCCAAAAACCTTCTTTTAACATTAGATTGAGGCTCGTTATGTCAAGGGGAATCGGGTGTGTTTTTTACAATTGAAGCAGTACTTACCGTTTTAGAGATGCATCTCCTCCGTCGCTTCCGGGTATGATCTTCTGGTCTGGGCGTTCCTATTTGATTGACAGGCTTCCAACAGGCTTCCGACGGTCGTATACATCGCGTCACGATTAGCCGAAAGAAGCCGAATGCCGGCGCAGCTCTATACGGCGCATGCACACCGTCGTTCGGCTACTTTCGGAAAATCGTGGAGCGTCAGAAGCCTGTCGGAAGCCTGTCAATCAAATAGGAACGCCCAGTCCCGAAGACCATACCCGGAAGTGATGGAGAAGATGCATCTCTAAAACGGTAAGTACTGCTTCGATTGTAAAAAAAAAAAACACCCGATTCCCCTTGACAAAACGAGCCTCAATCTAATGTTAAAAAAAAGGTTTTTGGGTGAACCACCCCTTTAAGTTTGTCAATCCATTTAAAGTTAATGGGCAGTGATGTACCTCAACACCAAAAATGTCAGTACTGCTTAATTTTTTGTAGCGTTCACACAGAAGAGAAAAAAATAGAGCCCCGTTTTAATAGTAACATCAAGCATTGGTGTCAGTGGATGCAATAATAACCCCCAACGTTGGTGTCAGTGAGTGCAACAAGAAACCCCAAGCATTGATGTTAATGACTGCAAATAATTACCCCCAATTGGTGTTGGAGAAAGAAACTACCAGTATTGCTGTTAATGACTACAATAAAAACTCGAAAAAATGGTGTAAGTGGCTGCAGCAAAACTCCCCAGCATTGGTGTCAATGACTCTAATAATAACCCTCAGCATTGGTGTCACTGGCTGCGATAATTACCCCCATCATTGGTACCAATGACTCTAATAATAACCCTCAGCATGGGTGTCACTGGCTGCAATAATAACCCCCAGCATTGGTGTCAATGACTCTAATAATAACCCCCAGCATTGGTGTCAATGACTGCAATAATAACCCACAGCATTGGTGCCAATGACTATTAGAGTCATGCAGCCAGTGACACCAATGCTGAGGGTTATTATTAGAATAACCCTCAGCATTGGTGTCACTGGCTGCAATAATTACCCCCAGCATTGGTACCAATGACTGTAATAATAACCTTTAGCATTGGTGCCAATGACTCTAATAAAAACCCTCAGCATTGGTGTCACTGGCTGCAATAATTACCCCCAGCATTGGTACCAATGACTGTAATAATAACCTTTAGCATTGGTGCCAATGACTCTAATAATAACCCTCAGCACTGGTGTCACTGGCTGCAATAATAACCCCCAGCATTGATGCCAATGACTGCACTGCTCTCTATCTCCCTCATTCACCTAGGACTGCACTTTTACTGTCAAGTGGAGAAAAACCTGCTGGACAGTGCCAGTTTGTTTCAGTGCCAGACGATGGAACACAGAAAGCATTCCAGCGACTGGCACCCTGCAAAGTGCTAAGAGACGTCGGACCCAGCAGGCCGCACACAGCACTGGCGTAGTGGGGGGGCTGTCGCACCGGGCAAAAAATTGGGGGGGGGGGCGAAATCCTGGCGTCCGTGTTACTTTTTTAAAATCAATCTGTGTCACGGAAGTGACTACGATCCATACACACAGCAGAGCGGGGAGGGGCGGGGCAGAGCGATAGACTAGACACACAGAACCCATCTGAATTTGTCACGGAAGTGACGTATTGCCATAGACGGAGCGGGAGGAGAGAGAGACATTCAGAGCGACAGAGAAATAGAGATACTGAGATACATTAAAAGCGAGAGAGACATACAGATATATAGATACTGAGAGAGAGAGAGAGAGAGAGAGAGAGGACACAGAGAGCGGTAACAGACAGCGCTAACGGTAACCGGGGATCAGGGAGGGGATTACCTCCCCTATGTGCATTACTTGCCTTGTATAACATATATGTACACGATCCCCCCAGATATATTCACATCCCACAATGCTGGGACTTGTAGTGCCTATCCAGAGTAACCTTCTGTGCAATGCTGGGACTTGTAGTGCCTATCCAGAGTAACCTTCTGTGCAATGCTGGGACTTGTAGTGCCTATCCAGAGCAAGCATGGTGCAATGCTGGGACTTGTAGTGCCTATCCAGAGTAACCTTCTGTGCAATGCTGGGACTTGTAGTGCCTATCCAGAGCAAGCGTGGTGCAATGCTGGGACTTGTAGTGCCTATCCAGAGTAACCTTCTGTGCAATGCTGGGACTTGTAGTGCCTATCCAGAGCAAGCGTGGTGCAATGCTGGGACTTGTAGTGCCTATCCAGAGTAACCTTCTGTGCAATGCTGGGACTTGTAGTGCCTATCCAGAGCAAGCGTGGTGCAATGCTGGGACTTGTAGTGCCTATCCAGAGTAACCTGTAGTGCAATGCTGGGACTTGTAGTGCCTATCCAGAGCAACCGTGGTGCAATGCTGGGACTTGTAGTGCCTATCCAGAGTAACCTGTAGTGCAATGATGGGACTTGTAGTGCCTATCCAGAGTAACCTTCCGTGACCAATTCTGATGGGTTCACTTGAGTGTAGTGTCGTAAATGCTGTGGAACGCATCGCATTTGGCGTTCTAAGTGTCCTGTACACCCTAACAGGAAGTAGAATTTAGTGGACAAAAGTTACTTTAAATAGATCTGGCTGTGCTTTAGAAGATGTCTCTTTTAATAATGAGACCTTGTTGTTTCCTAAGTGTCCTTATAACCAGAGTGGATGATTATACAGTGGGGGGGGGCGGAAAAAAAAATTCTGCCCCGGGCGCCCATAACTCTGGTTATGCCACTGGCACACAGCCCACGGGTCATGTGTCAATCACCACACCGGGAATCTAAAATATATTGTATAGAATAAAATATATTTTAATTATCATTGAAGGATTTTTGGGGGGTTGCTGGTGGGTTGGGGAGGGGGGTGTAATGGATAACTACTAAAAATACAGTTATCCTTTGCAGCAATATGCTGCTCGTAGGTTTTTGACGTATAGTATTTAAAAAAAAATGCTTTAACCATTTTATCAGTATGTTTACTCCTAAAAATTAAGAGGAAGATAAAAGAAAGAAATGACTGTTCCTTCACATAGGAATAAAATAAATATATGATACCTTATATATCATATGACAGATGTGCATTGTTTGAAGCTGCATCTGTGAGATGCATTCTGATATGTTTCCCTATGATGTACCAAACAGAATGAATTGCAAACCTGTAAAGATTTCATCACTACACTGGCATGTGTGTTATACAATCACACCCTCGGCGAGTGCATTTAGTTTTGTCAAGGATGCAGTTGTCATAGTAACAGGTCATTATCATTTTGCAACATCGCACAGGCATTAAAGGCTGTGATATAAAGTAATGTTCAGTCTGTGGTTATTCACCTTACTGCTGTTCATTCATTCTTCCCAAGCTGTGTGTTGTGAAAAATTCATGTCATCCGCCGCTTCCTTCTCTCCTTCCCATGTGTTCCAGCCTCGGGACAGCCATGACAACAACATGTACAGTACCTTCATAGACTCCAGGCCACGGCGTAAATCACTGTGCTTGGTAGACACCCCATCTGTAGCATTAACGGGAATAATTACTGTGGCATTAACGGGAACAGTCGCAATGACATTAATGAGAACCCCTGCTCTGCATTAGCATGAATAATGGTTGCGGCCTTAATGGTAATAATTCCGGTGACAACGGTGAAAACAAATGCTGTGACATTACTGGCAATGGGCACTGTGGCGTTTTTAGGTTTTATTAATGAGCCACTTGTCTCCTGCATATATTTTTTTTTTATTTACTATTAAAATATTTCAATTTCAAACATTATCTTGAGCAGGGCTTTTTTTCAGCAGGAACGCGGGGGAGCGCAGTTCCGGCGCCTCTAGCTCTGAATGTATGTAATGGCAAGGGGTGCTGGGGTGTACTGGAGAGTCTATTGATGCTGGCTGCTGGGGAATTTGTTGTTGCTGGAGAGGATCTATTTTTTCAGTGGAAGGGTCTATTTTTGCTGGGGAGGTCAGTTGTTGCTGGTGGGTGATCTATTGTTGCTGGGGGGCTCCTATGGTACTGTGAAACAATTGTTGCTGGGAGACATCTACTGTGGAAGGTGGGGTATATTGCTGCTAGCTGTTTAGAGTCTATTGTTTCTGAAGGTGCTCCGTTGTTGCTGGCTACAGGGGATCTGTTTTACTTCCTATCACAAATTACATACAAATTACTTATCACCACAAATTAATACTTGGTTCTATATCCATTACTGAGAGGTGGGTAGCGGGTGAAACCAAGGAATGGTGCCCTGAGGTGGGTAGGGAGTGAAACCACGCAATGGTGCTCGGAGGTGGGTAAGGGGTGAAACCAAGGAATGGTGCTCAGAGGTGGGTAGGGGGTGGAACCAAGGAATGGTGCTCGGAGGTGGGTAGGGGGTGGAACCACGGAACGGTGCTCGAAGGTGGGTAGGGGGTGGAACCACGGAATGGTGCTAAGAGGTGGGTAGGGGGTGGAACCAAGGAATGGTACTCGGAGGTGGGTAGGGGGTGGAACCACGGAACGGTGCTCGAAGGTGGGTAGGGGGTGGAACCACGGAATGGTGCTCAGAGGTGGGTAGGGGGTGGAACAAAAAAAACGTAGAGGTGATCAAATACCACCAAAAGAAAGCTCTATGTGTGGGAAAAAAAGGACGCCATTTTTGTTTGGGAGCCACGTCGCACAACCGCGCAATTGTCAGTTAAAGCGACGCAATGCCGATTAGCAAAAACTGGCCAGGTCCTTTACCTGCCTAAAGGTCCGGGTCTTAAGTGGTTAAGGTTGAGGTTGACATACCTGATAAGATGAGTGTCTGCTGATGGAATCACATGACCCGTTTCATTCTTAGCTATTCTGCATTCTCTAACTGCTGCAGATAGGCAGTTGATGCTTTTGGTACATGAGAGTGTCTTTTCATTGTTTTATGCTTTTGAATGTTTCTTTCCATATGAGTGTGTGTGACTTGCCTAGAAACTAGAACAAAGAAAAAAATGTACACGCTAACCATGGCAACCAATAATGTC
This sequence comes from Rana kukunoris, assembly GCA_029574335.1. NCBI lineage: Eukaryota > Metazoa > Chordata > Amphibia > Anura > Ranidae > Rana > Rana kukunoris. The sequence continues at coordinate 389,391,652 of CM056051.1, forward strand.
AATTTATATCTTGCTCTTTAAAAAATAAGAAAAAGATAAATCCTAATTATGTGCAACTAGCAGTTTCCTTATATCCATTTTCTGTGTCAGAGGAACATTCTATGGAAACGTATCATTTAAACTCAATCACAGTATGCTGCCAGCGTATTGAATATATGTAATTTTAATCCTGACATGCATTTATCTTCAGTCACTTAAAGTATAACTGCACTTTCACTAAACATAATACATTTGAACTTTTTCTGCCGACTTTGATTAGTTACCTTTGCTGCAGATAAAGGATATTTCTAGCAGCATGGCATAGCACTGACCATGTGGGGGCGCTGTTTGGAGATGGTAGGACTGCTCTGCCTTGAGCCGGCCATAGACGGTTTGAATCTCAGCCAGTTCAGCAGGAACCAGCCCAGATGCGATCCGTGTATGGGCAGGCTGGATGCACCCAAGTTGATCGATCGATCAACTTGGGTACAACCAATCTACTGGATTTTACATGTGATTATTGCTAGTGATTGTTATAGGTATGATATGGCTCCCCCCGCCAGGAGAACACAATGGCTCCACGGGAGGGATTCCCCTGTCAACACTGTCTGTGTTGATTGGGAAATTGAGGTTGCAGGAAAGAAAATCGCTCTGTCTATGGCTGGCTATAGGGCTCATTCACGCACATGACAGGTGGACAGGTAAAACAGCCAGCTGAACTGCAGTTTTACTGCCCCCCAACTCCCTTTAATCCAACACAGTGGCCAAAGGGGGTTGTACATATGGCAAAAATTATGCCCCCGGTATATTTGACGAGCCAATCGGTACTAACCCACCAAGTGGTGTGGGCTCTTCCGTGGCTAGGTGAATTATGCTTTCCAGTAATCTTGTAAATTGCTCTCTAAAAAGTGATCTCTGTGGATCACATTCCAGGGGGCAGGAAGGGCTGCCGCTAATTTAAACAAGCCCTTGCTTCCTCTTGCTATCAACTTTCTGTACAGTGCAGAAGATCTCAAATTGGAAGAAGGAAGGCCGGCAGCACTAGATGCGCTGTACTAATACAAGGGTAGGCTGCTACATCTGTGTGGTGCACAGATAAGCTCCCCCTTCTTTGGATTCTCAAAGTAGGTACAGAAGGATCAGAAGAACACTAATGAGGTCATCCCCCTGTTCTTCAATCCTGGGTTTGCTATCAGCACATGCTCACTGCAGCAGATACAGAAATCCCGGCACACATGAGCTCAGCCGAAATAAATTGTATTACATGTCATCTTGTACCATAAGTAACAAGCTCACTTGTATCTGCCCCTGTTGGCCTTATGCCCTGTACACGCGATCGGTTCGGCTGACAAACCGATCGTGTGTGGGTCCCATCGATTTTTTTTTCCCATCGGTAAAAAAAAAGAGAACCCGTTTTAAATTTTTCTATGGATAAAAAAACAATAGAACAAAAACAAACGTCTGTGGGGAAATCTATCGGTCAAAAATCCACGCATGCTCATAATCAAGTCGACGCATGCTCGGAAGCATTGAACTTAATTTTTCTCAGCACGTCGTAGTGTTTTCCGTCACCGCGTTGGACACGATTGGATTTTTAACCGATGGTGTGTAGGCAAGACTAATGAAAGTCAGCTTCATCGGATATCGGATGAAAAAAATCCATCGGTTTAGATTCCATCAGATATACAATCGTGTCTACAGGGCATTAGTCTTGACCAAGGCCAACAGAGACTGAAATGTTTAGTTTGTTACTTACAGAGCAAGATGACATGTAAAGCAATTTATTTCAGACAAGCTCATGTGTTCCGGGATTTCTATATCGGCCGCAATGCATATGTGCTGATAGTGAACAAGTTCACAGGAGTGGAGAACAGGAGGATGATCTCATTAGTGTTCTTCTGATCCTGCAGGTCCATTTACACTGTTCAATCATAATGCACATATTTAGAGGTGCTTAAATGCATGTGTCATGGTACCCCATGAGACCCCATTCACATCTCAGTGTTTTGTAGCTTGACGCTCGAAGCTCCAAAACACTGGAATTATTTTTTATGGAGATCACATCTCCACTCCAACAGGGTTGCCATCAGGAATGAAGGGGCCCCTTACACAGCTTCAGGTATGGGCCCCCTGGAGCAGAGTACCGAGGGTGTTTTATCTCCTCAAATTGTGAAGCGGGGGGGCTGCCGCGAATTGAAAAATGGGGAGGGCCGTGAATTGAGAAGCGGGTGCTGACCCCCAAAAATTAAGGTCAGGGGCTTTGGGTGCTGACGAACAAAAAAAAAGAAATAAAAAAATATATAAAAAAATATTATAAAAAAAGGGGGGGGGGGATAGCCATCCGGTTCCCTGGGGACCTCTGGGCCCTTTAATAAAAAAGAAAGAAAAAAAAGATATAAGAAAAATTATAAAAAAAAAAAAAAAAAACCCTGATGGCGGCACTGCACTCCAAGTCACCTGAAGCTCAAAAAAGTTCTGGAGCTTTTTTTGTAGCTCGAATCGGGCAGATATACGAGTAAATAAATGTAAAATAAATACGCAAAGAACTAAAAATCATCATAAATAAAATAAATTCATAATATGTAATAATATATATATTGATAATTCAGCCCTGACCTTAAAAAAAATATGAAATACATTATTATTATTCAACAATACTATACCAATCTTAACCACTTCCCAACGGCCGTACGACTTTGTACGGCCGAAGGGATGTCCTTAATCTCTTAGGCCTCGTACACACAATCGGACATATCCGATGAAAACGGTCCGCGGACCATTTCCATCGGATATGTCCGATCGGGAGTTTGATCCGATGGCGTGTACACACCATCGGATCAAATTCCCCGCCGCCGGACGGCGCGGTGACGTGGCGGTGACGCGGCGGTGACGTTGACGCCGCCACGTCACCGCACCAGGAAGTTAAACACTTCCGCGCATGCGCCGAATCCATTCGGCGGCGGCGCGGCGGCGGTGGGGGACGACATGTCTGCTGGTAAGTGTACTAACCAGCAGACATGTCGGGCGGACAGATTCCCACCGGATAGATTTCAAAGCATGCTTTGAAATCTGTCGGGTGGAGAAATCTGTCCGCTAGCCCATACACACGAGCGGAGATGTCTGCTGAAACGGTCCATCGGACCGTTTTCAGCGGACATATCCCCTCGTGTGCACGAGGCCTAACAGGCCGTGTTTTTACGGCCTGTCCTCCGCTAGGCCACTGCCCGCCGCATTGCTGACATGCCGATGCGCGTGCCTGGCGGCCGTGATGTTCGCCAGGCACTCAGGATCGGCGGTTACAGGGACAAGACATGGATCTCTGTGTGTAAACACAGAGATCCATGTCCTGTCAGGGGAGAGAGGAGACCGATCTGTGTCTCTTGTACATAGGGACACAACATCGGTCACCTCCCCCAGTCACCCCCCCCCTCCCCCCACAGTTAAAACACAATTTAGGGTACACATTAACCCCTTCCTCACCCCCTAGTGTTAACCCCTTCAATGCCAGTCACATTTATACAGTAGTTAATGCATATTTATAGCACTGATCGCTGTATAAATGTGAATGGCGCTAAAAATGTGTCAAAAGTGTCCGATGTCTCCGCCATAATGTCGCAGTGATGAAAAAAATGCTGATCGCCGCCATTAGTAGTAAAATAAAATAATAATAAAAAATAATAATAATTCAGTCCCCTATTTTGTAAGCGTAATAACTTTTGCGCAAACCAGACGCTTATTGCGATTTTTTTTTTTTTTACCAAAAATATGTAGAATACGTATCGCCTAGACTGAGAAATGGGCTATTTATTACAGCAACAAGTAAAAAATATAGTTTTTTTTTCAAAATTGTCGCTCTATTTTTGTTTATAGCGCAAAAAATAAAAACCGCAGAGGCAATCAAATACCACCAAAAGAAAGCTCTATTTGTGGGGAAAAAAGGACGCCAATAATGTTTGGGAGCCATGTTGTACAACCGCGCAATTGTCAGTTAAAGTGATGCAGTGCCACAAGCTGAAATTTCACCTGGTCAGGAAGGGGTATATGTGCCCAGTAAGGAAGTGGTTAAAAATGTGCCCTCAACAAAGATCGGAACACCGCGCCACAGATTAACTCAAAGATAATAAACAATATTGCACAGCAGCCACTATAAAAAAAAGATAAATATTAAAACAATATTACCTATAAATACATATATGATAAAGGTAAAAAGCAGGGCTTGAAAATGATGAAAAAACAAACAGTCCCCTCATTGAAAGGGTGAAAAGGAATGCATAGAAAAACGTGGTACCAATTCCCCAGTCAGATGTACACTCACCAGCTAATATTGCCTCACACTCTCGTGTTTTGGCAGTCAGCACGTCAAGTTACAGCGATACCCCATTAGATGAAGGTCCAAAAGTTATCATGATAAGTGAAGAAAATAAGCTCCAAATAGTGTGATACCATTTTAAAAAGTTTATTAAACAATCCTTACATTACCAGCCTAATAGTCGTGCCCTTACCAGAAATAATGCCCTCATCATACACGATACCAATGTGATTATTTCATTGCATTTTGGTAAGTGCACGACCTGTGGTGACAGTTGGAAGCTCAGTACCAAAAAGTCTGATTGTGAAACTGAACTATTAATGGACTAGCAATTTTTCTATATATTCCTTTGCACAATTTCACTGAGGGGACTGTTTTTAAATGATTTCATAATTTTCAAGTGCTACTTTTTACCTTTATCATATATGTATTTATAGGTAATATTGTTTTAACATTATTATTATTATTATTATTATTATTATAATTTCTATCAATAATAATAATAAACACCCAAATCCCACAAAATAAAAATATTAATAATAATAATATTTTTTTTTATTTTGTGTCCGGGTTAAAGTGTTTAGTTATTTATTATTATTATTTTGTTTGTTTAACCACTTCAGCCCTGGAGGATTTTGTTCCCCATTGACCGGGCCATTTATGATTCGGCACTGCGTCGCTTTAACTGACTTTAACTCGTGCGACGTTGCACCCACACAAGTTCATTACAACATATACATCCATATTTCAATGGTTCCCCTGGTATAAATATGAAATTCAATATTTCTATAACACTTTTTCCCACAAATAGAGCTTTCTTTTGGTGGTATTTGAACACCTCCCCGGTTTTTATTTTTTGCGCTATAAACAAAAAAAGAGCAACAATTTTGAAAAAAAAAGCAATATTTATTACTTTTTGTTATAATAAATATCCCCTTAAAATATATAAAAAAACAAATTTATTTCTCAGTTTAGGCCGATATGTATTCTTCTACATATTTTTGGTAAAAAAAAATTGCAATAAGCGTATATTGATGGATTTGCACAAAAGTTATAGCGTCTACAAAATAGGGGATAGATTTATGTAATTTTTACTAATCATTTTTTTTTACTAGTAATGGCGACGATCTGCAATTCTTATCATGACTACGACATTATGATGACACTTTTGACGCTATTTTGGGACCATTGTCATTTTTACAGCGGTCAGTGCTAAAAAAAATGCACTGATTACTGTTTAAATGACACTAGCAGGGAAGGAGTTAACCACTAGGGGGTGAGGAAGGGGTAAAGTGTGACCTAGGGAGTTATTCTAACTGTGGGGGCTGGGCTATGAGGTACACAACACTGATCACTGCTCCCGATGACAGGGAGCAATAGATCATTGTCCTGTCACTGGGCAGAACAGGGAAATGTCTTGTTTACATCTCTGGCATCTCCCCGTTCTGCAGCTCCGTGACACGATCGCGGGACACCGGCGGACATGGAGTCCGCGGGTCCCGCAGGCATTGTCACGGAGCTTGCGGCAGGGGTGCACGCATGCCACTGGTGCGAGCTTGCCTACGTGGTGCCAAATTTAAAGCAACATACAGGTACATTTTTGATTCAATGATTTTATTGGGTTTGCATAGGTAGTACAGAGTACAGTTAAGACTTGTACGTCATGCAACGACGTTGTGGAACATGTAATAACAGAACAAATCACGTTCACTTTACATATAACAAGAAGATGAACCATAAGGCAAAGAGCAACATGGATATACACACATGTTTGGTCCTCTCCCCTGACGCGACACCCCCGTATGGGAACTTTAGTGTCGCATGAGTGGAGAGGGGATATAAAACAGAAATCCATTAATCGATGTAGTTATCCCCTAAGGGATGCAGTATATCGAGTAGACAAAAAAAAAAAGAAGAACAAAAACACTAAGTGTCAGTATGAAAGGTATAGGTAATGCTTGGTCAAGAAGGATATTAGGAAAGTCGTGTGACCGTAGTATCATGTGGTAGTCGCAGTCGGTCCAGGGTCGCCAGAGTGCCCGTGTTTTGGGAGACAGTCCAGTACTGGCTGCCTCGTAACTGAAGTGTAAAGCCACTAAGTCTATGGTCTGGGCTATGGAAGGGACATGATCCGTCTTCCAGTGTTTTGTTATGTTAAGCCTGGCTGCCAGGAGTATGTGTGTAGTTACGTGTCTTAGGGGGTGGGGGATGTCTTCAACGGTCAAATTAAGTATTGCAAGTGCAGGAGAAGGGGGTATCTTGACTTTGGTAACGTCGGAAACGAGCTTGAAGGTGTCAATCCAGTAATTCTGGATGTTGGGGCATTTCCAAAAAATATGCAGCAAATCCCCTTTGGTGACTTTACATCTCCAGCAAACGTTGGAGTTTTGCGCGCTAAAAGATGCCAATTTGGTGGGAGTAAGGTACCATCGAAGGGAGATTTTCTGAGTAAGTTCCCAAAGGGCCGAGGATTTGGTGGCCTTGTAGACCGTTCTAAGGGCGCTGCGCCATTGATGGTCAGTAAAATTGCATGCAAGATCAGATTCCCATTTGTGGTGTGGTGTCAGTTTGGAAAAGGTACATTTGTTGTGAGGAATGTCGTAAAAGTGGGAGATGCCCTTAGTCTTAGAGGTAGGGTCAATGAGATCAATGAGATAGTCCCATGTTTCAGGAGGGATACAGTAAAGGGGGAGGTTAAAGGTGTGTAGACAATGGTTTACCCGTAGAAAGGCAAAGTGTTCAGAGTCCGGGAACTCATATTCAGCTTGCAGCTGAGAGAAGGTTTTGGGTCGGCCGTCCTGCAGTAGGTCTTGTAGATGGTGTATCCCTTTAAGGGACCACCATGTTAGTGATAGGTCTGGTGACAGGATTTCAGAGGCATAGTAAAGCGTGATGTGATAGAATTAGAGTCTAGCAGGGAAATCAGTCTTTCCCACGCTTGAGCTGCCGCTTTCACAGGTGAAGGCATAGATGGTGAAACGGGGGCGCCTAGAGGGGTGCTCAGCAACCAGTTCTTTAGGTTGGGTCTAGCAGGTACATTGCTTCGACCAGCCGTGCCATTCTGCCGACTTATACCTACAGGCGGCGGCCGGCAAGTGGTGGTGTCCTCATTGAATCTCAGTATGTACAAATGTAGGCTGTTACCCAGAACTACAGTAAATTCTTGGTAAATCTGCCAACAGTGGATGGCGAAAGCATCCACTCTTGGTGAATCTCCCCCGAGTGTAAAAGCATTAAAATACGTATATGCAGCACTACCCCCAAAGAAGCTGCTGGTTAGAATTTGGGCCTGTCGGTACCTTACTGCGTTCGTCTTGGGGTCCTCCTTGAAGAGTTATTCATAAATGTCTGCACCAACAGCCTTAGTCTCTTTTTTCAAGGTTTTATTACTGTAAACAAAAACTCAGTCAGAGTGATGGAGGGTTAGGGGAGATTCACGTACCTTGCTTTTGTGGATCATGGATACGTTCTTGGATCCAGAGGACAAACCATTTCCACACTGGATTCAGGAACCACCAGATAGGTCTCTCTCACTGACCTAGCAGCCGGTGCAAAGCTCGATCAAAAATCTCTGCCACAGACTAGATGAGTGCCGTTGAGTTGTTGCACGGTTTTCTGCCACAGAACCGCATAACCACAAACACACTTTGCAAAGGTTCTAGAGACACAGCTACACAGTACCAGGATCTTTCAGCCAGCCGGCAGCACTGTGAAGTAGATTGGCCAGGATGTGTCCTCTAATTTAATTCTCAATTGTTCGGCTTCTTCCTGCTGAGAAGACAGCGCAGGACCATCCCTTGACCAGTAGGCCCCAGAACCTCGTGGGCCTACTCTCAGTAGCAGAGCCTCGGCCCAGCAGACCCTGAGGCCGGAAATACACTGCTAGCACATCCCTGAGGCCAGGACGACCTTCAGGTCAGGTCAGGTTTGGAAGACCTCGCCAGAACAGTGTCTGTCCCTTAACCACATTAGCCCCGGACCATATTGCTGTCCAATGACCAGAGCACTTTTTGTGATTCGGCACTGCGTTAGTGTTTCTAAAATAAGAAACACTAACAGCGCTGTATGTGTTAATTTAAGATACCTATTAACCCTAAAAAACACCAAATCTGCTATAATTATCTGATACAAATAACAATAATATGTCCTTCTTGTGATCAATATGAACGATAATAGTAATGTCCAAAACCAGCATCATCAGCATTAATGTGTAAATGTCGCCTGAGCTGTCTAAAACATTGGCAAAGTCTCTTCAAAACATTCCTAAGTCCTTAGTAAGGGGGTTAATCTATATATATAAAACTCAACGTGTGTGTGTGTGTTTGTGTATGTATGTATGTTCCAGCATCACGTCCAAACGGCTAAAGATATTAACATGAAACTTGGCACACATGTTACTTATATGTCAGCAACAAACATAGGATAGGTGGTTTAACCCTTACCCACCACCATTTGCCATGGTCAGGGTTTTTCTTTAAAGTCCCATTCAACTCTATGGGAAATACATGTTACTTCATAACTTCCAAACGGCGGTTTTTGTTTGTCAGCAACAAACATAGGATAGGTGGTTTAACCCTTACCCACCCACATTTGCCATGGTCGGGGTTTTTCTTTAAAGTCCCATTCAACTCTATGGGAAATACATGTTACTTCATAACTTCCAAACGGCAGTTTTTGTTTCAAGTCCCATGCAAGTATATGGGACTGTGGTCTCTTCATCACAGCTCAGCCACACCTACTGATGTCATTACAGGTCCTTCAACCACAATCTCTTCATCACAGCTCAGACACACCTACCGATTTCATCACAGGTCCTTTTACCACAATCTCTTCATCACAGTTTAGCCACACCTACTGATGTCATCACAGGTCTTTTTACCACAATCTCTTCATTACAGCTTAGCCACACCTATCTCTTCATCACAGCTTAGCCACACCTACTAATGTCATCACAGGTCCTTTAACCACAGTTTTTTTTTATCACAGCTCAGCTACACCTTACTCCACAAGCTCTGCACTGCATCTTCAGGTCAGTATGTGGGCTGGCTTGCAAACCATGCTCATGCCACTAACCATGCCCTCTCCACACCCCTCCCACAAGCCACACCCATTCTAATTTCTGCCCTTTTTTATGAGGGCTACCTCAGTAACTTTTATGTTGAAAAATGTGATACAGTACATTTCAATTGTGACTTGCAAGTTTATTAACATTTTTGTTTGTGAAGTTTTTTAAAGTGTGAAAATGCCTCGAAGAAAAAGTAAAGCTATAGGCCAAGTGCTATCTAAGGAAAATAAATAAAAATACAGCGTAGGCTAGAAACTCCTGATGAGCGCAGTACAAGACTCACAGCACTGCGAAATAGAGCACAAGCTTCAAGAGCTTCAGAAACCGAACAACAGCGTGACATTAGACTTCTGGATATGAGGGAGAGAGCTAATGCTTCTAGAGCTTCAGAAACCGAACAACAGCGGAGGAAATAATAACTTTATGGGAGGAGCTCTGGTGCTTCTCTGTGGAGACTTTAGACAAACCCTGCCTATCATTCCAAAATCAACCCCAGCAGATGAAATATATGCCTGTTTAAAGCATTCAGTTTTGTGGAAAAGAGTCAGAAAAATCTAATTAAAAGAAAATATGAGAGTACTTCCAAGGGATGAGAATGCTCAATTTTTTTCAAACACACTTCTTGAAATCGGAGAGGGTAGACTACCAGTTGAATCTTCAGGAAACGTAAAACTTCCCTCTGATTTTTACTGGTATCGTCAGTTGCAGAACTAATAGATGCAGTATACCATAATCTAAACTGGTTGTGTGAGAGGGCTATTCTTGCTGCTAAAAATGAGGATGTCCGTGAAATTAACAATCAAATACTTTCTATGATACCAGGAGCTGAGTACAATAGTATGATACTGAGTACAAATCTTTTGATACCGTAGTAGATGCCGATGAGGCTGTGAATTTCCCACCAGAATTCCTGAATTCCCTTGATCCAGCTGGATTGCCACAACATCGCCTATCACTTAGGCCTCGTACACACGAGCGGATATGTCCGCTGAAAACGGTCCGATGAACTGTTTCAGCAGACATCTCCGATCGTGTGTATGGGCTAGCGGACAGATTTGTCCACCCGACAGATTTCAAAGCATGCTTTGAAATCTATCGGGTGGGAATGTGTCCGCCCGACATGTCTGCTGGTTAGTACACTTACCAGCAGACATGTCGTCCCGCACCACCGCCGCGCCGCCGCCGAATGGATTCGGCGCACGCGCGGAAGTGTTTTACTTCCTGGTGCGGTGACGTGGCGGCGTCAACGTCACTGCCACGTCACCGCGCCGTCCGCCGGCGGGGAATTTGATCCGATGGTGTGTACACGCCATTGGACCAAACTCCAGATCGGACATATCCGATGGAAACGGTCCGCGGACCGTTTTCATCGGATATGTCCGATCGTGTGTACAAAGCCTTAAAGTTGGATGTCCTATTATTTTATTACGAAACCTTGACCCACCAAAACTGTGCAATGGAACAAGGCTGTGTGTGAAAAACATGTTGCCTAATGTGTTGGAAGCTACTATTTTGACAGGAAAGGGAAAGGGAGAAACAGTTTGTATTCCACGAATACCTCTTATTCCAACAGATCTGCCTTTTAGTTTCAAGAGACTACAACTCCCAGTGACGCTTGCATTTTCCATCACGATCAACAAGTCACAAGGGCAGTCCATTTGGTACTGCGGAGTTGATTTAAGATCACCATGTTTTTCACATGGGCAACTTTATGTAGCGTGCTCCAGTGTGGGTTCCCCAAATAATTTGTTTGTTTTAGCAAATGTGGGAGAAACTAAGCATATAGTATACAAACAAGTATTTCAATAATATGTCAGTTGAGTTAACCGCACTTTTTAAAGGTCTGTGAGTTGGTACTAATCTGCTTCATTGTACCATATTTTGCTCTGTTTCAACATTCACAAACTGAAAAGGAAAATGTTATAAAAGTTATGAAATACAATACTCTTTAATCAAATAGTAAATATTCATATTTTTATCTGACAAATTTCTAAAATTAAACATTGTGTTATTTATTATTTATTTATTTATATTTATATAACTGATTTTCCTCCCCAAAGGTTAAGATAGGAAGACCGGGCAACGCCGGGTATTCAGCTAGTCTTGAATAAATCACTGTGCTCTTTTCAAGGGTGTCTCCCTTAGGAGTGCTACTCACCAGATGATAGTGGTGTGTGAAGCCTATAAAGCTCAGTGATCAGATCTCCTTCTTGGGTCAGGTATCCTCTTTTCCTCTTAATCTCCACCAGGTATCCAACAATCCTCCAAGTAATCAATTAAGTTTCATGGGAACGTTTCATGAGTGGTCATGGAAAAAAGTGAAGAGAAAGAGATATAGTGTAATACTATTTTTATTGAGGTTACTTGCCCCACACTAGAATATGCTTACAATGTGAATGAATATAAAAGGCACATCAGAAGACACTGGGATGCGGTTCATGCAGAAAAGTACGCTTGTCAGCTCGGCTCTCACTGCTAAGTCCCGGGTCCAGCTGTTTCCCTGTGTGTGTGTAAACGCTGATCGTGTAGCCACGCCCTGACGCGTTTCGTGATTGGTTGTCACGTCTTCAGAGGGCGTGGCTACACGTCATGCACTCTGGATATAAGTAGGCACTAGGGGCGTACCACTCCGCCCCTAATTAGTGACGCTGGCAAGCCTCAGGGACAGTGCAGGTGTGTACAGCAATATAGACCCTCCAGTTTATGTAAAACAGATCGTTCTGATTCGTGAAAAAACAGGTAGCTCCGCCTAAGTCTAAGCGTCATCTTTTGCTGTTGGAAGGGAGTCTGCTGAGTGAACCGCCTCTTCAGCTCATTCTAACTCCGTAACAGACACGGCCTCTCTGCTCATATTAAAGGACATATATTCCTTCTTTGTGTGTGCAGCTCATCCCATTCCAAAACAGCTAAACGTAACTGCTATGGACCCGGTTTGGAAGGCATCGGATTCACTTCCTCCTCAATAGAAGGCGCTGATCACTATGCAAAAATCCGGGGCCAGATGACAGCATTTAAAATGAATAAAAATGGTAAGGAAAACATAACGACATTCCAAAAAAAATATTAAAAATGATATATATATATATATATATATATATATATATATATATATATATATGAATGAAAAGTGTTAAAACTTGATATTTAAAAAAAAATTAAGGGGTTAACACTAGGGGGCAGGGAAGGGGTTAAGTGTGTTCCTGGGTGTGTTCTAACTGTATGGGGGGGTGACCTCACTAGGGGAAATCACTGATCTTCTGTTCATACATTGTATGAACAGGAGATCAGCGTTTCCGCCGCTGACAGGACCGAGAGCTTTGTGTTTACACACAAAGCTCCCGGTCCCCGCTCTGTAACGAACGAGTGCGCGTGGCCGGCGGCGATCGTACCCGCCGCGCACGCGCGCAGGACTCGGGGGCGAGCAGGGACGCGCGCGCGCCCCCTAGCGGCCGCTAAAGAGCGGACGTATAGCTACGGGCTCTCGCCCAGCAGAGCCACCATCCCGCAGTAATATGACGGCCGGCGGTCGGCATCTAGTTAAGTACCCTCTCCCAGAATGCACAGCAGCAGGGACCATGCCTGCTAAGCTGCTTCTGGGAAAGAATACTCAATGCACCCAAACCCGTTGCATTTCCAACCTTGACCTGTGGTGACAGCGACACCCACAGTCAAGTGGAAAATGTGCAACGCAGCTGAACTAGAACAGAAACCAATAATTTGGCATAATCATTCTGAGCTAAACTACAGCTCATATAACTTAAATTTACAAATCGCGCCTGCCCAATAGGAGCAGGGCGCTACACGTATTTATCTCTTGGCCTGGAATTCAGCTTTACTCCCGAAGACTCATGGTGTCCTTATTTTTTGAAGGCCCTGAATTTAATGTACAGATGTAGAAAACTGAGAATTACAGCAAATTCTTGGTAAATCTGCCCACAGTGAATGGCGCACAGCTGCAGCATTTTCTGGACAGAGTGATCAGATCCATGAATAATTTCACCTGATGCAGTTACCTTAGACAAGAGCAGAAGATAAGAAGTGCCTGCCTTGTTTATGACATGCTGTGCTGATCTCCAGCAGAGTGGTGCAATAGCTGAGCACAAAGTCACTGTGACTGCAAAGCATATTACTCAGCACTATTATCAGATGAACACTACATGAGCTGGTCTCAGGTCGCTCCACATACAGGAAAATTGCTCTAAATAGAAAACCTGATGCTGTTGTGACTTCTGGGCAAAAATAAATAAATCATAATGGCCCTAGATTATGGAGGGTTTTCAGTACAGTTATGCCTTCATTTTTATACATCAATCTTGTTACTTTAGTCTTGAGGTCAAACAGAAAGCAAAGTCATGAGCAATGACTATTTTCGTTTTCATAGTCAAGAAGCTCATGTAATGTGCTATAAAAAATAATTTGACTTAAAATCTTGCTGAAACATTTTCTTAAAGCGTAAGTCTACTTCTGTGGAGAAAAAAAAAAAAAAGAAAACATTCCTCTCTGGGTGATCTATGTACATTGCATGTATTTCAACAAACTTTGCTGCAGAGCTTTTGGTATTCTGAAAAAATAGATTTTTGTTTGTCTGGGTTAATGTGCAAAATTAATGTGTGAATGGGAGTGACTTTATAATTATTAATCAGCTACTGCACTTGCAGGGTTCTAATGAGGAAAGTGGCAGGGTCTTCATGCCTTTAAAAATTACATTTTTGTTGCAGGGAATGCCCAAAATCTGACACAACCAGGAAATTAAATTTCTGTGGTGGTGGTGGTGGTGAGGGGGGGGGGGGGGGGGGTATTGTATACAGTCTGTAACTTGTAATTTTGTATACAATATATGTACTTTTTTTTATTTGCAATTTTTCCCCATTAAAGTGGAGTTACCCTTTAAGAAGAAGTATGGCCAAAGCTCTTCGTTCTGCACTTCTTTGATCCAGATTCAGCTGACATTGGGCTAAAGTCCACTGATGGCTGGTGTAACAGAGCCAGTCCAGACTCCTCGGGGATCCCAGTAATAATGTTGGGATCCACCCAGATGCTTGATCCGCAGCTGGAGATGCACGCCACTGAGATCCTGAACCTGCTGCTCCCAGCCCCTCCATAGTCCAGAGCTCCAGTGAGTGCCTGGGGGGCAGAATAGAGAGCTGGGGATGGCCAGTCAGAGTGGACTCAATAACTGAGCAATCAGTGGTCTTTGATCGCTCAGTTCCCGTGTAGACCCAGCAGGATACGATGCTGCAGCCATCTAGGCGAGTATGTGTGTTTATTATTTTTGTTTCCTGCACTGGTCTTTTATAGCATAGATCAAAATGAAACATTACCTAGCACCCAGTGGTTCCTAACACTCATGCACCTTATACTTACCTTAGGCTGGCCTACTAGACACATTCATATTCAGGTTTCACCATTTAGGCCGCGTACACACGGAGGGACGGACCGTTTCCAGCGGACATGTCTCCTCCGGATTTTCATCCGACAGTGTGTACGCCGCCACGTCACCCCACCAGGAAGTAAAAAACTTAGGGCCAGATTCACAGAGCGATTACTCCTGTCTATCTCACGTTAGACTGGAGTACTTTCGAATTACGCGCGTTTTTTCACTACTCTGAAACCTCAAACCATGAAAATACGGCTGCGGGCTTCAATCCGACTGGTTTACGTGTTCGTACGCCTTCGGATCTACGCTGCAATAAAATTGCGGCCGCTGGGTGGAGTTCCCGTCGTTTTCCGCGTCGGGGTATGCAAATGAGGTTTTGCCGACGATCCACGAAGTTACGAACGTCAATCGCAATCTCTTACGGCATCTTTAGTCATCTTTTTGCCTCGTAAAGTTATACCAGCTTTTTGCTGGTTTAATATTAAACAGCCCATCTTAAGTATGGCTGTCGTTCCCGCGTCGAATTTCAACGTTTTCCGACATCTTTTTTTATTTTTGACGTAAAACGTCCGGGAATAGGAATGTCCGTAAATGACGCTACTCAAAAAAAAAATGACGTAACAACGTTATTTCGCGCAATGCACGGCGGGAAATTTCTGAACGGAGCATGCGCAGTTCGATCGCCGCGGGGACGCGCCTAATTTCAATGCTTCACGCCCCCTAAACGCGTATTTCGATTACGCGGCGAGAAATACACTACGCCGCCGTACCGTAAGGGACAAAATCTACCAGGATTCGTCTCTGATACTCTGCGCCAATGTAATTGTATCTGAATCTGGCCCTTAGTGTACTAACCAGCGGACATATCCGACGGTCATGTCTCCGGCGGACAAATTTTAAAGCATGCTTTAAAATTTGTCCGCCGGTCAGACATGTCCGCTAGCCCATACACACGATCGGATTTGCCTGCTGAGACGGTCCGTCGGACCAGTTTCAGCGGACAATTTCGATCGTGTGTACGCGGCCACACAGTATCCTGGTCCCACTTGGTCCTCTATATGTAAAAAAACCTCTGAATATTATTACCCCAGTTCACCCCCCTCAGTTTGTACTTCCTATAAAATGGACTTTATTGTGCACAGTCTGAACCTTGGTGGACCTAATTTTCCTATTGCCAAGCTGAATGTGTGGCTCATATGTGTTTTTGTAACTTTGTAACTTTTCAGTCTCTATAAAAAAAAAATTATTAGAATGGTTCTATATAAAAGTGAGTTAGATTTTTTCTATTTTCTGCATAGTTCCCAACTGTCCCTGATTTCGAGGCACTGTTACGGATTTGGAACATAGTCCCTCTGCCCCTCTTTCCTCCTGGGCGAACGGTTCAGGCCAAGTATCGGTTCAGCCCTCGAACAGCGCCCATTTCAGTGTACGCCGGCCGGTATCGATGGGGGGGGGGGGGGGGGAGGCAAAAGCCTGGTATGGGTTGGGGGACACCCACACCATTTTTCTTTCACATTTTACATGTTTTTTTTCATGTTCAAGAAAACTTGCAGCTGGAAAAATCTCTTAAATGTATTTTTTTCTTTCATTATAAATGTCAGTTTTGCTGCAGCAGGTTCTATACACAGTACAGATGTGCCACTTTATAGGCAGACTAGGGGAACCCCCCAAGCACTATATTTAAAGAAAATTTTCATTTTATTGTTTTACTTTAAGCATCATTATAATCACGGTTCCTTTAAAAAAAATATATATAGTTCTTTTTAAATTGCATGTCCCCCAGGGCAGTATCTAGGCTCCCATACCCTTTTTATGGCCAATGACTTGCATATAAGCCTTCAAAATGGGGAATTTTTATTTTTCAAGTTTGGGTTCTATAGTCTTGGTTTGGGCCTAAACTTTTCCCATGTTCTGGTGCAAACTGAACGCGGGGGGGGGGGGGGGGGGGGGATGGTGTTCGGCCCATCACTACTTTCCTCCTCATTTGTCCCTTATTTTGGTCTGATCTATGTGGTATTATATAAACTGCACTATTTATCTTTCAAAAAGTGTTTCCCAGTGCTAAACCTTTCATCCAATTTCTAAATTGCTGCATTTGTAAATTTCAAAAGCCAGTATAAGAGAATAGACATGATTTAAAAAAAAGCACTTGGGGGTTAAACTAATTTTTTTTTTTTTTTTTTTTTGTATAATTCTGTCATTTGCAAAGAGGTGTCCCTCGTTCCCACCTCAAAAAGTTGGGAGGTATGATTTCTGGTGTGGTTTTGGGCTCCAAAACCAATTAGTTCTTTACTACAATTAGAAGTAAAATATAAAATAAAAATAAAAAAGACAAAAAGTGTGGCCCCTCTATTCGAACTATATCAGCCTGCAGCCTTCCTTTTACAGTAATACCAGTTCATATGTACTTCAGCAATAAATGGGTAGGAAGAGGTTTAAAAAAAATGGTGCCTCCTTAACACCATATCATTCAACCCAGAAGACTGAGGACATCTAGTGGCACAAAAAGATTTCTGCGGGGGACTTCGCCAGAGAGTAGATGAGCATTGCAGCCAGAGCTGTTTATTTTTTTTTTATTTTTTTTTTTAGGCTGCTGGGAGAGTTTTTAACCACTTCCTTACTGGGCACATATACCCCTTCCTGACCAGGTGAAATTTCAGCTTGTGGCACTGCATCACTTTAACTGACAATTGCGTGGTCGTGCGACGTGGCTCCCAAACAAAATTGGCGTCCTTTTTTCCCCACAAATAGAGATTTCTTTTGGTGGTATTTGATCGCCTCTGCGGTTTTTATTTTTTGCGCTATAAACAAAAATAGAGCGACAATTTTGAAAAAAAATATATATTTTTTACTTGTTGCTGTAATAAATAGCCCAATTTTTTTAAAAAAACATTTTTTTTCTCAGTCTAGGCGATACGCATTCTTCTACATATTTTTGGTAAAAAAAAAAAATCGCAATAAGCGTCTGGTTTGCGCAAAAGTTATTGCGCTTACAAAATAGGGGACAGAATTATTATTTTTTTATTATTTTTTTTACTACTAATGGCGGCGATCAGCATTTTTTTCATGACTGCGACATTATGGCGGAGGCATCGAACACTTTTGACACATTTTTGGCGCCATACACATTTATACAGCGATCAGTGCTATAAATATGCACTAATTACTGTATAAATGTGACTGGCATTGAAGGGGTTAACACTAGGGGGTGAGGAAGGGGTTAATGTGTATCCTAAATTGTGTTCTAACTGTCGGGGGAGGGGGGGTGACTGGGGGAGGTGACCGATGCTGTGTCCCTATGTACAAGAGACACGGCATCTGACGCGCTTGTCCGATCGAAAAATATCGCATGAACGGTTGTGATCGACTCTCGAAAGTAGTGTACACACGATCCGAAAATCGTACGATCCATCATCGGACGATCGTTTTCGTCCGATATTCGGATCGTGTGTATGGGCTATTAGCCCCGGAGTTGGTTTTTAAATAAGGAAAATTTTACAACATTAAAAAATATTAAATAGGGGTAGAGTCCTTGCTAGGAAGGTTTGCATCTCAGTTCAGGTGTTGCAGGTGGCCACATCCTAAAACTTGGCCTTCCGATTCTTCCCATGCAAGCTGCAGGCCCCCTGAGCAGATCCATCCCCCTTTTTTATATACAGCACAGGGTGGAGGGTAGAGCCAAGAAAATGCCAGGGAAAATGCAGAGTCTGGCTTAACCCCTTCCCTACTGGGCATCCTGAACAACTAACAAGTTCCTGATGGGACTTCCCGATGACGCTATACAGTGATATTCATTGAGGTAGGGTCGCTTCTCATTTGTCTTGGACCGCAAGTGGAGTGATATTTGGGAGGAGTGGAGAGTGTCAGGCCTTGTACACCCAATCAGTCCAAACTGATGAAAACGGACTGAAGTTCATTTTCATCGGTTCACAGACTGATGGTCTGATGTACGTACACACCATTAGTTCAAAAACCGATCGTGTCAGAACGTGGTGACATAAAACACAACGACATGCAGAAAAAAATGAAGTTCAATGCTTCCAAGCATGCGTCGACTTGATTCTGAGCATGTGCGGGTTTAAAACCAATGCTTTTGCGTACTAACCATTGGTTTTGACCGATCAGTAAGCGTCCATCTGTCCGATTATAAAGCAAGTTCTAAATTTTTGGACTGAAAGACAACAGACTGATGGGGCATACACACAGTCGGTTTGGACCGATGAAACTGAACTTCAGTCTGTTTTCATCGGTTTGGACTGATCGTGTGTACGCGGCCTAAGAGAAACGGCCCTGCGGGAGAACAAAGTGGACGGATCTTTGGGCACCTCATGTGTGCAAACAAGCGGGTCCAGCTGGTGCCGGTCTGGGCACGTATTAATGAAAGCGCAATTGCATGTGGGACATTTTTTAATGAATAAATAGTTTTAATTATTTAAACAGTGCTGCACTATGATCCTGTCATCTCTTTTCCTGGATACTCTGATTTATGCATTTATGGGAGAGTACGGCAGCTGGAGGAGGCTATGATGGTTAAAGGAGAAGGAGGTATTCATTTCATCTGATCGCATTGGCTCAATATCAAGGTGTTTGGTGGTCCTGTTGACCATGGGTCCCTGGTGAGTGTATTCACAGAGGCACTTGAGGTGGAGCACACATCGAGTTTAATCCAGGATCACTTCAAAAAATTGCACGGTGGATGGGAGCACATACCTAGCTGAAAAAGCCTGGACTAGATTGAAGACTTTACATAAACATTCATATTGATTTGATAGCACAGCTTTTTTTGCTTTTTTTATCTGTCACGTTTGACACATACACTATGTATAAGTTATGATGTATGGAAAAGCTTATGTCTAATAAGGTGTATTTAGGGGCGAAACTACAGACATAGCGACTCACGTGGGCGCTATGGGGCTGCAGCCAAGTGGGGCCCGGTGAGGATGAGAAAAATGTGAACAGTGGGCGCCATGCTGGGCGTTCACTGTTCACTCAGCTGTGTGTTAGCAAAACGAAGGAATTCGCTTTGCTAATATTGAATCCGCCTCTCAGCCAATCAGGTTGCCGGGTCTGTAAGGCCGCGTACACACAATCAAATCTATCTGCTGAAAACGGTCTGCCAGACCGTTTCAGCAGACACATTCGATCGTGTGTACGGGCGGACAGACAGATTTTTCCAGCAGACAGATTTTAACCACTTAAGGACCGCCGCATGTACATTTACGTCGGCACAATGGCACGACAGGCACATCAACATATATATACGTTGGTGCCTTCAGGTGGGTCGGGGGTCCGATCGGGACCCCCCCCGGTACATGCGGCGGTCCGCGTGGCTGTACGAGCGATCCGGGATGAGGGGGCGGCTTTTCTTTTTTGTCCGCCCCCTCACTTCCTCCTCCTGTGTAAACACAGGAAGGAGGAAGCGATGTGATCTCTCCATCAGCATTTTTTTCAACCACCGCTGAGGAGACACTACACTGACCCACACTACATATAGGCACATTTAACCCCCCCGATCGCCCCCCTCCCCCTGTCACAGTGTCACTGAATGCAGTAATCATACATGTATGATTACTGTATTTAGTGTCAGTGTGACAGGCAGTGTGACAGTCAGTTAGTGTTAGGTCCTGGGTAGCCCCGTACCCCCCCAATAAAGTTTTAACCCCTTGATCACCACCCTAGTTAACCCGTTCACTCCCGATTTCCAGCATCACTAAGCGATAATTTTTCAGATCGCTGTATTAGTGTCGCTGTTCCCGCTAGGTAGCTAATTTTTTTTTTATTGCAATTTTTTTTTACTAAAGACATGTGGCTAAAAAAAATTTGGCCTAAATGTTTGACTAAAATTTAGTTTATTGATTTTTCTTATAACAAAAAGTAAAAAATATTGATTTTTTTTTTCAAAAAAGACGCTCTATTTTTGTATATAGCGCAAAAAATAAAAATCGCAGAGGCGATCAAATACCACCAAAAGAAAGCTCTATTTGTGGGAAGAAAAGGACGCAAATTTTGTTTGGGAGCCACATCGCACGACCGCGCAATTGTCTGTTAAAGCGACACAGTGCCGAATCGCAAAAACCCCTTGGGTCATTTGGCAGCATATTGGTCCGGGTCTTAAGTGGTTAAAGCATGCTTTAAAATCTTTCTGCTGGGAATCCGTCCGTCCGACATGTCTGCTGGTTAGTACGCTAACCAGCAGACATATCTGCTCGCACATGTGTCGAATGGATTTGACGCATGCGCGGAAGTGTTTTACTTCCTGGTGCGGTGATGTGGTGGCGTCAACGTCATCGCCACGTCACCGCGCTGTCTGCCGGCTGGTATTTTGGTTTGATCGCGTGTACAGCGATCAAACCAAAACAGCCCAGCAGACATATCTGTTCAAATCGGTCTCAAATCGGTCTGTCAGACCGATTTGAACAGATGTATTTGGTCGTGTGTACGCGGCCTAACAGTCACCTGATTGGCTGAAACTTCACGTGCTGTGATTGGACACCTGAGAGAGGACGGAAGAAGACATGTGCAGGAGACTGCTGCTGACCCACTGCGAGACAGGTAAGTGATGGGCAGCATCTGATGGGGCACAGTAGCTGCAATTGATGGGCACACTGGCAGCATCTTATAGGGCACAGTAGCAGCAATTGGGGGGAGCTGTTTGCAACGGGGGACCCCATACAACATTTTGCTATGGGGCCCTGTGATTTCTAGTTACGGCCCTGGGTGTATTGTTTTAATTTTAATTTTTGGGGTATAAAATAGATTGTCACATTGCACCAATTTAAAGTATTGACTGGGGTAGCGCCTACTTTTTACGTTTTTTGCAATGTTTAGTGCAGTTCACACTTAGGCCGCGTACACACGATCAGACCGGTCCGATGAAACTGGTCTGCAGATCAGTTTCATCGGACCAGTTCGATGGTGTGTACGGCCCATCGGACCATTGTCCGTCGGACCAAAGTTTTAAAACTTGCTTTAAAATCTGTCTGACGGACACCTGTCCGTCGGACAGATTTGATGGTTGGTACACAAAAGCATCGGACCAAAAACCTGAGCATGCTCAGAATCAAGTCGACGCATGCTTGGAAGCATTGAACTTCGTTTTTTCAGCACTTCGTTGTGTTCTACGTCACCGCGTTCTGGTCTGATCGGATTGTTGGTCCGATGGTGTGTACGCACATCAGACCACTTCAGCCTGGTCCGATGAAAACGGTCCGTCGGACATGTTTCATCGGACCGGTCTGATCGTGTGTACGTGGCCTTAAGGGAGCAGCTGTCACATACACGTAATGCTATATTTATTAGCAATTTGATTTATTTATTTATTTTCTTTAAATTTATGGTTGGTGCCATTTATATGTTTATTTAGCTTCAGTTTACGTGATTACTGTCATAAATAAACGTTATCTGTATTGCCAACCATACTTTGACCCTTGAGCCAAAACCCTTCCCTGTTCTATCCAAACTAAAAAAAAAACAGTTTTTGGCTGTTCTTTAAAGTCTCAAAGTTTTTCAATCTTTAGGAAACACTGGTCTGTTACAGAGTTCTGTAACAAATGAAATAAAGATAATACAAATATATAAAAATGTATGAATCCATCACTCTGCCTGCCTCTTCGTTTTCTTCTGAAGCCAAAGCCAAGCAAGGGAAACAATACAAATAGCATCTAATAAAATGATTACTGTAAGATCATCTTTCTTGATTAGAAGCACAGTGTGCCACATTAACCACCATCAGAGCTGTGTGCATGGTCTGTTTTTGATGTCTTTCCGCTCACACTGGTCTATATCAGTCTCTGCGGGTGAAGGGATTAGGCCACTTGGCAATGTCACGGTGACATTTGCGGAGGGTGTTGGATGAGGGAGATGGGGTGCTGGAAGAAACAGCCTTGAGACAGGGTGGACGGGGAGTGATGGAATTCTCCAGGCTGCTGGGGAATTCCTGGCTGTCACCGGTATGGTGAGCGTGCCTCTGCAACATCACTCTAACCGAGGATAACGGTGTGTGAATTCCCTGCAGGGTCTCTTTATCTCCACCATACTGAGACTGAGGTTAATTAGAACATGGAAATTATATTACAGGCATAATGATAGGAAGCAAAAATATGCTTGATTTGTGAATTGTTCTGTGAGAAAAGGGAACTGAAGTGCAAGAAGGAAAGTAAATTACTATTCTTAATACATAATCTCTCAATATTTCAGATAGCGGAGCACATTTTAACAGAGGTCTACATAATCAGAGTTTG